>JAVRXN010000007.1:42590510-43097136 GCA_033556935.1 Timema podura | reverse complement strand
CAAAATGATTTCCCACTCTACCTCTACAAAAATGTGGGTACGTTTATTCTAAACTGCCACAGTCCTAGTTTGAATTCCATTAGAATAATTAATATATGCTTATTATCCGAACGGGTAGGCTACTAAAACACGATGTATATAAAAAAAATCATTTTACATCGATGAAAAAAATATATCTATGAATGAAGAATAACCCCGACCTCTGGACTATTCCTGAATAGCTGAGTATGTGTTTTATAACGAGACATGTCACAGTCTAGTATTGTAGCTGAATATGCTCTATAACGAGACATGTCACATCCTAGTATTTTAGCTGTATATGCTCTATAACGAGACATGTCACAGTTCAGTATTATTGTAGTTGTGTGTGTTCTACAACAAGACATGTCACATCCTAGTATTGTAGCTGAATATGCTCTATAACGAGACATGTCACATCCTAGTATTGTAGCTGTATGTGTTCTATAACGAGACATGTCACAATCTAGTATTGTAACTGTATGTGTTCTATAACGAGACATGTCACAATCTAGTATTGTAGTTGTGTGTGTTCTACAACGAGACATGTCACATCCTAGTATTGTAGCTGTCTGTGTTCTATAACGAGACATGTCACAATGACACAAATTTCATGGTTTGATAGTTTTATGACCCTGGACTTTGGTCTAGCCAAGGAAATTTTCTGGTAGCTTAACACTCATTTCTAGGACTCACTAACATTATGAATCCTCACTAACCATGAGAAGTAAAACTGATTGATCTTTTTCAATACGCTTAATTGACAGTGATGTTTTTTTATTGCCTACGTAAATTATCTAACCTAAGTGATATTGATGGGAATGTTGAATATTTAGCTACTTACATCTATATTTATCTATAGGAAATGGACAGTAACATTGTGAAATAAATAATCCCAGTGAAAATACTTTGTAAATGTATTCAATTTTAATTAGCACGTAAGATAACCCAAATAAATATTAATATAAAGCTCTTTTTATAATCTAAATTATTACATTTGAATTGTGACGCTATTGGATGTCAAGACCTAGAGGTGGTAGAATACGGGGACAGGGGCCTTGGTGCCCCTAGAAGGCATTCCCAGTTTTTTTATAAAAAAAATTCCCTTCAGATTTATTTCACCCCCTTCTGATATACTCATATATGAATCTGAAAGATGGTGTTGCAGCAAAATCCAAATAGCTTTTAGCTGCATCCAGTTTTAAATAACTGGTTGGGATAGGACCACTCCAAATATCTGCTAGAGGCACATAATTTAAATTTTAAAAAACACGTGGGGAACACTCTAATTAGTATCTAAGGTTATTCAATTTTCAAAAATTTGCTGGGTGAGGGCCATTTAAAATAGCTTTAAGAGGCATCCGAATTTTTTAAAAAAAATCTGAAGGACCACTCCAAATAGGTTTTAAAGGAATTTAGTTTTCAAAAAATTTAAAGTCAAAGACAACTTTAAATATCTTCAAAAAGCATCTAATTTTCAAACATTTGCCGATAGCTTTTGGACCCCTCTTTGACTTTGGTAGTCAAACCCCTCAAGACTCCTTTTTTTTTCTAGTTTTTCCTCCTACCTCCTCCCAAACAGTTATTATTATTATTATTATTATTATTATTATTATTATTATTATCATCATCATCACCACGTCTTACTACCCGTTAGGGTTATACGCACTTACGCTAATGTGTAATGGTAGGATGAATGTGAGATGAAATGGAGGACCTACAGTTTAAGGTGGAATCCGAACCACGGTGGAGGCCTGGCATTCCTCACATTCACAAGTTGTGATTAATACACATCTTGTCAGAGGTGAAGGAAGGGTTTGGCAATCAGATAACTCTGTGCCGGGACCGAGGATTGAACCTCGGACCCTCATCGCAGAGGTCTGACACCTTACCCCTAGATCACCAGGTCACCCCCCAAATAAATAAAGTTCCACCGCCACTGGTCAATAGTCGTTAATGTTAAACGAGACTTGACTCGTGGGCGGCTTGATTTACAGCCATGTTTATTAGAAAATATGTAATATCTCTGTAAGTCAGATCTCACGTTATTTGCCAAAAGGTTGGTAAACATTTATTTTATTTTTCGACAGTCGAGCTTTGGGAACGTCCGGTAGCGCCGTTAGAATAATAGCACGTTTTTCATAAAACTTTTAATAAATCTTAAAAGGTCAATTTTCTTTTCAAACGGTCAAATTATTTATTTGAAATTATATAATTATATTGTATCAAATATTGTATTATATTTCACACGGTTTTTGGTTTGCATTTTATTTTATGCCCCCCCCCGTATGTATTCTAAATTGATATTAAATTAACAAATCTAATTTTCCTATAAATATATTATATTTCTGATTAGTGAATCAGACCAAAGTAGATATAATATAGCTCTCTCTCTTTTCTCTTTCTTTCTCGAACTCTCTTATAATTACTTGCGATATTATGTCAATACAACGTAGTCTCTCAATATTTGTTGTCAAATAAACGTTCCAAAGGAGGACACCACGCAATAAGTTGTTGTTAGTGGTTCCTGGTAGATGATGGGAGCTCGCGCGCAAAGCGATCCAAAACAAACCTAACCGAGAACTCGTCGATGAGACGGGTGTCTCGAACCTCCCCTCTCTCTCTCTCTCTCAAGATCGTACAATATCTCGCCTCTCACCGGCCATGGGTGCCGTACACTCGTGCACACTTTGACCTGATTTCAGATTTACAAACAAAACATGTGCATTTGGTCGAGTTGCAAGAGAAAGGTTACAAACTAGCCTAACCTTGAAATAGTAGTATTGTCGTGATGTCATTTATCCACGGACAGAATCACAACAAAACATGTCGCAACTAAGCCCTGAATTTGATAGGAAGCCCACTTTCTACCACCAACTTTGATTGAACGTCGCTTGGATTTAGAATTCTAAAAATATTTATTATTTGATTTATTAATTATAAAGTTCGTCTAAAAAGTTAACAAAAGCCCCCTGCCAAAGACAGGTAGATCGGAGTTCGATCACAGTCGGGTACACTGAGGGGAGGGGGGTTGATAAATGGTTTTCCAGTCCCCTTCCACGCAAATTTGGATGCACTTCATGTCAATTAAACCTCTCTAATCCCTAAACCATTAGTGTAATTAGTACATATGCGTATAACCCAAATGGGTAGTAAGATTCAGTGCTAAAAAAAAGCCTTCAATAATACTTCCTTATGGATTACCGTGTTTTTTCTATACATGGACTTTATATGGACTAAGAATGTAAATACAATTATTTAAGGATACAAGGGGATAAAGGCGTAAATTCACACTAAACACATTTTTCAGGACATCAACTTTTATATCTCAAACTTCATAAGGACCCCAGCAAACACTTTTTTTTAATTATTTTAAATATGACAAAGAGCTCTTTTAACCATAATCTTAAATACATTAGAAGGCTCTGATGATTGTCTAACACACGGCAGCACTAACTGAGTTTGAGCTAGAATTTGTCTTTCTCCCCACCCCCACACGCCCTTGTAATAGTGTTTTTCCCGCCGTTGGGGGCACCTGAGTTTCCAATTTTCAAACAACGGGCTTCATATGAAAATCAGACTGTATGTAAGGATTGGAACTAGCGGATTTCCTTTAAAGGAAGGAATTGAAACCGTGAAAATTTTAACGCTCGAGATTTAAATAAATATTTACGTTTAATGTGATCCTGAACCCAAAAGAGCGTGTCCCCATGTATGTCTGTACCGGAGGTTACAGTTGAAACAGTTTTATGGGTTTTGTTCAAACTTCATATTCAAATATTACACAGTCATACCCCGGAGAACTTTTTTTAAATTCTATTTCCCAAATTAAGGCTAGCTTACTGATTACATAAAGTCTTAATCTGCAATCATTTGTTTATCATCGTCGTAATAATCATAATTATTATCACCAACTGTTTCCAGCCTATGGTGGGGTCATTTTAGTAAAATGCCTCCATCTTCCTCTATCCTTCCATCATTCTTCCTCCTTTAATTGACTCATAACTTCTCCTCTCACTTGTACACTTTTTTATATCTGCTTCTCTCATCTCTTTCTTGGTCTCCTCTTTTTCCTATATACTTAGTTTCCATCATTTTCTTTGGCATCCTCTCCTCCATCCTCATTACATATCAATACCATCTCAGCCTTGCTTTCTCTACTATCGCATGTATGTTCTGTATCCTCATTCTTTATCCGTATAACTTCATTCCTAATCCTGTTTCTTCTTGTGATAGATAGCATACACCTCAAACACTTCATTCCTATGACCTCCACTTTCCTGGTCTCTTTTACATCCAATGTCCAGTTTCTGCAATAAATATTACGTAATTATGGGTACAAGGTACGCCCTACATAATATTTCATTTCACTTCAAGGATGCTTGCCTTTTCTATGGCATGCACCTTACGCACCTGCAAAACACCTCCCCTTGTTTCAAAACCATCTGACAGGCCTCTAGTTTTCTGAAAATCCTCTTATCCTGTTATGGGCTGATTTCACCTTTACACTGGATATCTTCTTTGAGGGAACTGCATGATTGGGAAACAGCGTTATTCTGTTTTCCTATGGTCAAGCTTCTCTTGAATATCAGATCACTCACTTCGGTGGTCGCGTGGTCTAACGCGCTATTCTTGCAGTAGGCTAGACGGCCGATGATGGGTAGATCGAGGTTAAAATCTCGGTCAGGTGTACTGAGGGCAGTTTTTTCCAAAATGGTTGTCCTTTCTCCCTCCACGCAAATGTTGGTACGCTTTCTTTGAATATAACCTTCCTAGTTCCTGTAACCATTAGCGTAATTAGTACATAGGCATATAGTCCGATCGGGTAGTAAGACGCGATGATATATATATATATATATATATATATATATATATAAGATCAATTTGGCAATGCTGGTTCGTAGATATTGCCACACAACCTACCGGCATAACTGAAAACGAGGAGATTTGACTGGAGTTAATCAAGAGAGAGAGAAGATAGCTCTTTTCTCCATTAGACTTACAGTTTCCTCGGTGGTGATTTCATTCAACCAACCTCTTAGATTATAGTCGTCAATAACCATGGTATTAAAACAAACAAATTAATTATATTGAGAAAAAAATCACAGTGCCCGATGATAAGTGAACTTCTAGATCAGCAGGCCAGGAAATCTATGGAATCATCACACGCACGTAACTGTAAAGCACCAAGTGACCGATTATTCCAACTAAGCAATCTGTAGTAGGCTGTTAATCAAGTTGGCTACTAGCACCGTTGCCACTGACTACTATTTTAAAGTCTGCTTTTACTACTCTCTACTAGCATACTTAACACTAGTAGCCTTAAAATGCTAGGTAACAAATAACACTTGCAACTTAAAAAATGCCTCATTTTCAAATAGATTTAAAAATACAGTTAGCCAAAACTTGGATTTCAGGCACAATTATTATCGCCTCAAATTTTACAATCTTCCCAGTATAACCCCCCTTGGCCCTATTTTAACTGAGGGGTGTTTTATGTCACTAGAGCCCCCGGTGTTCTCAATATTGCCCTTGTCACCATGGGAATTTGTATAATTTCGGAACGCCTGGAGTTGGGAAATTCACTGTCTCAGCCCCCGTCCCCCCAACACCCAAATATATTTCATGCAACGCCCCTGGCTGAACTGAGCAATATTATCTGGTGTAATGACACACGAAGGTTTTATTATGATATAATGAGTTAAATCACTGGCGTAATTAGGTCTAATTGGGCGCGGGCACAATACCATTTTGCTACAAATTTCCTCCTCCGGTAAAGGTTAGATATTTCACCCAATATCTTACAATACGTGAGATCTTCACTTTAGTCTCAAATTACTGTTTCAATTATTGTATTAATTTGTCCCAGTTATTGTTTCTCACCATTCTCTTCTCTCACCAAATCACTTTAACTAGATAGGACACGTGCGGGGGTCACGTGGATGCAGATGTCAGTCTCTCCTTTTTATGGCTACTGGGCCAGGGTTCGAATTCAGGGCAAGTTTACTGAGGAGATTTTTTTTTCTAAAATGATCCCACTCCCCTCGTACCCATTTCGCGAATGCTGGTACACTTCCTTCAAAAATCTAATGTTTTCACCTCTACTCCATTATTGTAAATATTTCCGATAATTTAGCTCAGTTGGTAGTGTGTCTGCCTAATGAGCTTCCTGGGTTCGATTCTCGGAATGTCCGATAAGGTTTACAATTAATTAAATTGGCGTTCCTCCTTTCGCAAATGGATAAATAACGATCAGGGTGCTGGGTGGTGTGTCTGTCATAGATTTAGGTAGTTAAGACTGAGGATGTTGGAAGCTGCTCATGTGGATACATTTTATCCTTACTATACCTTCCTCCTTTCTACCCCGTTACTTACTTAATTACTTACTCTATGGTATTAGCAACTTGAAAGTTTATTCTGACACTTACAAAATTCACCACCAATCCCTATCTTGAACTATTTCTATCCAGTCCACCTTATTACACCCTATATCTATCTGGAACTATTTCTATCCAGTCCACCTTATTACACCCTATATCTATCTGGAACTATTTCTATCCAGTCCACCTTATTACACCCTATATCTATCTGGAACTATTTCTATCCAGTCCACCTCATTACACTATATCTCTTTCAGGTCCATTCTAATGATATCCTCTCATCTGCGTCTAGGTCTTTCCAATGGTCTATTTCCATTTGGGTGACCTGGTGGTCTAGGGGTAAGGTGTTGGGGGTCCGGGGTTCAATCCTCGGTCCCGGTACAGATTTATCTGATTGCCTAACCCTTCCTTCACCTCTGACAAAATGTGTATTAATCACAACTTGTGAATGTGAGGAATGCCAGGCCTCCACCGTGGTTCGGATTCCACGTTAAACTGTAGGTCCTCCATTTCATCTCACAATCACCCTACCATTACACATTAGCATAAGTGCGTATAGCCTGAACTGGTAGTAAGACGCGGTGATGATGATGATAACAATAATAATAATAAAATCTTCTCATTTGGTTCACCAGTCAGTACCCTCAACATCGGTTCTAGAATCTCCCAATCATGCTGCATGTCTCCTACCCACTGTAATCTACGAGACTTGATTATCCTAACAATGTCTTGTGAGGAGTACAGTGTATTTAACTCATCATTATATAACCTCCTCCACTCCCCAGTAGCCTCATCCCTTTTTGGAGTCAATATCTTCCTTCAACAACTTACTGACCGAGTAATAGCACTATATTATTTTCCCAATTTCCAATCTAATATCATTATTGCTAGTTAAAAGGGTTCCCAGACAGGGGCGTTGCACGAAATATATCTTGGGGTAGGGGAGTGAACCAGTGTTTTTTCCAACTCAAGGCATTTTGTAATTAGAAAAATTCCCAAGTGACAAAGAGAATGTACAAGGGCAATGTTGAGAATGGGGGATAGAGGGGGGCTCCCAGGAAAATATTAAAATTTGGGGTGATTATCAAGCCTTGAGAACCGATCTTTTAGTTAACTGTATTTTCTAATTTATTTGTTGATCCTGGATTTTTCAAGGGGCAAGCCCGAACTGCGCCAGTAATTAAGGGATTTAAAATTTTTCACTTAACCCGGACTCGAATTGCGTCAAGTCTGATTCAGGTGGACGAGGGGGGATGAAATAAACAAACACCAACACAAACAAGCTCTCGCCACGTATTATCATCCCTTCCTTAGATAAAAGAATGTAAAAACGCCCTAAGAGCCCCAAACACGATCTGTATTAGCTTTTCTGACATAAGTCTGATCAGTATTAACAAATTATCTCGGCAACGGTAACTGTCCAGATGTGTAATTTTTAAATTTTTGTTCGGGTTTTGTGTGGACTGTGATATTAGCTATAATTATTGATATGGAAAGGATTTATAGTGAAAGAGGGAAAGATCTGATTGTCTATAATAATTATACGTATCAATAGGTGAATCAATTGAATTTGACGAGGGAAGAGAGGTGGAGATTCACTAAAAAGGACTGTAAGGCCAAAATATTCACACTTGATGGAGGAAATATTTTCTCGCGGATTGAAGGTCAACACAACCACGAATCACTACTAGATCAAGAGTTGAACAGAAAATCCAACAGCAACGCAGTTAAGAGGAAAGCTGAGGCGATTGAAGTAAGGCCTTTAAAGTTGATCCACAAAGAGGTACTTACAGAGAAAAAACTATAAAAACATTGACCCGCAAGGACATGAAGTGTTTCAGGAATAACAAACTGCCAAATTTGCCTAAATCTTCCAACGAAATTCAATTCGCCTTAGATTCAATTTAATTAAATAATACTCGAGGCGAAAACTTTTTGTTAAAAAACTAAAAAGAGAAGGGGGTTGTGATATTTTATTTTAAAGACAGGAAAAAGCAGAGCTTCATTGACGCTATGAGAATCCTAAAGGACGAGTGAGAGAAGAGAAAACCTCACCTTCAACCTTTATAAATTGTTATTCATTTCGAGCAAGCACTCAATGAGTGCATCGTGTCAACATTTCCACAAACCAAGATGGTAGGCTGTCGATCTCATTTGGTGCAAGCATAGCAAGCGAAACAATTTTATTTTACAACTTTACATAAATACTGTTATAATTTTTTACTTGATTAATATACTTTTCACTGTTGATTTTTTTTTGCACTGCGTTTTACTACCTGATTGAGTTATACTTTTATGTGCTAATTATAATAGTGATCTTTGGAATGAGATAGGTTAAATGTAGAGAAAGTGAATCCGAATCTACCTGGAGAGAGAGTGGAAAACCATTTAGGAAAAACCACCTTCAGTTCACTCGACCAGGATTCGAACCCCAACATCCCAATTATTGGCTTATGTAATTTTGTTCAAAGTGTATATCTGGGGAGTTTTTTTAAATGATGAATAGGACTGTATAATTGATCTTCAGAAAAAAAAACTTAATTATAGACAGTTTATTAAGACTAATTTTAAAAGAATTCAAAATTTCTCAAAAATAGCTCTAACAATTTTTGATTAAAACATACATCTTGGGCGTATTTAAGATGACAATTAAAACAGTATACCTGGTTTTTGGAGCGAAGTCCTTTTAAGGGTAGTTTACTGATGACTAGTTTTCAAAAATACAAAATATTTTGAAATTATTTTTAACGATTTTGTTAATAGATAGATTAAGCTCTATGAAGTGTGTGCCCCTCCAAAATTCTTTTTATGACTTTTTTATGTTTGACTTGTTTTTTATTTTATATTTGTTATTATTATATTATAATTTAGCTTGCATTTAGCTATTATTGACAATTTTTTTAAATGGAAATTTTACTGTTATGTTATAATGTTTAATTTTGTTTTATATCGCTAAATATTGTTAATTAGATAATATTTTTGTACTTGTGTCCTTCTTACCTCCTGACATAGCATTAATATTTGTTTATGTTCACAGTTGGCGCAATTCGGGTCCAGTCTTGGGAAGGGGGGTATTGGCGCAATTCGGGTCCGGTCTGGGGGGCACTTTTAAGCTCTTGGCGCAATTCGGGTCCAAGCTAGGTGGATTGGCGCAATTTGGGCAAGCCCTTGACAGATATTCAAGATGTTGATATTAGCATTTGCAGAAAACTAAACTCTACGTTGCTACTGGAGAAATATTTGATTTATTTTGGCCAAAAAATGTCAGTTCTATAAACTGTAAACATTCTTGCGCTCCCTTCGGTCACACCTTAAGGCATTGGTTGTACAACAGATGATAATTTGAATAATAAAACTGCTACAGTCTAGCAGCCACGCAAGTCACAACTAAAAACAATAAACAAAACATTGGCTGACAATGCTGCCACTTCAAGCATTGCTGGCTGAGTGAAACTTTGCTACTGGGCAACTGAGGTTTCCATTATGATTCGTTTCCATACCGCACTCGGCATACACTTACTGGCCGTTGTCTCTACCTACTGACAACGGCGCTGTTAGACTACTTGATTCACTAGGCTTTTTACCATCTACTACAGAGGGAATCTCCTTTCAATGTTTGATCATTTTTGAAGTCGGGATTTTTTTTGTAGAGTAGGGATCAACAGTTGGGAAATTTTAAATTTGTCTGTACAAGTCTGTGGTTAAGGACTTTCTTAAGAAAGTACTGGGGTACAGAATAAAACTAAAATTTCCCAACTCCAGGTCTCAAATCTCACAAAATTCCCAACTTTCAAGCTTTTAACCAACATTGGAGGGGTTGGGGTGTTCCCGGATATTTAAACCCTTTCAAGTGATATGTTGTTCACAGTAATCTATAAATTATCGACCCCTATCTGTGTTCTTTGTGTGCTTATACAACTAATTCCTTTCAGCGTTAACTTCTAAACCTATTTCCTTACTAGCCTCTAATAAAATATCAGAATTTCTTGCCACAGCTTCCTTACCCGTGTGGAAAAATGTCAGATCTGGCCCAGATCTACCACAGATCTGCCCCAGATCTACCACAGATCTGCCCCAGATCTACCACAGATCTGCCCCAGCTCTGAGCATATCTAGCCCAGATATGATTTTTCCACATGGGTTAACAGTGGTGCAGGAACGTTTTTATTGGGAGGGGGGGGGGGGTTGCGTGAAAATAATAATGTACTTTTATAGGGGATAACATTTTTGAGATTTAAAAAAGACCAGGGAAATATAATACAACTGTCCCTCACACTACACGAGTGCTTGGTTCTGATAAATAATCGTGTAACACGAAAACGCGTGAAGGAAATTAATTTTAACATGGGTGAGATGGGGATTACTCTAAAAAAAAACCTAAAACTTGTAAATTAATGCAATTTTTATTAATTTATCTAACTGGTACAATATTATAGGTAGCCTACACCTTTTATCAATCCTCAATCCCCCGAAATCTGTAAACAAATGCATTTTTTTTAAATCTATCTAAATAATACAATGCTATAGGTACACTTACTGCTAATCTTCAATCACATGATAAATTAACTGGATCTGGCTAATCTGGATTATCACTCTCTTGAGCTTTTGACGACCCTTGAACGGTAAGCTCTTGCTCTCTTGATGGCCCTTGAACGGTAGGATCTTGCTCTCCTGAAGGCTCTGAGACGGTAAGCTCTTGCTCTCTTGAAAGCTCTTGGACTGTAAGCTCTTGGAATGTAAGCTCTTGCTCTCTTGAAGGCCCTTGGACAGTAAGCTCTTGCTTTCTTGAAGGCTCTTGGACGGTATGCACTTGCTCTCTTGACGGCCCTTGGATGGTAAGCTCTTGCTCTCCTGAAGGCTCTGAGATGGTAAGCTCTTGCTTTCTTGAAGGCTCTTGGACGGTAAGCTCTTGCTTTCTTGAAGGCTCTTGGACGGTAAACACTTGCTCTCTTGAAGGCCTGGAAGAGTAAGCACTTGCTATCTTGACGGCCCTTGGACTGTAAGCTCTTGCTGTCTGTAAGGCCCTGGGACGGTAAGCTCCTGTTCTCTTGAAGGCTCTTGCCCGACAGCTCTTGCTGTCGTGAAGGTCCTGGGTCATTATACTGAAGATTTTCAACTTTTTTTTATGAAATGGTCAAGACTCAGCTGACGGGTAGCATTCTTCCTCTCTCAATAGAGTTATTTGTAGCAAGCCAAAGAACTCAATCTCTCTGGCAGCTTTGGCGCTTCTTCCCATGCAGCAATTTGTTTTGTTGAAGATGTTTGATAAGCTCAACAACATAGGGTTCTTCTTCTTCATCCTTTATGCCATTCTCCATTTCTATAAGGTCCATCATTGGTGAGTTCTGTTGAGTGGGATTGGAGCAATTCATCCACATTTGCCTGGTCTACGTCCTCAAATCCAACATCTTGCTTTGTTAATGATGTCATGTCTTGAATTGGAAAGCTTGTGTTCAGGGTCAAAATCATGAGAATCAGAAACTTCAGGTCAAATATTTTTCCAAACTTCCTTCATACAGACTGTTTAATTTCTGCCCATGAATCTCCAATATTGTCAATACCACCCCCTTAACAACAAACTGCACAGTAAATATCTTTGTCCTCACTGGAATGTGCGTGCACAAGGTCACGCCACCACCGCACAGGGTGACTGAAAAATTAAAGTCAACCATGCATTTTTTTTTAATCTCGTTATAGCAAAAACGAGTATCGTGAGATCGCGTATAATTAGGGATACCTGTATTTAACGGTCCCATTGTGAATTTTTCTCATTTATTTTAGTCATGCCAAACATTAGAATTAATATACACAAAACAAATTAAGAAAAAATATATCTGATGCAGCTCAACAACAAATTTTGAAACACTGAAAAGTAAAGTAGGTTTCCATACACCTTTGCCCAATATTCGTTACCAGCTATAAAACCACTAACTAGTTTTGCTATTGTCAAGTTTGTTGAGCCTCTCAGGGTATGCATTAAGCAGACACGGATGATCTACAGTAGCGCCACGACTTCTTTGGTGCTGACTGACAGCTGACAGCTGACGGCTGACGGCTTTGAAACGTCACCAGACCAAATTATGTATCCCTAAGCCTAACCATATGATCTGCAAAAACCTGTGTTTAGCAGCTGTCACTTCTGAGTCAAAATTTAGGTATATACCTAAATGTTGACAGAAGTCAGCTGTGAGCTGTCAGTCAGTACCAAAGAAGTCATGGGGCTACTGTAGTTTATGTTGCCTCATCGTGGAGCGAAGATAGTTTTATTATTCGTATGAGTATTGAAAAACTTATTTCTGCAGTAGCTAGCTGATGTAGCTGGTATCACTATCAGAGTCAAAATTTCTTCAGTGTGTGCTCCAAACACATTTTATTTTTATGATGTTACCTTAGTGTGAACATTGTATCTTGCCTCAACAAGATATTTACATTATCTAAACGTTTTATTATTTTTTTTAGGGAGGGGGTAAAATCATACTTTTTACTCCCCTCAATTTGTGTGTGTGTGTGGGGGGGTAAATGTACGCCCGTACCCCTCCCCCCCTCCCCCCCGTTCCTGCGACACTGTAGGTTAACATTACCTAACAAAGCTAAATCAACTGCGTATCCTAATAGCTACATTGTACCGTTTAATGTCAATCCTTTCATACTTTCTTGCATTACCTGGATCAAAATGTAACAGTAGGAAGTGCATTTCCTTGTTTCAAACCCATTATTTATTTCGAAAGTACGAGTATCTGATAAGTGACATCCAACCCGTACCCTGCCACGCCTATCTTTCAAACGTTGGTAGAATTAAGTGCAGATTTCCCGGACGGGTAGCAAAACGAGGTGCATTCTTGTCGTAAATATAACTGAATGAAACTTCATTTTTACTGATTAAATCGACGTCAGTCTTTAGCAAAAACGAGACTTTGTCACCCTAATTAGACAATGAGTTAAGAAGATAATTAAAATTAAATATCACAAATTATTGTCATCGAAATGACAAACTAGAATCTTACTTGAAGTAAATATTAATAATAGATTCCTTACATGTTTTACAATCAAAATTTCTACTAAATATATTTTAGGTTCGTTTGCTAATACTTGTGACCGCCTCTGTGGTATAGTGGTCAGAGTTTTTGGTGACAGATCCAGAGGTCCCGGGTTCGATATCCGGCACTTCCAGTGGGTCTGGAACGGGGTCAACTGACCTCATGAAGTCAAATAAGGAGCTACTTGAATAATTAGGTAGCGGCTCTGATCTATAAAACTGAGATTAACGGTCAAAGGATTCGTTGTGCTGTTATGACACCCTCCAACCATGGAAGTTGGCACTATCTTCACGAACAGACAGCGGCCACTCTGTTGGTATGGCTCTATTGCGGGCTAACGCCATGGAGTTGAGCAATACTTGTAGAATGTTAAAGATGTTTAGATAATACGAATAAGGCGAAATTTTTATCAAAGTTGTTCGAATGTTGTGAAAGCCTGAAACTTTAATGTTATATGAAATACTAACATGCAATTGCTATTTGATGAGTTCACATTTTGTTAATTAATGTTGTGAAGCATCGGTATAAGTTTCTATGAAACGATTTTTATATCTGATAATGAAGTTTTACACAAGATTTAACGACGTCATCTACTTGGTGAGTTCGAAGCTATTTTGCGAGGTGTGTTGCATCTTAACTTGACACATCAAAGCACACTAAGCACGAACACACTTATACATCAATTTACAAAATAAAAAGAGAGATAATAAAATTAGTATTTCATCCTGCCTCTGGTTTACCTGCTGATAACATTTCCCCTCTTCCAATGACTAGTACAAACACTCACTACTATTTGCACCTGGGTAACATCAACTTGCATTTCAAAATTACCTTTTTCTTGTTTCCTCTCAGAGAACGTCATAAGCCTTCACAGCTTTTTTTAATCTATATCCTGGCAGGAGGATTCCTACTGTTTTTTCAATAAATAAAATAGCCTAAGTTGTAGACGATTTTTTTAAAATTTCTTATTACCCCATGGCATCTGCAGCTTCTTTATTGTTAGACGATTTTGACAAATCTTCTAGTGCGGCTTTAGTTGACGCAAAAATGTTTAAAGAAATTTACTCCCTTGTATTTGAATTCCCAAAGTGTATCAGTTTAAAGAGGTAATTCCATTACTTCTTCTCCAGGATAAAGACAGGATAAAGATCCTTTTAGGTGTCAATTAACTTTTGATGACACAAAACATAGAAAGATTGAAAGGCATAAATATATGCACATAATTATAATTTTTTTTTAAATTCCAAGCAAGGATCACTCAAATTTGCTTCTAAAGGCATATAAATAGAAAAAATAAATTAAAAAAAACCAGGTGAAGACCATTCCAAATAGGTTCTAAGGACATCTAATTTTAAAAATTTGCTGGTGGAATACCACTTCAAATAATTTTAAAGGCATCTAATTAAGAAAAAAAATCAGGCAAAGAACACTCTAAATAGCTTTAAGTGCGCTTCGAATTTTAAAAAAATGGTGAGCACTACTTAAAATAGCTTTTAGAAACATATTTTTTTTTTTTAAATTTTCCGAAGGAAGATCATTCAAAGTAGCCTCTAGAAGTATCCAAATTTCCAAAAATTTTGTGGGGAACACTATTCTAAATAGCGTTAAACGAGTATAGTTTTCAAAAATTCCCCAAGCTAGGTCGACTACAAATAACTTCTAGGAGCAACCAATTTTTTAACATCTAATGGGGGGAAGAGGAGGGTAGAAAGTTCCTTCCCCTTTTACACAAATAAAGTTCCACCACTGCTGCATAAAGTAACAATGTTCTTATTTCTTAGGGTTTGATAGTAAATCTTAACATCATATTATAAACTTACAATTTTGAACCCTCCTCCCTCCCAATTAAATTCTCCTTACGCCCATGTATGGAACCCCCACTTTGACGAGGCAATCAATTCTGAGGGGGGAGGGGGAAGGGAGTAGGAGAAAGCCAGACATCCCGACACCACATTTCGATACTCGATACACCCATGAGACCTACCCAGAAATAATCCCTGAATTTGGTTGAAGAACGATTAAGAAAATGCATGCATATTTCTTTGTGGTCAACATTGATATGTTTTATTTTATGGGTATTGATAATACCCATCAAAAGTGTAAGCTGCAGATAACATGGCTTATGTATGAATACATTAAAATTGTTTTAGTAGCCTTAGTGACTAACTTAGAATGTTCTTCCTACCAAAATCAGGGTATACAAAGTACTGGCTAGGTGCTCACAAATAAAATAGAATTACTGTGGACATTTTTATAGTGATTTTGTTACAAATGTCAGTATAGCTGGCATCTATCAGTTAGTTGAGCTATTTAAACCAAAGAGTATGAGTTTATGAGGATACGCGGAAATTTCCCTGCAGAGAGGATGAAAAACATCTACTCGACCAATCAAGGACTGAAGGTGATCAGGCATCACCTGAGCCTACTAGTGTCTGTTGCAACATTAAAAAAAAAAACGTGTAACAACTCTTCTGAAACAATAGTTTTCTGTGTAGTTGTTTGAAATAAATTATTCTAGGTGAGTGAAGCAAGAAATATCACTTGGCGTGACAGTGATACGAATGTCAAGGTCACTGTTCAGGTGATCTTGAGAACTTACGCAATGGATAAAACAGCATTTATCCAGGTGATTGGAATATTAGGTTAGTGTGCCGGCATAATTTATTATTATTCCCAGATATAATGATCTGGCTCTGATTGGAGGGAGGAGAATAATCGGACTAGTTGCACCGGGTCTTAATACCCTTACAGAACTATAGGCATTTAATTACACTAACCAGATAGGGATGATAAAGGCAGATTCAGAGATAAAATGTGTATAGATTTGCATAGAAGGCAAGTGGAAAGCCATTTAAGAAATATCTATCTCAATACAGCCGGCATGAATTCAAACCGCAATCTCTTTGTCACCGGCAGACTAGAAAAGTTTGAATTCGAATTCCAATGCAGGGTCACACTGTGTTAACCTTAATTTACAAAAATTAGTCTTACCAAATATATCCTTCTACATTAAACATAAATAGTTGAAGGTAAGGATATAGGAGACGCTGAGAGAAGGTAAATATTTTTGCAGTTTTTAAAACCAAACAATTTTTTTATCAAAATAAATCAAATATGTTTCATTAAAACAGAGAGATTAATTTTCTTCACAGGTCGATATCAAAAGTTTTTGAATATCTGTCAAAGTGTCCTGGAACTTCCATCACAACTTTTTATCTTCATTTAAAAAGTTTCTCATCTAATGTCGCTATTATCATCACAGATATGCAACAACTGTTGATATTAAAGTGAATAAAACTAAACTCTGTGTTTCAACTGGATATATTTTATTTTGTCCAAAAAAATTTTGCTATAAAAACTACAAGACAACTACTTTTTTCTCACTTTCTCTACATCCCCACCTTACAAGCAAACTATGGAATATTTTCTTTCTTTAAAAGAATTGTTTACGTTCACTATGGCTAAATACTTAATGTTAGACATCATTTCTCGTAGGCTGGAAGGAAACTTTTTGTTTAGTTTATTTTGGTGTCAAGAGTTATGTCCTCAAGTCCATATAAATAGTCTTAAGTCAAGAAATTAACTCAACATTAGGTCAAGTTGGCTAGCTCCAGTCAACACATTAAATCCCGTGGAATATTTTTGTTCTTTGGACATGCAGTAACACACATTAGCTCCTGCAGAATATTTTGGTCCTTTGGATGTGCAGTCAACACATTATCTCCTGCAGAAAATTTTGGCCCTTTGGACGCGCAGTCAACACATCAGATCCTACAAAATATTTTGGCCCTTTGGACGTGCAGTCAACACATCAGATCCTGCAGAATATTTTGGCTCTTTGTGGAACAATTTATTTGGTAAAACTCCAGCCCAATATTGCACTACTGACCTATTTTAAAAATATTTTTCTAGGTTCATTTTGAATAAGCTTTCCTTCAGCAACTAAACTTTTGAATATCTATGTAAGTTTATAACATTTTGTAAGCTCTTCTCGTTAATACATTTCTGCTGGTTAAAGGCAATGTAAATATTTCTGAAACTTATGTCATCATCAACATCAACTGTTGTCTGTGGTTGGACCAGCTTAGTTAAATACCTCCAGCTCCTTCTGTCCATTCACCCTTCTTCTCCTCTCACTCAGACTGTTGCTGTTGTCTGCTCCTCCCATCTCTTTCTTGATCTCCCTTACGGTTTTTTCACTACATAAATCTTCATCATTCCTTTTGGGATCTTTTCCATCTTGATTACCTAACCATATATTTCTCCCTTGCTTCCACTATCTCGTCTACTCCAACATCCTCATTACATGACCATACCATCTCAGCCTTAACATGCTCTTCAAAAAATTTGTTCCCATGGCCTTCAATTTTCTAGTCTCTCTTACATCCAATTTCTATGTTTATCATGTCAAGTCTTATTTTTTTAAAATCTTTTGTATTCTTACATGACAGTTTCTTCTCTGCTGGATTAGCAATTTGATCATTTAATTAACGTAACTACCACAAGATGTAGAATATCTCAGAATGATAAAGCTTACCACAAGAATTTGGACAATTTGAAGTACAATGCCTAAAAACTGTAGGAATACTGGCATGAGCTTGAGCTAAATATTGAGATTTTGGGCATTTGCAAAAAGTTTGAATAGGAATATATTTAAGTTCAACAATCTCAAGAGTACTATTTGACTAAAAACACTTAATTTCAGGCTTCAAATAAATTATGATGTTAATAAAATACTAAAAGTTTATGTTTCAAAGAAACATTTATTTGAACATAAGTAAATACATCACTGTAAAGAGGAATATATCAATGGAACAGGAAATGATAGGTTGCACTAACATGAAATACACAAAATGGTGGTCTTATTAATCAGATCTGTCTGTGTGTATCAAGTATCTATGCTCAATAGTTCAAAATCAATAAGCAGCACAAACAAGATGCAAACAGAGCTAACCATTGTATTGTCATTTTGAGGAAACCTCTTTTCGATTTTTGAGGTATTTTTTTCATATATTTAGAAGAAGGTATAGGAAAGATTGGTAGACGCACATGAAAGACACACACATTATGGCATTTACAAAAAAAGAACACAGTTCACACTTTACATTGCTGCCAAATGGGCAAAGAGGTAATGGCTGCCTCTCTAAGAAGCTCAATCATTACTGCCCAATCTCTCCACTTAGGTTTAATTCTAACAAAACTCATCAGGAGGGAGTGTGAAACGTGCAACATAGGTCGAGGGATTGGGCGGTAACAATCGACTTTCTTCAAGAGACATCCATTACCTCTTTGTCCAGTGGCAGCGATGTAAAGTGTGAACTGTATTCTTCTTTTCATTGTAAAAGTCATATTGTGTTTGTTCTTTTTTTATGTTTTTATCCACCTTTTCTGTACCTTCTTCCAAGTATAAAAAATACCTCACATTTGAGAAAAGAAGCTAATCAAATTCATATGACCTTAATGAATAAATATAATGATATATAACTCCATAGAACACAATTATCATAAGTACAAAATAATATTGTGTCAAAGTTTTACTTTAACAGTACATTCATAGACACGTTCCTTTAGATGAATGTTATTACTTAGGTTAAATTTGATTACTGGCTTTAAAAAGCTTTTATATATTAACAAATACAATATAATGGCATTGAGAAATGGCGTGAACATTTTAAACAACCATTGAAAACTTGCTGATAAAGTATTTTAATCAATCAAAATAAAATGTTAACTGTGAAATATGGCAGATCAAAATACTACAGTAAAGTTTGCTTGGTTGATGGTTAATAACTAAACCTTTTAATCTTAGATCTACAGTGTCACAACAAATAAAATTAATATTTACTCACATTTTCATAAAATATAAAATTTGACACACCAAAATATTTATTTTTTTAAACATGTTTTCTTTCGACTGCTCGACACCAATGTAATTGGGAGTATTCATTAATTATGTAACAATGGTGAGAAGAAACAAGAACACAAGAAGAAAATGGAAAGGAGAAACCAAAAGAATGATGTTTAAAGCTAGTGTGCTCTGATGATGCAAGAGGAACATGAGCCGGTACTACCACTAGTCACATGATTATTAACGATGCGCAAAATAATAAAATTTAAGCGTGGAGCTTGAAACTCAACAAACTATTTAAAAATACCTCCAACAGTCAGAAATGTAACAAAAGTGAGAATGAATCTTATAAAAATGATTAATTTGTATTTATGAATTCAAAATGGAGTAGATCATGTTTGTGTATAGTGTATTCCCTCTTTTTTGTTTAGTTTGTATTTATTTTATTTCTATGAAAACCTAAATACATTAAAGCCATGGTGGTCTGAAATTCAAGGTAGTCCTAAAACAATTCTCAGAAATAGCGGTGGAAAACAATTTAAGTCAAATGAAGTATATTTTATTAGTTAACAAACTTACTTAAAGGAGAGTTATAAAAAACTATTATGATAAATGTTTGATATTTAAATGTTGTAGTCAAAACAATGTTTTTCCTGTAACTAAAAATAATTACAGTACTGTGAAAAGATATACTGTAGGTATTATAAATCAGTCAACTAAATAAATGTATACTTTAAAAACACGTTCAACTGTAATTTATAATTTGTGAAAATACGTTTGCCTCTTCATAGATTAGGTGTCGGCAACCTTTTTGGGGCCTCAATCAACTTACAAGTTTAACACAGGTTCTGCGATCACCCATCTTTTTTTTCCTCTACTTTTAATCCCCCCCTCCCCCCTCTAACCCTAAACCCCGTAAAACTCTATAAATTTTATACTTATTCCTTAAATTTGACCTTTTCTCAAAAAGTATGTGCCCTCATGTCTATAAAGTATTGTAGAATAAATAAAATGTATATTTTCAAATTAAACTACTGTTTTTATAAATATTATAGAATTTCATAATAACCATACAATTATTACAAGACATAAGAAACGCGGGTTCATCTCAATACTTGCTAGTTGCCAAAGGCAAAGTGTTTTCAGAACAGTATCATTTTAAATTGTGAAGATTTTCATTTCCTGAAATTTATCATCATCATCACACAAGGAGAAAAATAATTTCAAATAAATCTTTCAGCTTGTTATAGCTTTCCAAACTTCTTGAATCTTTGAGAAAACTATGCTTTCAGATGCTTGGTGATTTTGGGCTATTTTTCGCTCCAAGTTTTTGTAATAAATTATTACCTATGCTTTAGGAGGAAGTAAAGTGTATTATATACATATATACTGTATTATGAAAATTGGATCCCAAAAATATAAATTTTCCAGAAATTTGCTGAACCACAAATATAATAATTTTTTTGTCTTCAACTTGCAGTTCCAAAAATTAGTTCATTCAACCATGGTATCAAGAAGAAATGCAAAATATATTAGTCATTCAAGATCTTTTAGTACTGAATAGTAGATCATATACATTCCTGTAAGAAAATATTTTGTTTGTAGAAGTAGCTCTTTGAATCACTAAAGGACTTTGCCTTTATTTAACTGACAAAAATCCATGTGAAAAAATAGCTCTCTATCCTGACAGTCCAGTTCTTCTATAAGTTCTCTGAACAATCAACATTTTATATTTCCCAGGTGTTGTTAGCAATTTGTAAAACCACCGTCATGATATTCCCCATAGTTATGAATTTTTCACAGAAAGATTGAGAGCGACTGAGACTATAGAAATGACTTAAATTGTTTATTATTGTGATTTTAATAAATTCCTCTTTACTTGAAAAATTGTTGAAGCTCATTTTAACAAAAATGCTTATTTTGTTGTGCTGTGCCAAAAACATAATTTGAATCGACCATCTGTAAACTTTTAGTAAATATAAGGACTATACATCATTCTGCTTTAGATTGTTTGATTAAATATGTGGCTGTAAGCTCAAATAAACGTATCATAGTGCATGATGATAGTTGGACAGAACCAATAACAGTTAATATTACTTAATTTAAACCAAGCAAATAGTTTTACATCAGCTTTACAGGCTTCCTTGACAAACTTATCATAGTTGAAAGGTTTATCCTTCTTTGCGAGCACACGCGAAACTTTGAAAGAAGCTACAGAAGCAACAAACCACTCCACTATAAGCCAAACAGTACCTAGTTAACGGGACAGGTTTAAAGCACCAACATTTTTAAAAAAATGCTAGGATTCGGAAAACAGTTTGGGTCTGCTGTTGATGTCAGTGTCAAAACTTGTACAGACAATTACTTGAATCTCTCTCACTCTTTGTTTGCTTATTGGACACATACCCACAAAACAGGAACTTTACTAATTATGGAAAAAAAATAATGTTATTTTGATCATCCTCAAAAATTCTGTATAAGTATCTGATGTATTTCAAAGTTTAGAAGATGCAAAAATCTACTTATAACTAGGATGTAGTTTTCTTAAGTGATCAACTGAAAATTGTCGTGAGATCAACCAATTGCCGACACCTGCCGTAGACCCTTCTGTATTCTCCCACTTAATCCAAATTTTCACTAATATCAACCAGCTTTTGTCTTAATTAGTTCGGATTAGCTAGTTTCTACTGTTGGTAAATTACCAGAGTAGGCCATTCACAAATAATTTTGATCGGAAATACAAAATCAAATGTCTGTTGTAGTATAAATTTAATCAAATGTTACATATGAAAATACAATCAACATAACTTACATAATGTTAACTTATTATTCCCAATTTTAAGTATTTAACTCGCATATTATTGTTGTAACACAACCTAGCCCAAAATAAACATTTACCGGTATATTAACGGGGAAAAAATATGGCACCAAAAGACTAAGTTAAACATGTGCATACGTGGATATTTAACGAAAGACTAATAAATGAATATACTTAATATTTACTATTTTTAATTGTTTATTATTTAAATTATGAACTAACATGTTTTTTATAATCTTCATTATGTTAGTTAACTTGTTAAATATAGTGAAATTACTGAGAATTCATTTTTTATTAACTCTAGTACCATGCATGCGAATATTGTATGGCACCCGCTTACACTAAAGCTGCTTGGCTACCATCACTATCTTTAGCTTTTTACATTTTTGATCCAACAAAAAGTTAATTTTAAATGGTCATGATAATAGATGCATTATTTTATTTTACTCATTGTATAGGTCAAGCCTCCCCCCCCACCCCCCCCCCCCCAATGTTTGTGTAAGATATACTGGTTGTATGTAATAGAAATAGTCAGGGATCAGACCCTAGAGTCTCTTGGGATGTATTCTCCTCAATGTTTTGAATTGTAACTTGTTTCAGAGCATTAATACTGCTTACTGTTTCACAATATATAAAAGTAGATCTAGTAGCTTTCCTATCTGTCAGATAAGGTTTTATCTTATGAAGAATGGACTACATATTATGATACATTATAATAAAGTGATTTTTTAAGGAGGGAAAAGATGGACAATCAAGGCCACATCATATATTACACTTTATTATTAAATAAATAAATAAATAAACACAAATAAAAAAATTAGTATTACTGATATTACATAGTATAAAAGAAAAAGAAAGAGAGAATGGTGTTATGTAACCTTACCACCAAGGAAGGTGTGGAAAAAATATATTCAAAAGTCATGTCCCACATTTAATGAATACACCGAACAAAGGACCCCTTGGACCAAACTTACTCTGTTTTAAAGATGAAATTTCTCTACAAAAATATTCAAGAAGTCATGTGAAGTAAATTTTGACCGACTAGAGAAAGCAGTTTCTTAGTTCACTTATTGATTTGTTTAATTTTATGTGTTCACTTGGCTTTGGCTGGTAGACGCTGACGTTAAGTCCCTGCTCTGCCGAGAAACTTGCGCTCTCCCTTCTAGGAAGGCCAGACGTTTTCTCCTAACCTCGTCTTGATCCGTCACAGGGCTTGAAGGCTCACAACCTTAAAACAAAATAGTGCAACTTGAACATATGATTAATTATGCAGATTTATCAGAGATGGAGAAACTACTATTTTACAAATCTGAATCTTGATTTCCCTTCGAATCCTGAATATCAAATTCGAATTTGAATCTTTGAAAAAATTAGAACATAATGAGGAGATAGGAATATAACCAAATAATATAAAATATAAATGGTAGCCAGATTATATTGTTAGAATTAAGAGCGATAGCCTGCACACTTACTTTAGTGATACCAGAGTAGAAAATGTTTAGCTAGAACACTAAAAAAACACACATACATTTTAAGTACAAGCTTTCACTGTCACATACAGCTTCTTCAGGTTAAAAGCTGAAGAATTTGCCTGTGACAGTGAAAACTTGTCCTTAAAAACGTGTTTCTGTGTTTTTTAATGTTCTATCCAAACAATTTCTACTCCAGTATCACTAAGCTATATATAAAAAAAAGTCTGATTTTGGTTAGGAGAAAAGTTTAAAAAATTAATTTTTTTTTGTAGCCAACATTGATAAACTTTACTGTATTATTTATTAATGTTATTTTATAGGTATTAATAATATATGTGACTGTGCATGTGAAACCATACCATAAGTGTAAAATATGCATTTTTAGGTGTCAACAGTTTTGAATAGAGGATAAAATTCTGAAAAAAAAAATGATATAAGAGTCAGCTATGTTATATGTAGTTCAATAAATGATTTTTTTTACAGAATTTTGAATGAAATAGTTTACAAAATCATACCATTAGTCGCTATGGAAAATTACCAGGTATGGTTTCAGTTCCTATGTAGAGTATGTTCTAAGGCTTCTTTAACCATTTTCAAGTGAAATTATACAAGTTTTAGACACAGTATAATGTAGTTAAAAAGTTTTCTCCTAACAGATTGCGTTGAAATCTAAAAATCGATATTTAACACAATTTGTTTTTTCACCAACCTGTAAATTAGCCTAGCGACTTATGGTATGGTTTCACATGCACGGTCACATATATAAAAAGTGACAGCTGCAAATAACATAGCTTGATGTATTAACATATTAAAATTGTGGTAGCTATGAACAGTGACTATCAGATACCGACCATCCCTCCTAATTTTAAGCATGATTTAACCTTTTGCTCTGCTCTATTACAAATAGCCTTAACTAAATGTTAACATTTTTTCTATAATACATTCATAACATTAATAAATTCTGTTAAGTGATTTAAGGTCTGGGATATGGTTGTTAAATTTGTCCTACAATTATGATGGGATTGTGCTTCCATTTAGCAATATTAGAGCTCTGAAACAAAATTACAACTCAAAATTTTGGAGAGAAAAAAAAGACAATATATTTTTTCGAATCTCAAATTTCTTTTAAGATTTGCTGGTTCAAGGATTCAAGAATCCCATCCCTAAAATTTATTTTTGGTTCTTTTTCAATAAATTTAATGGAATGACATATATTCTATTTGCCTTGGTTTATTATTTTATAAATGTTGGATATTTTTAACAAGCTATCATTAAGGTAGGATGCAAGCGGACTTGAATTAACCTAATTATTTTTGCAGTTTTTGGAGCAAAATTTTTTTTTCCCATAATAAAGAGAAAAGAAACATAGTATGTATGTGCCCTATCATTCCTACTCAATTATGTTTTTTATTGTGAAAAGTGTTCCGCTTTTCATTGTAAAAGCCAGATTGTGATTATTCCTTTTATTTGTTCCTCTTTCTTTCCAAATATCATATTTTGTGTTTCAAAGAGTGAATAAAAGTTTTCCTTAGTGAGTTAAATTTTACATATTTCATCACCATCATCAACAGTTTCCAGCCGGGTCAGTTTAGTAAAATGCCTCCGTCTTCCTCTTTTCTTCCACCATTCTTCCTACTGTAACTACTTCTCTCACGTACCCGAGTCAGTGGCCACATTGTCTAAGGTGTAACTCTCGCAATAGACTATACTGCCGAAGACAGGGAGATCGAGGTTTGGTCCTGGTCGGATTTACTGAGGGTGGTTTTTCCTAAATTGTTTTCCACTCTACCCCCCACACAAATGTGGGTACACCTCCTCTAAATTCAATCTTCCTAATCTATTTGTAAAACCCAAACAGGTAATAAGATGTGGTAGTAAAAATAAATTTCCTCTCACATGAACACTTGCTATTATCTGCTCCTCTTGTCTCTTTCTTGGTCTTTTTCCTATATTGTACTTCATCTCCATCATTCTTCTTGGGATATTTTACTTTACCATCCCCATCACAAAGCCACACCATCTCAGCCTTGCTTCCTCTACTATCTCATGTACTGGTACTCCGAATTTTATTTATAAGAATATAATTACCAGGTGGTCACAAACTTAGCTCTTGCATTAGACTGAATTGCTGGTGACAGGGAGATAGAGGTTTGAATCCTGGCTAGGTGCTTTGGTGGGGTTTTTCCAAAAGTTTCCCACTCTACCTCCATGTGCAAATGCAGGTACTTTTATCTTAGTTCTACCCTCTTCATCCCTATACCATTAATGTATGTGGATTGTCCAAGCAAATAGTAATACATGATACACACAAAAAAAACTTAAAATAACAATTAAAAGAATAGAAATTTCTATGATAAAAATATAAAAATATTCTACTCACATTCTAGACTCATCCTCATAGCCTGTTCTAGTTGATAGTCGTCAAGGTTGGTCGTCTCTTCATCCTGCTGCAAGCTAAGTCTCAACGCTTTCTGCAACTCTAACTCCTCTTCTGTCTCCAGGCCATTGGTCCTGGACGCCACAGTACCAACATCTTCTGACGTCCTGTCCAAACAAACTCTCAATGTACTCTGGAGCTCAGTGCTCCTACATTGACCACCTGCTGTCGACTCGACAGGTTTTTGCAGGCTTAAGGACAACGCTTTCTGCAAGTTTTTAAAATCCTCTGGGTCTTCTACGCCTGGAGATGGTAAGACTAACTCCTCCTCACTGCCTTCCTGGGCTAAGCTAAGTTTCAAAGCCCTCTGCAATTCTTGGTCTTCTTCAGAGTCTTTGCTGTTGGTACTTCCGAGTACCTTGCTTGGATTGTTTATCAAACGAGGCTTAGTGGTTTGAACAGCAGGCACTAAATGTAGGAGCTGGTCCACATCACATTCCGGGAAAGAGCCAAACACAACAAATATGGAATAACCTAAAAAGAAATCAATTTGGTTGCAAATCATATCAATTAAAAGAATGTTGAAATCAAACATTAAAAAAAAGAGTAAATTTTGATTATTTCAATGATTTACAATGGTGCTTTAAACAAATTAAAACAAAAACATAATATGTAGGCCTACATGAAAATGTACACCTGGACACGAGAATAAAACCTCGAATTTGTAGCTCAACTCTAATGCTCTGCCAATGAGCTGCTATTTTTGAATTTATATTTAAATAAATATTTGTGAGTGGTGGTCCTCTATGGCGAATATTAGTTTGAATATAGGGTGTATTGACTTAACAAATGAGAATCATAAAAGTAAAATTAATACTTATAAACTCGACAGAACCAAAAACTCACCAGGAGTCTTCGTGGCTCTTTCTGATAGCTTTTAAGATGACAACGATCTCACATGTTCATTACAGACTCAATCTTTAAAAAATGAGTAATGATGAATTAAAGAGCTAAGCTACTATTATATCTGTTACTTACGGTTATAGCCACATCTAAATATCACACCATTTAAATTGAAAAATGACACCTTGACACGGGAATTGCACCAAAGGTCTCGGATTTGATTCCCTTGTCCAATTGTAGTTTTACAATTTAAAAAAGAGTAATGTTTAATCCAGAATATGGGACAGAGCTGGGTAGCTCAATGGTGGAACATTGGTGCTCTAATCAAATGTCTTAAGGTTCAATTCTTGTAATAAGGGATAATTTTTCTATACAACCGAATTAATATTTGTGAATGATAGCCACAAATGTTAATTTCAATAAAATGGAAGTTAAATAAGTAAATTTAGTTCCCATCCAATGAGTCCTAATTAAAATAATGTTTTGAGTTAAGTTTCCATAGTTTGAGCTCTATAATTAAAGGTAAGGATATGACTGATACAGGTGATTATGTCTAGTTGTTTTTTTATGTCTTGATATTGTTCAGATTATATATTAGCTATGTTAATAGAGTAAGGATGAGGAAGAGAGTAAATGCACCTACATTTGAGTGAAGGGAAAGTGGGAAACTTTTTAGGGAAAACCACCCTCAGTAGGCCCAGCCACCTGCTTCGATGGCTATATGGTCTAAGGTGTCATTCTCATGTTAGACTATACTGCTGATGGTGACCTGGTGGTCTAGGGGTAAGGTGTCAGACTTCTGTGCTGGGGGTCCGGGGTTCAATCCTCGGTCCGGCACAGATTTATCTGATTGCCAAACCCTTCCTTCACCTCTGACAAGATGTGTATTAATCACAACTTGTGAATGTGTGGAATGCCAGGCCTCCACCGTGGTTCGGATTCCACGCTAAACTGTAGGTCCTCCATTTCATCTCACAATCACCCTACCATTGCACATTAGCGTAAGTGCGTATAACCTGAACGGGTAGTAAGACGCGGTGCTAATAATAATAATAATATACTGCTGATGACAGACAAATCAAGGTTTGAATCCAGGTCGGGTGTACTGAGGGTGGTTTTTCCAAAATAGTTCTCTCTTCATAACACAAATGCAGGTACACTTACTCTAAATTCAATTTTCCTCATCCATAACTCATTAACATAATTAGTACATGTGTGTATAGCCTGAACAAGTAGTAAGGCAATTTTAAAAATACATCCAACCGAGATACGATACCCAATCTCATCGTCACCAGCATTCCAGTCTAATATGAGTATGAAGCATTGGAGCATTCAAACACCTATTCAGGTAACTTAGTACTAATGTTGACTCAGAAGAATGATGTGAAAACATTACATTCCTTGTAGGACAACATCCTGGATGTGAAGATTCCAATGAAACGGAAATTAAAGGAAGAAAATTCAGGAATGAAACACTTAAAAACAACCCACTTCGGTGATCAAATGGAATAGGGCATCACTCTTGCAATAGACTGGACCATCAGTGACGAGGATATAAGGGTTTGAATTCCGGCCGGGTGTGTCGAGGGTATTTTTCCTAAATGGTTTTCCTCTCCCCTTCCATGCAAATTTGGGTATGTATATAAACCAAATGGATGGTAAGACTGTCGACAATAATATACGTAAAATAAAAAACGTAGTTGTTTTCATTTTACTTTGTTATTGTGAGTAGTTCGAGTTAATTATAGTTTGAGGTGAACCTGTCCCCGTGCAGCTCAAACTATGAGCCATACTATTATTTTATTTTTATTAGCACGCGTCTACTACCCGTTCGGTTATACGCACTTACGCTAATGTGCAATGGTAGGGTGATTGTGAGATAATGGGGACCTACAGTTTAACGTGGAATCCGAACACGTGAGGCCTGGCATTCCTCGAGCCACTACTGTATTTAAGAATTAGAGTTGGTATACTCAACTATTTTATGAATTTGAATCTCTATTTACCTTTAAATCCTGAATCTACAATCTGAAACTGGATCGTGGAAAATAATACGAACATAAGAGGAAATATAAAATAAGAGAATAGAAAATACAAACAGTAGGAGCCTAACTAAATGCTAACATTCTTTCTTATAATCCATTCACAATAACAAACATTATTCATATAAAATATTAGAACTCTAAAACCAATTTCACCAAACAAGTTAAAAAGAATTTTTTTTCAAGGATTTGATCTCGAATCTCGAACATCCTTAAAGAGTTGAGGGTCCTATAGAGAATATTTTCTATGTATGTATAATACACCCACCTTCTTGCTGCAGCTGAGCTAAGAACATTGTGAGATGTGTGTCACTCAGAAGCTCTGGACCGGTCAGCAACGAGTTGAGATTGAACCACTGATGTCCGAGGCGGCGGATCGTAAACCAGTGGTCTCGGTAGTTGCATATATATGCTTTCATGTCCCTGGCAACATTATCCTCCGTGTCATTAAACTATGCTTTTAACAGGAATAAATACCATTAAGCCAAACTAAACCATACACAGTTCACTTAACCCTTTGTTGCCATCTGGCCAATCTATCAGCCAAGACACCCTTGCTCAAAGTTTACTACAAGTGGCAGCCAGCTGGTCTATCAGCTGAGATGAAGCTTGCCTAAAGTGACATCCGGCCGATCTATCAACAAGAGAAACTTGCCTAAGTGTCACCGGCCGATTTATCAGCCAAGAGAACTTGCTTAAAGTTCCACCAACCGATTATCAGCCAAGAGGAAACTTGTTTAAAGTTCCACCGACCGATACATCAGCCAAGAGGAAACTTGTTTAAAGTTCCACCGACCGATACATCAGCCAAGAGGAAACTTGTTTAAAGTTCCACCGACCGATACATCAGCCAAGAGGAAACTTGTTTAAAGCGCCAGCTGGTAAATTTATCTGCCGAGAAGAAACTTGCTTAAAGTACCAGCTGGCCGATCTATCAGTCGATAGGAAACTTGCCTAAGTGCCAGCTTGATCTATCAGCAGAAAGAAAACCTGCTTAAGTGCAGAGCCAGTCAGCTGATCTGCCAGATGGCTGATCTATCAGATGTGAGGAAACTTGCTTAAAGTACCACCAGTCGATCTATCAGCTGTGAGGAAACTTGCTTAAGTACACACCATCTATCAGTTGAAAGGAAACTTGCTTTAATTTTACATTCTCACAGTTTGGTTTTCACTCAAGAGATGTCAGAAGTATTTATACTGGAGAACAACTTGATGTTTGTACTCTGTGAATTTTTAAATAGTTTGTATACTGAATATAGTCAATTCTATATCTTCAAAATTATGGTGAATACAATAATTTATAAAAATGCATGCAGATATGATTTAGATGGCCCGGCCTTCATAGTACAGTCCACCTCTTAACTGCTGGCACCAAAAAGGTTGAAATACAGGTTGCTGCAGCTTAAAATGTTGTGTTATTTTATATTAGTTATATTAAAAAAATAATTTTTATCATTGAAAAAATATTTTCATGAATATATTTGACACTAGAGTTAATGACTTTTCCTTATAAAAAGGGTAGGCCTAACTAAGAGAAAACACAAAATCCCAAAGTGCAAGTAGGTTAATTGATAAAATTTAATATCTGTATTTATTACTAAAGTTTGATAGTGTGTGATTTTTGTGGTTGTGTGTTTAAATTGTTGACCACATATTTAGGGTGATAAAGATTAAAGCTACCTATATATATCTAAAAAAAAAAGTTATTTTATTTTAAAATTACAAACTAGTACCAAGATTGAGAGTAATTTGAACAGTTTAAACTTATTACCAGGGAAGTAGGTTACAAATGTTTGTCAAAAGAACACCAAACTAAGAATTAAACATTCATAAATTTTGGAAAATTATATCTGTGCACGAGATAGAACCAGGACCTTTGGCTTGCACGCAATGCTCTATACTGAGCTATCCAGATTCGTTCATGTTCAGGTCATTCTTCTCATAGTTTAAGGCAAAGTCAGTGATGAACGGTGGAAGACTCGGCTACCTCTTGAACTATCATTGATACCAGAGCCACCGGCGACTCGGGAGAGGATTTATGTTGCCATTTGTATAGTGGTAGAGCATTGGCACACTTAGCTAAGGGTACCGGGTTTAATTCCTGTGTCCAGGCATGTCGCTTTTCAAAATTTACAAATATGATACTCGATGTGACTGTATCTCTGTTCTAGAGATGATTTAGATCTCCCAAGCTTTGCTAGTCATGTATCATTAACTGTGCAAGCCTATTGTTTCCCCATGACATTAAGAACCTTGTTTTGAGTGATATCCGAGGGATTTTGTTAGGTATGGTTTTCAATGATTCAACACTATTTAAATTACAATAAATAAAACCCATACAAATTTGCAAATTTTTATAGATGGCTTTCGATGATACTATTTCAATACATACACACACAAGGTGGAGATCAGAATTAGTCCAGCCATACTACATTTTAGAATCCCCTGACTTTTCCGAGTCTATTTAGTAGAATTTAGGGCTTAGACTTAGCGCCAACTAATGTTGGAAGTGAATAATTAGAAGCTAAGTCTAGGTAGATGTATCCTGCCCAGACGGGAAATAAGAGTAGATTCTACAGTGGTAGGTATAACCCAAGAGCTAGATACATCTTGTTTTGTACTATGAATCAGCGTCTGCGTGAAGGGAAAGTTGAAAAACATATTGTTAAAAAAACACTTTCAGTACAATCCGGTGTGGCAGGACATATTTAGACTGGGACATTTTTAGGTAGTGATTCTTTGTCAATGCCGCCTGTCAGTGCCACATTTTTTATTTTTGTTAATCTCTTTGTCAACCCGCTATATAGTTCTTAGTAAATCTTTAGACTAGGCAATTTTTAGGTAGCAGTTCTTTGTTAATGACACCCTTATGAAGTGTGTGTGTGTGTGTGTGTGTGTGTGTGTGCGCGTGTGTGCAGCGCGCACGCATGCGTGTGTGGACAAAAGATATGATAAAAAACACCGGTGTTGATGTGGTGAAGGCTTTGTTAAATAACTAAGGTGTGAATGCTATTGCCATACATTTTCGGGAAGTTAAGGCTCCTCCACGTGTTTCGTCAGTTATTGGCAATAACTCTGCAGTTAAAATGTCAACATTTTCACTTTCAAATCATAACATCTATTTAAATCTATTAACATCCCTCCAAACATGATAAATTTTCTCATGTCTGACCGGCAGGAACATCGCCATGATCAAACTGATGGGCACTGCTGAAAAGCTAGCATGCCCCCTCCACATCTTAAAAAAACCTAGATGTATTTCAGCGAAAAAGCCAAATTCTACTCTTTATTCACCCAATAAATCTAGCCCATTCGGAAAAGTCAAGATACATCTCACCATACTAGAGTAGATACAACTTGTATTCACATAAAACCTAGATACATCTTAAAAATGTCCAAGACCTAGTTACAACTAGTTTATTCACATTGCTCAATGCAATCATCTTTTTTAGACACACATTCTGAAATAGTGTCACTTTATGAAGGGGATATCAGCCTAAAGTGATGGACTATTTGGCAGGCTATAGCAATATAAGTTTATTTCAATTAGATCATACTGAGCCATTAAAAGATGGGTGAGAGACATTATTTTTTAGTTTCGGCTTTCTGTAATGTAATCGAATTCTCATGCAGGCACAAAAAAACATGACTATTTTGGCTGAGGACGTGGGATACAGGGGTTGTAAAACCCAATATGAAAATTTCATTGAGATTAGTATGCTCAACAGGGACAACGGTCTTAAGAAAGATTTGTGGTTGAGTATTAACTGGAAGAAAAATGTAATTTTGACTATTGTGAATAAAGGTCACGATATTTTTTAGTGAATACATGGCTAGTAAGAAAATAGGTTTAGAAGTGAACAATGGAAAGATTAGTATATGATAACAGAGAGGACACAGAATGAGGAATATAATTTAGATATTACAGCAAACAACATATAATTTGATAGGGTTAATGAATTCAAATATTTAGGAATAATTTTAACTAGCGATGGCAATATTAGATTAGAAATTAGGAACAGAATACAGTCGGGAAATGCTGTTATTTCTCATCAGTAAATTTTTGACGTTTGCCTGCTGTCAAGAAATGTAAAACTCAGAATATACAAAGTTGTTGGTTGTTTTCTATGGGTGCGAAACATGGCCTCTTACCTTAAATGACAAAAAGAAATTTAGGGTGATCGAAAAAAAGGTGCTTAGAAAGATATTTGGTCCAAAAGTGGATGAAGATAGTTTGGAATGGATGGAGTGGAGGAGGCTACATGATGATGAGCTGCATACCCTGTATTCATCACCAGACATTGTTATAGTAATAAAATCTCGCAGGTTACAGTGGACAGGTCATGAAGTGCGTATCTAGGAAGGGAGTATCTAGAACGTGTTTAAGTTATTGAATGGCAAACCTAATGGGAAAAGACCACTGGGAAGACCCAGATGGGAGAGTAACATTTGGATAGACCTGAGAGAGATAGGGTATAATGAGATAGACTGGATAGAATTAGCTCAAAATAGGTGTAGGTGGCATACTTTGTTGAGTGCGGTAATGAACTTTCGTGTTCCTAATACCGTAGAATAAGTAAATGAAGTAAGAATATGTGAAAATTCCAAAATTTGATAAAATTCCCTGACTTTATCCTCTTTTCCAGGTCGCTGGATCCCCTGTGCAGATGTCCATAGGTAGGTGAGGCATAATTCAATCAATTTAAATTAGTTAAAAAATTACATCTGGACTTTATAATCGAACCCAGAACCCTTGATTTAGTGTGCCTGTACCTGTAATATTGGAATATCAATATTAGGAAAAGTGGTAGTAGGTTTATCCATTTTTAATGATAGGCCTACATGTCTACATCTTTACTGAAAAGTAGTAGTAGGCTATAGGTATCTAAAATGAGATTAAGAAGGATTAATATGAACTATATTGGTCTTACATTGGTCTCCGTTGAGCTTGCAATGCCCGAGGTTCTGTACTGCTGTATGGGACAAGTTCAAGGTTCCACACCTCAAGTGCGCTGCTTATTACTTGAACTGAGAAGTAACCACTGTCATCAAAGTTGCCCGACGGTTGCTGGGAGAGTAAAAACAATTATATACCCAGTATTACTAAAGAGATATTATATTTTATGTGTTCTAATAATAATGTTAATTTATAAAATCAACTAGAGTGCTACCTGTTAAAAGAATAGAAAGGAAGAGACACTTGGAGAAACTTGACTATGTCATTGCTTACGTTATCCATATTTATATTTTAATTTTTAATACTAAAACAACTAAGCATACATATTTTTTAAATAAGTAGATTAATGATATTAGTTGGAGACATTGGTGTGGATTCTAAAGGCTTATTTATTATTTAAACTTCCAAAATGTGACCCGATTTTTTCAACTTAGTTTGTCTTCCATATAGCTTTGTATATTGAGTGACGCCACAAACTGAGCCAATCAGATGTCTTTCTCCATTTGGCGCTACCTTATATCCTATTTACAATTGGTATTACCTCCTTCTTTGGCTCGAATGGCTTTAAGGCAGGCATGTCCAACCCAGGGCCCCCCCGAGTTCGTTCTGTGCAGACCGCAAGTTCAAATTTAAATACTTCAAAATGCAGAAATAAACAACAAATTTGGCTCTTATTTTTATTATAGTTAGGCATTGGGTCCTATAAATTTCATGTATAACCCCCGGCTAATTCCCCAGGAGCTTATGTTGCCCTCTAGCCAGGGAATGGTTGGACATGCTTGGTCCAAGACATCACTCTCACAATAGACTAAACTCCCGATACCGAGAAGATCAGGGTTTGAATTCCAGCTGGATGTATTGACGGTATTTTTTCCAAATGGTTTCCCACTCTTCTCCACACTTTTCCTCTTAAAGTTTAGCTTCCTCATTCCTTCTTTAAATAATTAGTATGTGCATAGGCTGAAGAGATAGTGAGACACTGTGTAAATGTAAAAATAAAACTTGATTTTTCTGTATCAAATGTAATAAAAAATTCAGGGTTCCTACACAAAATCATGAATTTTTTTTCTAAGATATTTCAAGGACTTTCCAAGGATTTTCTACAATTCCTCCAGGACAAGTGTATAAAGTTATCTTGACAAAATACACATCAGTACATAGTTTCTTTTATTTATATATATAAACAAGAAAAGGTGTGGAAAGGTGCAGGCTTAGGGGAGTTGGGAGAATGCATTAAATAATATATATATATATATATACACATTTTCTTATTTTTTTAATGGATTCCATGATGCAATGAGTTATTTAAATAATTAAAACATTACATAAGCTCACTTGCATCATAGGTGAAATGTGGTTTTCCCTTTTCAAAGTGATGAGTTTAAAGGTCAGGGGCGGGATGTTGTGTCTGTTCTAGATAATAGTTTATGGGTTGTGTGCAGATATAATCAATCAGTTTCGAAAGTGCATGTTAAATATCACTAGTAAATAAATAAATAAATCACTTGCAAATAGTCGTTATATTAATTATGTTTTAATTACTTTTATTTCTTAGGTACAAATATAATAAGGTTATCTAATTTTTTTAATAATATTTACTGTCATTTAAGAAAAAGCGTACAATCGGGTGAATAGGAGTATGTTATGGAATGTTTCAAGAGAGTTTGTGTGGATACATGGTTAGTAAATGCAATTAAGGCGGTGTATGATGGAAGTAAAGCATGCGTTTGGATGAATGGAGCTTTGAGCGAAAGGTTTGACATTGAAAGGGGTGTTTGTACAAGGTTGTGTTATGTCTTCATGGTTGTTTAATGTTTTATGGATAAGTGTACGAGGGATGCTTGTGAGGACAGGTTGGTGTACAATTGGACAATGTGATGTGAGTGTGCTGTATATGAGATGATGCCGTATAATGGTTGTGAAGGAAAGTGACTTGCCGAATGCATTAAGTCGTTTGAGTGTGGCGACAGACAGAACGGATCTTCAGATAAATGTCTCCAAATCTATGGTAGCCTATTGGTTTTTGATAAAAACAGATCAGGAAATGATTTTCAACTTAGAATAAATGGAAAACTGTTAGAAAAAGTGAATGATCTTGTATATCTGGGCGGAATGTTCTGTAAAGTGGAAAGATGGATGGTAAAATCAACAGACATGTGAATGCATCTCGAAGAGTAGTTGGATGTACGTGGACTATTACAAAGAATGAAATAGTATCAGAAGGGCCAAAGATGGCAGTATATAAAAGTGTGTTCACACCAACATTGTTGTATGGATGTGAAGCGTGGGTTTGTCAGTCAAAACATAAGAGCTAGGTAAATGTGAATGGTGTGAGATATTTAAGAAATAGATGTGGAAAACTTTTATGACAGTAAGTAATGAGTGGGTGATGGAGTGTTTTTTGAAAGGGAATCCAACAAGTTAATGAGAAAGAAGTATCTTATGTTGGTTTGGGCATTTAGAGGATGAGTGTGGATCAAATGAAGAAGCAAATTTGAAGGTAGAGTTTTATGGGTCAAAATAAAAGGGGTTGGCCATGTATAATGTGCTAAATGTTTGTGTGGAAAAAAAATCATAGAGTTTTAGCAATAAAAGAGCCGCATGTCTGAGTATGGATGTTGTTGAAGCAAGAAATTATGCAAGGATAGGGAAGTGTGGAGAAAGTTAGAAAAGATAAATAAGTATGGAGATGTTGTTTTTTAGCTACCTGCACAGTTTCTTGGATACTCTGTAAGGGAACAGCATGATTATGTATGAATATGTATTAAAAAGGGGGGGGAGAGGCCAAGGAATTTCAGGACAACTAGAAAATTCCAGGAAAAGATTGGAAAATGAAAATTCCATAACATTTCTAGGCCTGGAACGAAACATTTTAAAAATCCAGGTTTTCCATGACGCGTGGGAACCCTAAAATTGTTACACAGTCGAACTTGGATAATTCTAACGTACATGTAATTTGAATTTGTGTTTAGTTCAAACTTTTCCCTTGGTCCTTTCAAACTTCTATTAAATCAATGTTTAAAAATCACATGAAATTTAACTTATTTTGTTTAAATCGAAGTAAAATTACCTCGATGAATGATGGAAAAAAAGCGTGAAATATTGCATGGGCAAAACGTTTACTACTAAAATGTTGCTGCATAGCTAGAAGGCTCTCTGTGTGCAGGGGCACTAAAGTTTGTATTAACAAAACCGAACAATTATATTGTTTGTTGACAACTGCACCACACACAACACCATTACTCTAATGGAAAATGGAAAGGTTGTGTTTTCCTCCTCAAATATGACGTCTGTAGTCCAACCTATGGATCAAGGAATAATTAAAACTTTCAAGCACTTCTACCGACGCCTTGTGGTCCAGAATATTCTTTCAGGGGCTTACAATGGTAATAATGCAAGGTTAAAATTGACATTCTCAAGCTGGCCGAATGTGTAAGGGTGCGTGGGACCAAGTGACACAAAGCACTATTGCCAACCCTTTCAATAAGGATGTTTCTGCCATAATGATGGTGAAGAGCAAACTGAAGCTGTAGAGGAGATTGTACTCGCTGTGGACAGCTGGAAAGATGTTGGACATGACAGAGGTGTTCCTTAAAGGATTTTGTGAACTTGAGTGAGAGCTTATTAATTTGTGATGAACTGAAAGAGCAGAAATTGTAACAATACTGATTTGGACCCCTCTCATATATGTAAGAAAGTCATGGATGAAGATATTTTTCTTCAATAAACTGTATGTAAATTATCCTTTTAAGACTTCATCCATGGAGCATCACGCGATTTTCAGAAATAATGTCAAGAAATATGTCAGTGCACCATTAAAACCCAATAGGAAGCTAGCCTTCATGACACCTGTTCCAGGACGCTTTCAATTTGTTGGTTTTGACACTGGTCACGAGAGGTCCAAGGGGCAAGGGGTAGGTCATATATAAGCTGCTTGTGTGCATGAATGTATAGAGTAGTCACATAAATCTTCACAGTGCAGGTAGGAAAAATAGTAGTAATGTTAATCAAAAGAGTAAACTATTAACAGTGCCGGTGACATAAATCTACATAACGTTGTAATAAACCAGTGCCATGATCTAAATAAATCGTGTGCAATATTAAAGGTTTTATTTATTTTAAATTATCTCACAAACATTCTGTACCGTTTAATTAGTGCTCGGTCACGGGGCTATTATCAGCTGATTAAACAGTATAACTTTAACCGCGCCCCAAGCAAATGTGGAATAAAATAATAATTCTGTATCATCATAATTGGTGCTCAATCACAGGGCTATAAATACCAATTACAGCTCAATAAAACCGTAACGTTATAAAATGTTGGCAGATGTTATGAACAATAGAAATGACAGTGCATATTCAGATGAAAAGATGACATATGGAGCTTTCAGAGAAGCCAATCCCAAATCTACACAGGCCATGGACCCCATCGAAGAGTTGAGACGGTTTATTGAGGGACAACACAATGTAAGCCCCTCTATTCTCCAGGCGCTGAATAAACTAGAAGAGTTTACTATAACTCAAAGTATTAACTCCAAAAAACAATCAAAAATGTATGAATTAAAATAACTGTAAATACAGTTCTGCATTGTGGATATTTCTATGGAAAATCTAAGAGTGAAATTAAATGTATCCCCTACCATACTTTACTTCACTCAATTTAGGTTTGAAGTTATTTTTCTAGCCCAAATAAAAACTTACTTAATTTGAATTTTTATAGTGGTCCCTTCAGCTTCAAATTAAACATGTTTGGCTGTAGTAGGCCTATGCTCTTTGAGTGAATGTTAAGGAGCGTATTCACTTGAGCATTTTACTTCGAACAAACAGAACAAGCTGAACACCCCAAACGAGCTCGAAGAAATGATACGTCCGAATACTACGAGTATTCTGACCGTTTGCTGGTACTCGACTTGTTCCCGCCAATTTTGCCACGAACAGGACAAATGGAGCTCAGTCTCAAAATGGATTTGATTGTGGAAGCAGGTTCTTTCTTTGTGCTGTGTGCATTTACTAAAAAGAATAAAAAGAGGGACAAGGTAATGTGAATAAGGCGGCTGTTGTGTAGGCGGCAAAATACAGAACTTTTAAGGGGATTTGACGAAGGACATTTCCGAAATTTCACTTGAATGTCATCTCAAGACTTTGAGATTATGGTTAACCTTGTCAACCATAAAATTGTGAAGGACACAAAGTTCCGTAAAGTAATACTAGTGAAAGATCATTTAGCACTAACTTTACTATTTTAGCAACTGGGGACTAATTTGCAAGCTTGCAGTACCTGTTCAAGATTTCAAAACAACGTATTGGTATTATAGTTATGGAAGCTTGTGTCGCATTGAATGAAGCCTCAAATATTGCATGACACGCCTTGTGTTTTTTAATTTATCATATTAAAAGTTCATGTTGAGAGTTCCACAGCACCGGGTTTTCTTTATATACAGTGGATTCCGGTTAATTGGGGCAGCCATTTATTTGGGCCAACTCTCCGCTTAATTGGGGCAGTGAAGGTAATGTAGGCTCACAAACTCGTAGCATAAATATTCTGCGGACTGCAGCTGAGTTTGTTATTGTGAAGTCGTGCTGTGTATTGTGTTTGTTCTGTGGGGTGGCAGTGAATGTCATGATTATAGCGCTCTAGTAACATGTAAATTGTGCAAGCAGCAGCTGAGTCAGAGTTGAAATAGTGCTGTAGCGTGGCTGTGTTGTTCTGTGTCGTGGTAATCATATTCGGTTTGACATTATGCTTGCGGTATACAATTGTTTACGAGAATAAAATTATGTGTCGTGTATAGTTGTTCATTATGTGGATTAACATAAATTAAAAACTGTAACAAACAGTGCACTTAGCTAGTTTTTATTTCAGTACATTTAACAATCCTGTCAAGATGCCACATAAGGATTTGACACTCTCAAAAAATTGCTATTCTTGACATGATAAAAAGTCAACCTCCTAACATCAGTCATCGGCAGCTAGCGAAGATAATTAAAGTGCCAAAATCTACAATTTCCCAACTGTTACATTAACAAGAAAAACTTAGGAATAGGCATTGTGTGTGGGTTTAAATAAAACATCTTATAAGCGAAAGAGGCAAGGTAAAGATACAGACGTTGAGGATGCTTTAAATCAATGGTTTTCCATTATAACTAAACGAGGTGTGCGTGTGAGCGGCCCTATGCTAAAAACCAAGTCAGAAGAGTTGGCCAAAAAGCTAGGTAATGTGCATTTCAAAGCAAATGATGGTTGGTTGTCTTGATGGAAGTCAGACATGACATTAGTTACAAAAAAGCACATGGAGAGAAGGACAGTGCTGATGCTATGAGCACTGACCAATGGAAATTTGAAAAACTACCAGAGTTGCTTACAAAATTTAGTGCGGATGACATTTACAACGTTGATGAAACAAGCCTCTATTATAGTGCTACACCGGATGGTTCTCTGAGCTATAAACACACAGCATTGTCCAGTTCAAAGAAAGCAATGGATCGTATAACTTTGTTGTGCTGCTCAAACATGTCAGGAAGTGATAAACTCAAAACTTTTGGTTATTGGTAAAAGTGCTAAACCTCATTGTTTCAAGGGGCTTACAATAGCAGTTTACCAGTTTTATATTATGCAAATAAGAAGGTGTGGATGACCACATGTATTTTTACGCAATGGTTAATGAACTGGGGCGTGGAACTGCATATTAAGTTTAGGAAAATTCTGTTGATATTGGAATACCGTCATCACACCTTCATGTAGATGGTTTAAAAAATAATTAACTGGAATTTTTACCCCTTAACACCAGATCCCTAGTACAGCTTATGGGCGCAGGAATTATAAAAACTTTAAAAGACATATAATCGTGGAAGGTTGGTTAATCACATCCTTGAAGCGATTGAGGAAAATCTTCTGACATCATCTTCAAAAGCAATAGAATTTAGTGCAAAAGTTTCACTGTTAAAAGGTGTACAATTTATCACTGATAGCTGGCGAGGAATAAGCAACGAAAAAATTCAGAATTGTTTTGCTAAATGTGGTTTCATGACTAATTGTGATTCAGATGCATTTATGTGTGCAGACAATGAAATGTCTCTAAACCTGCAACACTTCCAAAATGGTGAGATTTTAGCATTGACAATAACCTTCAATGCCATGATGAAATGAAGATTATGAGGATACAATTACTGAAGAAATTGTGGCAAAACACTTAAGAGACAACAGAAAAACAAGACAATGAAACACCTAAGTGAGTGACTAACCAGGATACCAGCAAATATATCGCTGGATTGAGATGCTACTTCTTGCAGGAAGGCAACGAGGGCATCCCTCATCCCTTTATCAGCACTAGATACCTGCACCAACTTTGTACAGGTGCAGTCAATAAAGAAAACACTTCAGGGTGCACTTGATAATTTTTTCAAAGAAATAACTCTAAGGTAATGTGTAACCCTTACTTGACACAAAAGTATGTACTGTATATTCAGTTTACATATGTACATTTTGTTTGCTGTTCGCTTTAGTTACAATATTTTAAATAAATATTTGTACCATTAAAATTTCGTCTAATTGGGCCAGAGTGACCTAGACCGATGTGTCCCAATTAACCGGAATCCACTGTATATCTATTAACCTCAAACATTCTGCAGCCCATTCCATCGCAGCAAACACTCTGAATGGTCCGAACCGGTGCGAAAACACGTATCCACTGAGCACAGGCGAACAAATGACTTCCTTTGAGCATTCCCAAAAAACCGACAGTTGTTAGATAGTGTTTGGCTCGTTCGGTTCTGTTCGGTGCATGTTCTCAAACAAGTATTTACTTGAGCATTTTACTCTGAACGAACAGAACAAACCGAATGCACACAAACAAATGCTCAAGTGAATACGCACCTTTAGATACATATTTTTGTGTTTGTTACCATTACCAAAATAAATCACTATTAAGACTCAACACACCCAAGTACAGACATAACAATATTAAGATGTTCCTCTTAGTAATCAACTAGATAGTGCTCCCAAATACCTTGCACTAAAATACCATATATATCATTACACTGTCTTTATCCTTAATTTTAATGAATTGCTATTTTATTATCTTGGTTCTATACTATTATTCCTTTAAATACATTAGCTTAAGTTGTGTTTACAGGTGTATATTTTTATTTATTTATTGAGCATTTTCTGAAACAACCGATTATATAAGCACATGAGAATTTCAATCAACAAGAGCCAAAGGACCTGCCAATTTTTCGAGAAAGGTATTTTCGCATAACTTCCAGGATTCTTTTACATGCCACAATTGATAAGGGACCAACGATTTTTTTTCTCATGAAAAATCTGACAACCCCGGTTGGGTTTGAAGCCACAATAATCAGGTCCTGAGGCGAGCACTTTACCTTAAGACCACCGAGTTCAAATACAAGTGTATTGATGTATTCCATTTCGCTTTGTGTGAATTCATTAAAATATATTCAAGAATGGATAGTTCAAACAATTTTGGCATGTCTGTATTTTTTTGTGTCATTTGTTAATAACAATAAATTTTTGTGGTGTTTTAGTTTAACGAACTAAATATGTTAAATCAGACATTCACATAATGCACACCACCTATCTAAATTTTCTTGCACATTCATAAATATAGTAGTCTCGGAAACTCGACCTACTGTGGACTGAGATGGTGGTGAGTTATTGAAATGTGGAGTTTTACGAATGAACCAGCATGTTTACTAAACAAGGATGGTACAATATTGTATTGATTCGAATAACATGTTACTGAATTGGAAAACTAACAAACACAACACTTGTAAAAACATCACAGCACAACTGTTCCACTCGAATTACACAAAGTGAGAGGTTATACAATTGAATGAGCTTTGATTGTGATGAGTGGCGCCAACAAATGTGTGCACATGTGCGTGTCGAGTTATCGAGTTCGAGTGTCCGAGACTCTACTGTAATTACAAGCACTGTGTGTGAAGGAGGTATAATAAACTGATTAAATATAGCCTGTGTGGCAGGGATTGTACACACAATATAGGCTAGTACATTTTAGGCACTTTTTCTAAACAAAATATTCCTATTTTATCATATATTTTACTTAGTGAAATATGACAACGTATCATTTAGACAGATTAAAAAAGCTCATTTTTCTCTTTTAAGATGGCCTGTCACTCGCAAACGCATGGTACACCTCAAACTATATTTAAAATAATTTTTTGGAAACACACTATTTAATAATCTACAGCAACCACGTTTCACCTTTTTTCGTAGCTAGCCCAACTCTTTCAAATGAAACACAATTACTTCTTTGTCCTGTTTAAAAAAATCTTGAACGTCAACTAATGACTTGACATTAAGTAAACTCTCATATATTTCTATTAGGCTACAACTGATCAGATTCAAAGAGCCACACCCAAATTTAAAAGGGGAATTATTTCATAAATATAAAAACCCAAATTAATATTTAAAATAATTATGGTAGGGCCTACAAAACTAATTTTCAAACCTTAGGTGATAATTTACCGAGCATAATTTAAGTATGACTTTTACACAACTGAGCATTGACCTAACTTTTTATGCTTTAATAAATTTAAATTTACAATAATATTAAATGAACTTAATTTCAATGCGTAGCTTAGTATGGACTTCCTCCACCAAAAATGATCATGAGTCAATATAATGCAAACTCTGTGAGTCAACACAAAGTAAGTCAATGTTTACATTTCTATGTTTCACTTATGATCGTAGCGAGTTTTGTTTTAATTGTATAATTTTTCTAATTTACAAACTTGATAAATATTATTAATATTATTATTATTAAATTTTCCATCTGAGTGAGTATGCCTAGTATAAACAATATAACTTAGTGATACAAGAAAGAAAAAGTGTATTGTATCAACGATACTGACTATCTCAAAATTATGTTTAAAAGCCTCCAGCCAAATAATCATTTTCTATTAATTTGTGCATGCATTGCACAGTATATATCAATTATTGCTCCTAGGCCTTTTATGATCTCCTTTAGGCATCTAGTTTAACTAAAAATAGTAATCGTTAGTAATTGAGCATACCATAGAATTACCTCAATAAATCTCCTGTAATCCTCACTATCAACACCACTCTCAGCCATTCTCAACCTTTCCTTCATCATCCATTCTTTGAGCAAGGATCGCTAGGTCAACAGGTGTGAAGTAAGACCCTTGCAACAATGCATTCAAACAATGTTGCGCACATAGTGATCCTTCTTGCTATAAATATAACAGGACAAAATGATATTAAAGTTTTATCCAATGACGCTTTCTAAATACAAATGATATAAACAATTATTAACTAGGTTAGGTTATGGGGTATTGAATTATACGAATGTCAGAATAATATAATACCATATTTTAGTTAAACATTAACCATAAAAATAAAATTTAAATTCCAAACTCCTAATTAATTTATCAAAGACGTATTAATACTTAAGATAAACTCTTTACCTTTTCATGAAAAATGGCCTCCATATTTAAGTAACCGGTAAGTTGCATAGACAAGACAATACTGATATGAGTGAGGTGTGTCCAAGGAGCTCAAATGAAAGGGAAGAGTAAAGAGAAACAAAATTGAAATATTAAATGTTTAAATTTTTGCCACCAACCATATTGTGTAATTAATAAACCATTTTTATTATTGGTTTTTCTAATGAATTTATATAATAATAGTACTGTATTATGATTTGATGCCAGTTAGTGTGCCGTTTAACACGGCCGTTTTCAAAATGCCCGTTAGCTATATCGTACGATAAGTCTGCCGTAAATTTGATTAAAATACATTGTTTTGAATGAGCGCGGTTGACACACGTTAGGACGGATTTAATTCGTGAATAATGAATAGTAAATAGTGCATAGCGTATAGTGCACAATCCATAATACAAATACAACTTTTATAATGAAACGTAATGTTTAACGTCTTAGTTAAGTCGATTGTATTTTATTAATAGAAAATGGACCCACCGTTCTGCAAGATAAGTTATCAGAGAATACTTCAATTGAGAGCTCACAGAAAAAAGTATTAATAAAACCATATCTCTAGAAGCTTGATTAACCTAAATCAAGTTTCACCAGTCAAATCAAATCTTTAATTTTTTGTTTTTACTTTATAATTATCATGAATACTTTGGTAGATCTACTTCTCAGTAACAGAATCAAAAATATAATACTACCCCTTTATTTTCAATCATATACACAATCATGGTCAGGCTTGGTAAAAAGTTAAATCAAATTTATGCACTCTAAATTATTCACTGTAAATCGATTATAGACACCATCATTTAAAATAATGTATTTCAACTTCTTGCGCACTATACACTATGCATAAATATAAACCAAGCCTCATTGACGCTAAGACAAACTAATCTTGTTAGTAAAAACAAATATGGCTACCACAAGACATTTTAAACGTGCACACAGAAGCTAATTTTTGTGTAATTTGTATCAAGGGCATAGAAAAATAATTTTTATACAGGATAGGAGGTGCTAGGAAATTTTATTATACCTTTAGTTACCTAATAAACGTTTACATATATATGGACCCCCTTGGAAAGTACATCAAACACCAGGGAGTGAGTGTTTGTACTGCCCAACCTTTGCCTTTTTACGCCTTTGCTGTTTATAAATTATTTATGATACATTCCATGCTAGCTTGTGAGAAGTTAAATCAACATAATGAATTGTACACTATTAAGGATGATAACGTGAGCATTGAAAAGAATACATTTCAACTTCACGCGCACTTTGTAATATGCACTATTTGCTATTAGCTATCCGATATTATATGAATACAAACCCAGTGAGTCTTGACGCGCAATGGGTTTGATTTGAACTTACCTCCTTTGCGTTTTCTCGGTGGGTTTTTTCGATGGTCAGTGATTGAAATTAAATAAATATGAGGAAAGTTTTTCACAAGGACGTTATCTGCCAACTGTTTCAGTTGTAGCTTTGTTCTCTTGGCTCAAGTTCATGTTTGAGTTACTGTGCCCCTATCTCCTCATATCTTAGCTTTGATAGTAAGTTGTAAAGAATTAACGGCATATACATTCCAAATAATTGAAAAAAGTAGATGAATGTTCTCATACTTTATTAAATAGCAAGTGAAGTGCACCCTCTGACAACATTGTCCAAGGGGCGAGTTCATTAAGTCTTGTTTCTTTTTTCTGTTGCGTTATACGTTCTAAAGTATGGGGAAAAAAGTCTCGGAATGTTCAGAAATGTGGAGCTTGGGTGAATGGATCACTGGACTTTATTTTACGTAGGAATTTGCGATTCATTCGTAAGAGATAAGATATAAATGTAATAACATTTTATCTGAACTCATTCTAAATACCTCTTTAGCAGAATAAATATACACGTCATGATGTAATTTTAGAACAAAACTTTTAAAATACAATAAATGTTAATCATGTTGACTATAGTATTATCTATTAACTAGCTATCTTATTTACAAGGCAAATAGTTGTACGATCTTTTTCTGACTATTTAATTTTCCCGATATTTATAAAGGTTTAACAAACATATGACCATCTTTCAATTTATCGTTCGTTATTTGATTGAGTATATGAGATACATCATTGTGTGATTAGTCAAATGAAATAAATGTGTTTAAAAAATTTGAAAAGCAGAAGTTCAAAGCTTGTGACTTCTTCCTTTAAATAAGTTGATGTAGACTAAATGCTAATTGCTGCTCATTGACATGTACTTGTGTAAGCCCCCATATCCTGCGACAGTTTACTCAAGAACTTCTGTGGTGACGCTAGCAGTCTGTTTTTAACTTCCTGTGCCGTTGTTTGTGGAAGTTTAGGACATCTTCCTTCGTGGACATCAAACAATGTTCCTGTAGTTTTCAATTTACTCACCAGATACAGAATGGAGGATTTTTCCAGTGGTTTTAAAACCCAAACTGCACTTTAAAAGGTCTTTGGCACGCCTTTATTGTCACGGTTTTCCAGTACGTGTGGACAATAAACACGCGCTGTTCCACTGTATACCGCTTCAAATTCTGCCTGTTGAAGATCACGTTATGGTAGCTAGAGAATGGGCGATAAATTACTGGCTGTGATTTTTTCGCCGATATAATTTGATCACGTTACTCCTAGTTACTCGATCTCAAACGTATCGGTGATTGAGATATCAGTGATTGGAGATACTCGCATCAGATGGCGAGTTACTCGAGCAACGGAGCTCGTATTGCTTCTTCTAGACACTCGAGTAAATACTTGCTTCGAGGTCCTTATTTATTTTTTATTTTCTACCAGCTAATTGAGAATTGACCTTATTTACTGGCATGTTTTACGTGTTATTTCTATTTGAAAACACTTGATCTCGTAGAGCTCATTTTTCAAAAACAATATCAAATTGCCACGTAAAAATGACTTTAATGGTTTAAATGTTTCATTCACATGCGTTTTCAATACAAAATATTTGTTGTTAAGAACAAAATCGAAAAGTGAGCTTAGTAATCGAATCACATTTTGGATTCTTTTTAAAAGTAGGCTACGAAAAAAATCATTTATTCTGATTTTGGTGATCCTATCCCCAAAATCGCAAATATTTTAAAATCACAGTCACTTCAGTCACTGATTTCGTAAAATCACTGTTTATCCCATCTCTAATGGCAGCACAGTCAGATGCGTCACACAAACTGCCGAGAACATCGAACAGGCAATCGGTCTTCCCTTCACGCAGGCGCCCCACACAGGATAGAGAGTAGCGCTAACCCATCGTGTCCTTCCGTCACCATGCTATCCATACACCAAAGTATGTCCTTAGCAGATTTCATCGAATATCGTCCATTATTTTGAAAGCTATAAGGGAAATTCAGGTGGCGAGAGTGAGTGAAACATCCTATACTTCCTACAAGGCTATAACCTAAATTATCGTTTTAATGTAAAACCACTAAACAAAATTTGTCATCCAAACAAATTTATTCAAGTTTTAAGCTAACTTATTTCATTATAGTTATCGACCTTTCAATAATATGGTTTTTTAAATCATATACAAGCTTTAAATATATTGTAAGTAATATTTCTTAGGTACAAGTCTATGATATATATTATAGTTTTATAGTTTTAACTTAAGACAACTACACAAGGTTTGTCATTCAAACAAATGTAATAAGTTTTAAGATACCTTATTTCATTATAGTTTTCAAACGTTCAATATAATATTATTTCTGGAACCACTATACAAGATTATAGCCAAATTGAAATGGATAATATCTACATATTTAAATATATTAAAGTTTTTATTTGTTTTTGTTCAATATTACTTCTAAAACTGAACTGTATATTCTTTAATGTAAATGTTTCTTCAGCCAAGTGTAGTATAATACCTCACTATTTTCAAACAATAACACTTTTATTAACCTGAGACATGTTTTCGCACAAGAACATTGAAAGAACCGTTAAATTTGTCCCCTTACAATAAAGCAGCGCGTCTCGCTTCGGTCATTTGCAAAGGTGGTGTTCATGTCCATCTATTATAGTTCAGGGATCATTCTTCATTTTGTATTCTATAGATGTTCCTTGGCTAAATGTTTCTAATTTAAGGCTCATACCTTTTATTCATTTCTCTGGTATATCTTTACTACACTCTATGAAATGACCAATGAAAAGATCGGTAACAAAACGCCCTTTGGCTTAGAGTTCAAGTGTTGACATTAAACATGGCGGCATGTCGTCAGTGCTGTGCTGTGTCGTGGTAAGTGTTCTATAAGAAATATTTATACAAATATCAAATTCATTGTATAAATTGTTTATTGGAATGTAAACAAGAAATACTAACTAATGTAATAAATTCACTTTTTATCATTAGGTAGATCTATTCCATAAGAAAATAAGTGCTAATTTTAAGTGCGTATTTCTTTTAAGTCAAATTTCCAGGCAATCCCTCTTTGTCATACATTAATAACTTAATTAATTTAGCCATCTAAAATAAATATTATCACACTTCACACTATCAAATTACTTTAATATTAACTTTTTTAAACATTAAAATTTCCCTATCTGATATTTAATTAACAATTAATGTAATGGGCGTATTTTATATAGGTTATGTTCAATTATCATGTAGTTTGTTTTTTTGTTGCAGCTTGTGTAACTGTTAGATTAGGAAACTTGAAGCAACGATCAAGAATTATTAAAGGCCAAACACAATCCGCACCCAGCACGCATTGAAGACATCTGAGGATTTTGCAAACTTTATTTCCAAAGAAGACCTTGTTCCAAGTGACCAATCATTTTTTACATTTAAGTGCTGTTGGAAAAGCATTTTGTTGAATTATTTATTTAATTTTCAATATTGTTGGTCCTTTATTAAAAGTCTAACTTATTATTTTTGTTTTTTACATTTTTTTTCAATATATTAGAAGGCCTATTCCATAGGCTTCATGTCTTACTGTAGGACATTTTTATGTTAGGAGTTAAGTCACCTCAAAGAAACGTTCTGTGATACGTCATTCTTAAGCCGAAGTTTTAGATACGTAGATTAACAAGTTAATTACACTTGTCAAAGACTATGTCCAATAATCCTCAGTGGAAATCGTTCCAGTCGCCAGCCATGAACTCTGACTCCGCAATACTTGACTACAAACCCTTGACTATCACTAGTAACTCCACTGCAACGCCCAATTTTCACAACTTGTCTAATGGAACACATTTTAATTCGGGAAACAACCACTACCAAGATTTGCAGTCAAGTCCCAAAGAAATACCCAACAATCTCTATTCAAGTAAAGCTAGCTCCAGTAACTCTTATTCCCCACAGTATGATTCTTACTCGTCATCAAACAATTCACGAGGTGGTGGCAGGTTTCCTATTGGTACATTCACGGGCAATGAAGGTAGCAGCAATATATATAATGGAGACACAATGTCTTCACCAACTGTTAGTAATGCTAACAACTCCACCAATAATTCCAGTTACAATGATTCAAGCCAAAACAACCAAGGGACACGAGAAACTGGCATCATTGAAAAGCTTCTTGTAAGTATCGAACCTTTCTTTAAATATAACTTATGATATTTGATTATTGACATAGCAATCTGTAATTTTTGAAACTAAGCCTATTTTACCAAACCTACTATTCGATATTTGAGGAAATTTCAGATTCAAGACTCAAGTTCTCCAAAAAAAATTTTTTTTTCAATATTTCAAGTGAAATTGATTTTAGAACTTTAATATTGATTATTGGTGGTTCAGAATTTCTTTAATTATAGGAATAATTTAACAGGTCTGCAGAGTAGGCAGGCTAAACTTTATACCCTGACTCTGACTCCTTTATTAATGGAAAATTTATATTTTTAATTATCATAATGGGCAGTATGCCCATGACAAACATTAAAAAAAATAGGTGATATCACCATGTTTAGAAAAATAAAATAAATTTTTAGACTCATTTGCTCCAGTCGACACATTTATATATTAATTTGTAATAAAAATTTACTATAGTAAAGTCATTGACCATAGTAAAATAATTACAACTAATTAATAAACATTAAAATGCTAAGTACTAACGTGGTAGTACAAGACCTCTCATCACCAACGTACGTGGATCATCATATTAGTTCTTAGTTTAATTGAACTTAAAATATATTTATTTGATTACAATTTATGGATAAGTAAATTTCCTAAATTCCTATGAGAGTAAATATGCAATAATTTATGCATATAATAAATTAAAACTGATAATAATCACAATTGGAAATTACCCAATTCTGAATGTTCTCATTTGGTTTGTATGCCATCAAAGTTTTGATAGTTAAGAATTGTGGTATTAAGACCGATCCTTTATTATGTTTATAGCAGTAAGATTCAAGTTTGACACTATTTGGAATTTAACTACCAGACTAGTAATTTAACACTTTTAATTGAATGTATGAAAGTTTTAATGAATGCACTAGAAGAAAGAATATTAACATTGTCGCTATTTATATTTTATATTCTGCTATATTTATTTTTCCTTTAATGGTCATAATTGTTTCCAAGAGACTGATTCAATATGCGGGATTCAAAGGTAAATTGGAGATTCAGATTCAAGATTCGGATATGAGATTCAGATTCTTAAAATAGTGGATTCGATCCAATTCTAATTTACACACACCCGCATATAATATATTAAGTATCGGTAAAGTGTATATATATTATGTATTATGACAAACAATAGTGCTCATCAACTCAGGTTGAGTGGGGTAATTATGTGCCCCCCCCCCCCTTTTTTTTAAAACTTTCCGTAAGGTTTTTAATTGGGATTGTTAACATGCACATTACCTACTGGTACATTTGTGTTTAACTGTCTAATTGCCCACACACACAGTGCTGCGCTAGCTATGTACACACTGTTTGCTATGTGGGTGAAAAATAGCTTCCTTTATTGACAATGTAAGTGGCCACATACAGCTATGTATGCTATGTTTGCTATCTTAGCTACATCTCATTGTGCTCTTGGCTATATTTCTAAGTTTTGTCAACGACGAACATGCACAGTAGACTCACCGTGGTATCCAGTCATGTGCAGCCGGTACGTGTGTTTAAAGTAAGAATATGATGTTTCTGGAGCAGTTAATTGAAGAGGTAGGGAAGTATTCATGCCTGTTGAACAAAACCATTGAAGAATACCGGAACCTAAACATATGAGATAATGATGAAATTCACCATACTCTTTTATTTTCATGTTTACTTCATGTACCCACTTGTACGTTTATTGCACAATGAAATTAACAACAAAGCCTCAATGTCACTGTAATCACTCTCCCAAGGCAAACTACCCGCCAACATCTTGGACGAGACTGAAGAGTCTCGTGCAAATTGTAGCTTCCAGTGGGGCCATTTGGTGTAGCGAACATAGCGTACATAGCGTAGCTCTTTATGTGGCCCCAGTAGAAAGCAGCATTTTTCAACTGGTATGCCTCAAGGGTCAGCAGGTGTGTCATGGGAGTTTGGGGGAAGATAAAAAAAATTAAGTGAAAACAAATTTGAGTTATAAAATATATCTTTTTAAATCCAATATGAACATGTTCTAAAAATGACAATCATTAATATTTTATTTATTGGACTTTAAAAACACGATCTTAACATTGGTTATTTGATTATAAAATCTCTCTTTGAGGAACATATGGTGTGCCTTGACAATTTTAGTGCCTAGTTCATTGTGCTGCGAGTTGAAAAAGTTGAAAATCGCTGGTCTAAGACATCACTCTTACAGTAGGCTATCCGCCTAAGTGGCATAGTTAGCCAACACGCTGGTTTCGTGTTTAGCTAGACTGCCGAAGATGGGAAAATCGAGGTTTAAATCTCTGTCAGAGGAATTGGGGGTGGTTTTTCTTAAATGGTTTTACACTCTTCTTCCACACAAATGCGCGTTCACTTCCTCTATCAGGGCTCCTACACACCATGGAAAACCTGGAATTTTAAAATATTTCTTCCGGGCCTGAAAATGTTATGGAGTTTCTCATTTTTCCAATCTTTTCGTGGAATTTTCTAGGTTGCCCTGGAAATTCCTTTGTCTCCCTTTTTTTAAAATACATGTACATTTATAATCATGCTATTCCCTTATGGGGTAGACGTAAAAGTGTGAATATAGCTTAAAATTTATCTTACTCAATCCATCCTTATTAACTTTCTCCGCACTTAATCCATCCTCACCAACTTTCTCCACACTTCCCTATCCTTGAATACTTCCTTCGTTTAAAACATACATACACCAAGTCATACATGCTATTTTATTATTAAAACCCTAAATGTTTCTCTCTTTTGCACATTCTTCTACCACATTTAGCTACGTCTTACATGGACTACCCCTTCCTTTTGATCCACACACTCTACCTTGATATATTGGCTTCGTCACTTGATCCACATTCATCCTCTGAACATACCCAAACCAACGTAACACGCTTCTTTCTCATTGACCTATTGGATTCCCTTTCAAACCACACTCCTTCAGCACCCATTCATTACTGACTGTCTATACAAGTTTTTCCATTTCTTAGACATCTCGCACCATTCACATTTACCTTGCTCTTATGTTTTGACTGACAAACCCACACTTCACATCCATACAACAATGTTGGTGTGAACACACTTTTATATACTGCCTCTATACGCTACCTCATTCTTTGCAATGGGCCACATACATCCAACTACTCTCCGAATGCATTCGCATGTCTATAAATTGCTTATTGTGTCACACGTACTACTTGTTTACTGACTACAGCTAGTCGAGCATTGTTTACCCAGTTGACAGGGTGTACAACTTTTCCTTTGAAGTTCTGGGGTGTGCAGTGATTAGAGAATTCAACGTGCTTTCAAAGGGCATTACAAATTTGGGACCACGTTGTTAAGTTTCTCAAAGAAGAAAAGCTTCCTAAAACAAAACCTGTAGGGATACTGAAAAGAGCAGCCTGTGATCTATTCCTGAAGTATATACTAGCCTTCTGCAAAACAATTGCAGATGGATTTCAGCCTTTCCTTTTTGATAGGGCTTTATATATTTTGTTATTATTCCATCATTTTCCCTGAACTGATTGGCAAGACGGCTGTATTCTTATTCTTCCATGAGAGGTGAGGCAAGGTCGGCTGTAGGGAGGAGGAGGCCGAAATAAATGAAATTGAATTAATATTTCCAATGAATAGTACCATAAAATTATAGTGGAAATTTTGTGAGAAGTTGGTCAGGGAACTTGGGAAAATAGTCAGGGAAAAGTCAGGGAGAATTTTTTTACAAATACTGTAGGAACCCTGACATGACAGTAAATTATTATTTTAAAAATTCGATAACCTTTACTATAGTTGTACTTAAGAAGTAAAAAGTAATTAAAACATAAGTAATATAACTATTTGTAAGTTATTTATTTATGGTATTTAACATGCTCTTTCTAAACTGATTGATTATATCTGCACACGACTTATAAACTACTTATATCTATAACAGACGCAACATCCCGCCCCTGACCTTTAAACTCATCACTGTGAAAAGCGGAAAACCACATTTCACATATGATTTTATGAAAGTGAGATTATGTTATGTTTGAATTATTTAGATAACTCATTGCGTCGTGGAATACATTAAAAAAAGTGTGAAGAGGTGCAGGCTTAGAGGAGTTTGGAGCCCGCATTAAAAATGTGTGTGTTTTATATATATATATATATATAATTATATATACTATGGCTTGGAGGAATTGTAGAAAATCCATGAATAGTCCTTGAAATGTCCTGAAAAAAAGTTAGGATTTTGTGTAGGAACCCTGTCTATATTTAACCTTCCTAATTCCTAACCCATTAGTATAATTATTACTTAAACGTATAACCCGAACAGGTAGTAAGACAATGTGTTAAATAAATTACATAAGGACTGGTTTGTTAGTGACGCTCAGTATTTTGAGTCCATGGCGGGCTTATTTTCCTAATTGTATTCCCACTCTCTCCAGGTGAATACAATTATATTTCCCTTCCTCATCTCTACCGTGCATTAGTGTAAATGTTGGTTGAATAACCTGAATATATAGTAGGACGTGAGACGGAGAACAAGTAAATATGTTTTTAAAATGTTCCCTTTACCAATACCTAGTTATAGTTTAGTGGTCCCCAACTCAGTGCCTGCCGACTTATTTATGTGACTGACCATTCAACCATTTCATTTTTAAGCATGTAGTATACATAGAGTAGGTCTACTGTGCAACCATTATCTTCATTTTGGCGATGAGGTGTGAGAAGTATCTTTAATCCCATTGCATCGTTTTCATCACGACTATGGAGTCAATACACCAAGCCTTCGACTCCGACTTCTCTGTTTTTCTACTATCCAATTGACTCATTCATAAAAAGCCAAAGTATATTATTTTGTAAAATAATAAACTTACTGCAGTAAGAAATGCACCAACAATAGAGGCATTACACTACTTTCCCATGGCTTAAAAATTATGTAAAGCATCATTAAGGAAAAACCCAGAGCCATTATTGAGCCTGTCCTAGAAAAGGAACGGCATGGATTCAGGGCTAACAGGAGTAGTACATCAGACCTGATTTTTGCCAAAAGGATGCTAACATAGAAGTATTGGGAGAAAGGGAAGGATCTAATAAAAGTGTTTTTGGACAACAGCGTCACGAGAACAGTAATGGAAGAGTTTTTTTTTTAAAAATTGGGATTTCCAGGAAATTTTATTGTCAAAGTTTGAATATTGTATAAAAAGTGCCTGAGCGGTGTACAGATTAGGGAAGGCAGGTCAGAGTGGTTTGAGACCAAAAGGGCGGGTCAACGAGGAAGTGCTCTTTCACCACTGCTGTTTGTAACTGTCATGGATGCTGGATGGATGGATATGACAAAAAGAGGAGAATGAAGACCTAAATGCCCTAGTACACGCGGATCGTGTGATTTTTGAAGAAACTTAGGGAAAAGTAGATGAACAACTGGATAAGTGGGTCTCCAAGTTCAAATGTTTAAGATGAATATGAGTAAAACAAAGACATTTGCTTTGAAAATTAGTAAACTAAACTCCGAATGTTGATGTATGGAAGGAGAACAACTGGAAAGTATCCACGAGTTCAAACACATGGGTAGTGTGATCTATAAGAGCACCATAAAGCAGGAAGTACTCAACATAGTGACCATCGTGTCAAAATTATTTAATGGGACAAGAAGGTGCCAGGGGAGAGCTAAGATGAGTATATGAGCTATACCTTGTCTCCATTCTTATGTACAGTTAAGAGACTTGAACAGTAAATAAGAAACAGCTGATTAAGCTGTAAGGATGTGAAATTACATTTTCAAAACGTACCCAGCAAAAGACATGGAGAGATAAAGGAATGAACGAGGACTTGAGAGAGGCGCTAGGAGTGAAGGAATCAATGAAGGAAAGGTTAAGCTCATTAAGACTCAAAGATAGTTCGGCCATGTGAAAAGAATGGGAAACACAAGAACACCACGTATACACATGCAAAGAGAGGTAAGGAGCAGGGGACCAGTTAGACGACCCAGGAGGTGGGTGGACCAGATAAAGGAAGTAGAGAAGAAAGAGTGATGGAAGGAGAAATGTTCCTGGACAGACAGCCTTGGAGAGAGCTTACTTGCAGACACCCTACCTGGCAAGCTGGAAGGGTTCCACGATGATGGTGATGACTGCAGTAAAATGCTCCAATACAGATTACTTCATCGGAAGCAAAAATCGGAATCAAAAACACAAATATTGATCTTATTGAATAAAAAAAATAAAAAATCACAATTATATATTTACCCTATTGTTATAATTTTACAAGTTTTTATTTTGAAGTCTGAGTCTGCACATTTTTACCAACTCCAACTCTGACTTGATCCAAAATTGCTCTAGATTCAAACTCCACAGTACTGGTTTTCAATTACCAACAACCTAAAACATGCTTCAGTGGCTGTATAATTCATTCACGATAGGTCTTTACCTAGATGACAGTTCAAAAATCATATGTTTAGGTTTTAGGTTACCAACACTTGTAAAAGAACACTGTTTTGTTATGAATGTTAAGTTTTTTAATTACATGTTATATTTTACATTTAAAATAATTTAAACTTAAGTTTTCTCACATTATTTCATTACTTTTAACAATTTCTTTCTAACCAATTCGAAACAATATTTTAAACATATATTAAAAGTACCTATTCTTTGTTTTGGAATGTTATCTATGATGTGTATTATAGTGCATGCATTAATACCTTTTAATAAAGGCATCGTATTTACTTGGTAAAGATAAAATATTTGTAATTTATTTTATATATGATTAACTATTTTATTATTAGTTTATTGTTTTTAGAAATATTTAACTGAATAAAATATAATCGTCTGCTGCGAGGATACACCATTTTAAACAACTTGTCCGCGTCATCATCAACCACATGGCTAATATTCGTTGGTCGCCATTTTAAAGCCATATTTGTTAGACCTTTTGTGAAAGTGCTCGGAATAATAATTATTTTAACTTGAATAGAAGGATAAATAAGCTTTGTGGACGACCTCAAATAAATATTAAGACTTTGTTTAATTTAAATATATTTCATAGAATTTATTACTGAGCGCGTTTATTATATTTTTAACTTTAAATTAAGTCTCTAGTTTGTTAGGTCCACGCCTTACTCTAACTTATAATAATTTATAACTAAGTTAAATTACCTTTTATTTTAATTATTGGGCTTCTGTATTAACGTAAAAAACTTAATCCTAGATCATATTACTAATTATTTTAAGAATAACTTTGTGTATACAGATATTTTCTCTTTAGTTCGAATACATATTAGGCCTAATTTGGTTAATTTTAATCTTACTTTAATCTAACTTTAAACTTTTATCTTTTATCAAACTTAAATATAAGTTTAATCTAACTTTAATCTCACGAAATTTTATAAGGGGTTCTTTTTATTTGTGGATAGATTTGTGTGTGTTTTTTTGATAATGAGTTCCCAGGAGAAAAAAAGAAGAGAAGTTACAGATCACCAAGTCATTCAAAAATTTCAATTTCAAAATTCTTTGAGGCATAATATTGGCCTAAATTACTGTGGTTAACTATCACATTACTCTACATAACCATATGTTTTCATAACAGCTGTCCCAAGTGACAGTGGCAGATATCAGCTGTTGGCGTAGTGATATTTTAGGGACTATTTTTTAGTTACTTTTTGAGCTGTCATCCAAGTAAACTTAGGTCGTGAATGGCGTATATGGTCTGAGGCGTCACTCTCAAGTTATACTGGCCTGCTGATGACTAGGAGATTGGGGTTCGAATCCCAGGCAGGTCTACCAAGGGTGGTTTATCTTAAATGGTTTCCCATTCTACATCCATGCAAATGTGGGTAGATAACCTCTAAAATGCTTCCTTCCTCATCCCTACCCCATTAGAGTAATTATAATATATGCGTATAACCTGATCAGTTATTAAGACATGGCGATACAAAAAGTTAAGAAACCTCATTTGATTAGTTTCAAACTGTGCTTACTTTGCTCCTAGAGTGAAACTTTGCTAAGCTTAAATTAATGGAGTAGAGATGAGGAAGGTAGAGTTAGAGAGGAAATAGAATCACATTTTATATTGGGCAAGTGTCAAACTATTTAGGGAAAACTACCCAAAGTGACTTTGGACAGGAGCAAACACTGAACTCCCACCCCCCATCGTAAAGCCAGTCCATGTTTAGTGTCAACACTTTAGGCGGTGGCGACCACCATGGTTCATTGTTATTTAAATCGATAAGTTCAACCCCTCTGCAAAGCATGACATTTTAAGGTGGGATGGAAGGGGACGGGAGAAAAAGCCACTGCGTTTGCACTTTTTATGGCAAAACATTTTTTGGTCAAAATAAATAAAATATGGCTCCAGTACAAACATGATTTAATTTTCTTCACATGGTGACCTCAAAATTTCTTGAATATCTGTCAAGGGTGTTCTAGAATTTAATGACAACTTTTTCTCTTCATTTAAAATGTTTGTTAGATAATGACACCATGCTCATGGAAGGTATTCAGGAACTGTTGATATCAACATGTGAAGAAAATTAAACTCTTTGTTTGTACTGGAGCAATATTTTATTTATTTTGGTCAAAAAAAAGTTTGCTGTAAAAACCACAAAGTACAATGGCTTTTTCTCGCATCCATTCTCCCATCCCACCTGAAGTGGTTCTCTTACAATGGTCTGCAAATGTGTTGCACATTTAATTAATTAGAGAAAATTTGTCTCACTTTGGATACACTGAAAATTATGAATATTGAAATATTTTGCATATTGTTCACAGCTACTCATTTCTCCTCTATTTTCTTGAACTGTGTACAATCTCTCCTCCCAGAAGATACCATATTGCTTCGGGGGCTATTATTTAAAAAAAATATATTATTTTCTGCTATAGATTAATCACATTTAGTGAAAATTGTTTTCTCCTTTTCACTAATGCTTCTTACAAATAATTACATTTTAAACTTACATATTTTCAGTTCATTGATAATTTTATATAGCCTACTATTGTGGTAAAAATATACAAACTCCATGGTGTCAACCTACAGACGAGCTCTACTGACTAATACAAACAACATTTAAATTTGATTTTTCTATAATCAAGCAAATTTAGTCTTTTAAATTTGTCTCAAAACTTTCTATATTAAAAAATATAATGTTAAGGGCATAACAAATGTAGATTTCATATAAAAATCTAATCTGCTTAATCCAAACAAGCTTCAATCCCACATTTGTATTAAGGAGTTTATAATTTAATAATATATTATGTTATCATTGCTGACCGCAATAAAGCTTGTACAGTATTTGCTGAAAGGCCCTTGAACATGGGACTGTTATAATTTATTTGAGCAAGAAAGTCAAATGGGTACATAAAAATTTAAAAAAAACACCATTTTGCTCATTGCAATTTTAGATAGTAAATTTAGTAATCCCTTTAAAAAAAAAATTGGTAATATTAAATATACAGAAAATAATTTGTTGCTAACATAAACTGTCTGCTAATTTTCTAATTTTTTTTTAGTTCAAAGTATATTGTGAAATGTCAGTGTGTTGCTTGTCTAACTGTTAACGTGGTTTTCCGTTCAGCATTCCTACGGCTTCATTCAATGCTGTGAGCGTCAAGCTCGCCTCTTCTTCCATTTTAGTCAATTCAATGGGAACATTGAACATTTGAAAATTGGTGATCCTGTGGAATTTGAAATGACTTATGACCGAAGAACTGGCAAACCTATTGCTAGTGCTGTTACAAAAATTGCACCTGAAGTTGTGAGTAGCTGTCATTTCTCAATTATTTTACGAAAATATTTTAACTGAGTTTCAATTTGTTTTTTTCACAGCAATTATATTTTCTCAAGATCACTAAAACACTAAGGTCATGTTGAGTGCATTTACAGTTTGCTGGCACTTAGGTAAAACAGCTCTCAATGAAAAAATTAACCAATTAGTAATAATGTTTTGTTTAGATGCTTTTATTTACTGGGATTTGAGAGCTAAGAATCGAGGTCTTAAAGATCATAATATTATTAACAATTTTAAATTATTTTGAGATCACTATGAATTGAGGGTATTGAAGAATCATGCTTGACATCATTAAATATATCTTAAATAAACTATTTGTTAAACATTCACTATACGTGCGGGTATATTTGTTCTTAGGTATTGAGTGAAGAACGTGTGACTGGTACAGTTACAACAGAATTACGGGCAGAGGGCTCTGGCGGTGATACTCAGGGCAGAATCAGCTACGAAAACCGTGGAGAGTGTTTTTTCTTACCCTACAACAAGGATGATGTTGAGGGCAACGTGACCCTTTGCTCTGGAGACAAAGTTAGCTTCCAGATTGCGACAAATCAACGGTAAGATAAGGTGTTTTGTTTGATATATAATTAGTTTGAGACTAGCTACATTTTCACTATGAACTGTTTCCAGCCTGCGGCCGGGTCACCTTAGTAAAGTGCCTCCATCCTTCCACCATTCAGCCTCCCTTACTCTCATCCGTTCTTATCCTCTCACTGCACACTTGCTGTTATCTACTCCTAACATCTCTTACTGGATCTCCTTTGTGATATCTCATACATTCATTAAACATGTTGATAACATTTTAGGTAAGATGTGTGGCTCAGAACTTGATTATTTGGAATAGAGAAGCAGGCTAAATCATGGTTTAATCCTGATGGGGTAGAAACTATTAGGGTAAAACATATTTTTAAAGACTAGCTTTCACTACCACAGGCAACTTCTTCAGGTTCAGAGGATTGAATATTATAAAGTTGCTCGTGGTAGTGGAAGCTCTTATTTAAAAGTGTGTGTGTTTTATCCAAACAGTATCACCCAGGTAAATGTGCTGGCTATATTTAATTTTGAACTGATATTCATTACATTACCTTACTAAATGCTACTATTTTTATATCAAGCTGTCTGAATGAAATCAACTTTACTTCTTTAATACGATAAAATATACTTTAAAACTAGAATAAACAAGGAAGGCACATCCAAGAAGCTACTCCTAATAGTGGTTGAACATTTATTACCTTTGTATGTGACAAGGCAAAGAAACTAAAAAGATTAAATAATGTTTAATGAAATCTTAGAATTGAAACTAATACAAACTGTTACCAACTAATTGACAAGTCACACTCATTTAGGAGAACATACACTTGCCCTTTATGACTTACAACATTAGCATATATAAATTATATTTACTCTCTTAGGGGATGCGAGAAAAGGGCAATATTTTTGTAATTTTTATGTCAAAATAAATAACAAATTTAAATAGAAACACAGAAATTAACTTCACATAGAGATATCAACAGTTCTTGTCTATCTGTCAAGGGTGTCCTGGAATTTAATGACAACCTTTCCTCTTCATTTAAAAAGTTTCTCGTCTGGTGCCGCTATGCTCATGATAGATATTCAACAACGGTTGATATCCCCATTTCTAGAAAATTAAACTCTATGTTTTTACTGGAGCAATATTTATTTATTTTTCCCAAAAAATATTTTGCTATAAAAACAGTAAAAACACTGACTTTACCTCAAGTCCCCCACACTCCTATCTTAAGGTAGGAATGGGAGGGGAAGCAAATTAAAATGTGGTTTTTGCGGTTTTTATATCTAAAAACATTTTTGACTAAAATCAATAATTTATTTAGGCCAAAAAACATTGAGTTAAAAACTGCAAATGATCTACCTTAACTTGTATTTCCTTCCATCCCTGTCTTAAAGAATACTAACATTGCTAAGACTACATTGTGTGTAATCAATACATTTTTTAACAGCTAGTAAGTAGTAAAGAATCCTGTACTCATTCACACTACTAAAAACTCAATTTGGTAAAAAAAAAATCTTCCTTTAATAAATAGATGATGAAAGTTGTATCTACCTAGATAAATACATGTATGGAAGAATATATGTTTCTTCAATATCGAGTGTTTCTTTGTCAAAAGTGGTAACCTGGGAGCATGCCACATTCGACTAGAAAATCCTGCGCACCCTGTGAAGTACCAAGGTGTCATTTGCTCCATGAAGGAGAGCTTTGGTTTCATTGAACGAGCCGATGTTGTCAAAGAAATCTTCTTTCACTTCTCTGAAGCAAAAACTGTCAAAGATGAGCTGCGGCTGGGTGACGATGTAGAATTCATCATTCAAACTAGAAATGTAAGCTTGATAAATATTGACATTACAATTTATTGATACACAGTAGACTCCCAACTATCCGGCCTAATGTGTCGGAAGGGCAAGCCGGATAGGCCGGAGTTCTATAAATACTCGCTTCCTGCACTCCCCATCCTTTCCCTACCATTAAAAATACACGTTTTATACCAAAACCTGTTCTTATTCATATTTTCTGACCTCTTAATACTTAATAAATGTTTGTTATGTACTGTACTGTACATTTTAAAATTTATTACAGAAAAAGTAAGTCCAAGAATAAAAATATTTTTCTTACAGTCACCAACTGTACCTTTCCCAACTTCACTTCGAAGCAATAGTTTTTGCCGCCACCCCAGAGTCCAGTCAGGTTATAGCGCTTAGTTTCTCCTCCATAGTCACTACAACCTTTTTTTGTTTATCACCCATTTCATAATCTTCAATAAAAATAAAACAAAGTACACCAAAAAACAATTTACGAATGTAACCAAGAACAGCGGCAAACGTATTCCGCACTTGTTGACATCCGATATACAACTGACGAAACAAAGAGCAAGTAGCGGGGTGGGGGGGGGGGGGGGGGACCTGCACTTTTCATGTCATAACTTGTGTTTTGCACACGGCACGTAGGAGGATCGTAGATCATAGCAGGCGCCCACTTCCAAAGCCTTGGCAAAGTAATATGTATCTCATTTTACTACGGAGAATGTTGCGTTTTCTTAACTAGGCTGGATAGTAAGGAGGGACGGATGGTCGCGAGCCGGATAGTCGGGAGTCTACTGTATGTGTACACATCAGTTATCAGTTTCAACTTTCAAGAATCACGTGCATACAGAATCAGTATTTTGTTACTAAACACACATTGAAAACACAAAACATAGCCCAATTTGTATAGGAAAGGCCTTATCTGTTTTCTAGATTTTTATTTTTTAACATTATGGTTAACTACTTTATTCATAACACTGCATCTTACTACCTGTTCAGGTTATAGCCATATGTACTAATTACACTAATGGGTTAGATATAAGGAAGGTTGAATTTAGAGGAAGTGTACTCAGAACCCGCATTTGCATGAAGGGAGAGTGGAAAACAATTTTGGGAAAAACCACCCTCATTACACCCAATCGAGATTCAAACCCTCATCTCCCTGTCATCGGCAGTCAAGTCTATTTCTAGAATGACTCCTTAGACCATGCTACCACCGAAGAAGGTGTTATACTAATTCTGGTTTTGTGCTCTTGTACAAATTATGCTATTGTGGTAGGAATGAGAAAGGTTTATTTTAGAGGAAGTGTATCCACATGTGTGTGAAGGGAGAGCGGCAAACTATTTAGAAAAAAACACTCAAGTGGAATTAATATGTCATGTCATGTGATTTATAATAAACAGTACTAATATAAACTAAGACTTGGATTGGAAAAAGTAATGTTTATTAATTATCACTGGTGATAAAAAAATTCTAAGCAAGATGGTTGGATTGATTAGCCTAAATAAAAAGTGCCGATACAGTTAAAATAACATATTAACTTTATAATTACTGTTTATGTTATCATTTTAACCATCTTGTTTGAAAAGCTATATCAACATTGATTCTTGAATTATATTAACTTAATTAATAAACATTACTTTTCCATTCCAAGTCTCATCTTATATTAAACTACGATCCTTACTTAATTTTTTTATTTAGAATGTTTTCTAGTGAGGAATGCCAGGCCTCCACCGTAGTTCGGATCCCACGTTAAACTGTAGGTCCTCCATTTCATCTCACAATCACCCTACCATTGCACATTAGCGTAAGTGCGTATAACCCGAACGGGTAGTAAGACGCGGTTGTAATAATAATAATAATAATAATAATAATAAAAAAAATAGAATGTTTTCTAAAATGTCATGTGATCTATAGCTGTCACTTTTGATATACACTGTCAATATTTATAAAATTACACCAATAATACACTTGAAACTCTTTAATCCGTTACCCTTGGAACCTGACAAGTACCATACCACAGAATTTAACTCCTAAAAACCTTTTATACATCACTTGTGCCTATCCCTCAGGTTTGCCTTATCACTCTACATACTTATTGCTATTTCATATAAGGTAGAATAAATCTTCAAACGGGAAATAATACACCACCTTTCACAACTCTTAGTCTCTTGGAAGACATAATTAAGGGCTAAAATAAACTCAGAATTTGAGTTAAAACAAGAATATATATCCAAAACACTTGGCTGTTGATGTAAACCACTTTGGCGCCATCACTGTAATGGTGGCCGTCTCTCAAACTAATGACGGTGAATTCAAAATGTGCTAGGCCACGGGAGTTGCCAGATTAAAGAGTTTCAACTATAATATATTAACATGTTGTCATAATTGACCACAAAATTAGGTTTGTCCTAAACATTTCTGCTTGCCAAAGTCTCAATTTTCTTGAATTCTAATATTCTATAGTAAATTGTATTTTTCTTGCGAGGCAATTAGTTTATTCATGTAGAATGGCTTGACTTGTAAATAAGAAAATTCAAGGGGTAGGGCTTATGAATTGCTTAAAAAGAATTATAAAAATAGCTAAATCATGATAAATCACATTAATTTATGTGTGCATCATTGATTTCATGGTCATGGTCTAACTGGTTGCTCTTTAGGTAGTTTGGGGTCCAAACCATGGTCGAGTGTATTTATCACAAAGGGTTAACCACATCCATGTAAATGCGGATACATTTTCTCTCAAATTCTAACTTTCTCATCTCTCTTCAATTGTCACGAAGACCTGCTGAAAAAAACATAGTAATTTACAGATTAAAAGAAAGTTAAGGGGGATAATTACTTCCAGAAAGTTCACATATAGTTAAAAACCCTAATTTGTGGTAGGTAAAATGATTGTATTTTGTTAGTTAAAAATTGGAGAGAAAAAAGCGTTTTGCGCCTAAAAATTGAAATAAAATCAACTCAAATGTAAGTAGTATAGTGCTATGGATAGAAAAATTATGGCCTAATCTATCATTCTTAAATTTAAAATATTTGCCTTTCACCACAATATGACTGTCATAAAATCTTGGTCATCCACATATTTTAATGGCTTTACTACTGGTCTTTGTTTGAGGGAAATAAATTTTCTAATATTGAAATTTTGGTATTAGAAATGTTAAGGGAAAAAAATGTGACGATGCAGTTGGTACTATTTTTTCTGGAAATTTCAATCAAAAAAAGAAGCAAAGAACGATGACATATGCTACTTAAAATATGTGTATAGTTTCTGTTTTGTTAATTTTCATTAGAGGTGTATAGTGTAAAGCGTAGATGGGGAATGGGAAAGGGTTAAGAAAAGTTTGGTGGGAGTTGCAGAGGAGGTATGGGGAGAACAAGGGATAATAGGAAGTGGGAGGAAACACCCTGGAGGATGAAGGAAGCAGTGGAGGGGATTAATAAAGTATTCAGAAGGAGTTTTCAGAACAGGAATGACGAAACAGAGGAAGGGTATAGATAGAAGAAGAAAAGAGCCAAGCGTGTGATACAGGAAGCCATGAAATATTGGATTCAGAAATGCACAGAGATCTGAAAGAAATAGGGTATTATATAACCAGGCAAGAAACAGGTAAAAAGAGAAACGACCAGAAGTTAGAATGATGGATCAAAAAGGAAGAATTTTGAGACAGGATAAGACTAAAAGAATCTATGGATGGATATTTTAAGATTATATTTCACTCGGAAAAGTGTAGGGATTCAGTGGCGTATTCTGAGAAAATCAATAGGTATGCGGTACTCTAAAAGTTGCAGGGGAGATTTGGGGGCGAGGACCCTCAACCACCGTTGTCCAAGAACGTCAAGGGATTATTTCAAGAGAAATATTTGAAGATGGTTACCTATATAAATGGTTCTGCTTCATAAATAATCTGGAAAAACTTCTCAGATGATCTGGGAAGACTTTTCAGAAAATCTGAAAGCGCCGGGAATCAATCCTGAGACCTCTGGGTCCATAGCCAGAACCTCTGACCACTAGACCACAAAGGCGGTCCTCAAATTGTATTGAAATTTAAGTAAATATTGATGTCAGGGCTAAGAGTGGTATGGACACATTTCTGAATGCATAAGAGAGACAAAGAAATCTTATTCAATTAGCCTAGTGTAACTAAACGCACACTGTGAGCAATACTCAAAGCAAAAAATCATAAAAAGAGTAAAATGAAATGGTACATGGATCAAGCGCCCATCAGATCTTGGTGAGAGAGAATCAGGTGGATTGTCAAACTCATGTTGCAATTAAAACTATTTCTTAAATTCCTGACCTATCTCACACAATGCTGCTTGGAAACAAACGAATCTCCCAACTTGAGAATTTATGCTCCAGAAGCTATTTATAGTATGATTATAGCAGGAAGAACAGTAGAAGTTAGCTATTAAAGTTACTAAAACCATTTTAATATATTCATACATAAAGTCATGTTATCTGCAGCTGTCATTTATGATAGAGATTATTAATACCTATAAAATAATACATGTAGTATAAAGAAATGTTGTCACTGTTGGCCGCAAAGAAATATGTTTGAATTTTCTCTACTGTTCTTCCAACCAAAATCAGGGTATAGATGCGTAAACTCTGGCTAACATAGGGAAGATTATCTCTGACTATTACTACTCTATCGCTACGTCATTGGTTTATTGCTAAGATATTTACACATATCTTTTGCTGTAAGCTGTGGTGCACCCAAGGAGGAGAGGGGCAAACAGGCTATTTCCCCGAATCCCCTTCCCCAACACCACAAGTAATTTTAATAGAAATTTAAATAATACAAAGCATAAAACTAAAATATTTAGCATTGAAGATGTGTTGAATGTATAGGTACATTTTAAGACCAGGCTTCTGACTTGAACCTAATATTCAAAAGGTTTACCGCTACACACAAAATTAACAATTGAAAAAAAACCCACAAAAATAGCTTCAAAACCATTTGCATTATTTAAATATCTTAATTACTATAAAACTACTCCAAATAATTTCTAAAGCATTTAATATTCATAAATATTCTCGGCCTTCAGGCTGTGCTACCCAAACCTGCTCTCTCCATCAAAATCTTATTCTTGCTACAGCCTTGATTGAATGCCTCCCCCAAAGTAAATGTCTGGGTGTGCCACTGATTAAGTAAATTATATGAAAATATATTTTGTTTTACCTTCTAAATCATCTTGAAATAGTAAGATTACACTCCTGACTTTTGGGATTCTTTGATGTTTAACTATATAAAATCACAATGTCTAATAAGTCGTTAAAGTAATACAAAAACTAAAAGAACACTATTAAAACTCCACGAATCCTTTCTACTAAAGAAAAACAAGAATTATCATCAACTACAGTTAAAGTAGCCCCATCACCCCCTTACCCCTTCCTCACTCTACCAGTGCTGAAATGCCTATATTTGAAAGAGTGGTTAAATGTGTTTGCCAAATACATGATAATACATGTGACTAGAATGCCTAAACGTAACTCACTGTATTTAATTAGTGTATAATTAAAATCTTGTTACGTATATTAACTATTTATTATCTTACAATTATGTATATATATATTTTTATGTTATTTTACTTAATCTTGAATCTTTTTTCAATAGTTGGCACAATGCTTAGCTTGCTTCACATGAACAGCATGACCTGAGGTGTAAAAACCTGAGCTCATTGGCCAAATACTTTTGGACGAGCGGAAAGGGAATGTGTTGCAACCCCCTAGACATTGGGCAAGGTCATTAGAGCCTCCCTGAGCTCGGCCGCTGAGGACGGGGAGATCAAGGTTCGAATCTCGGTCTGGTGAACTGGGGGTGGTTTTTCCTAAATGGTTTTCCACTCAAATGCGGGTTCACTTCCTCTATATTCAACCTTCCCAATTCCTAATCCATTAGCTTAATTAGTACTTAAGCGTATAACCCGAACGGGTAGTAAGACGCGGTGTTAAATATAAATATATTAGAGCCTCCCTAGCTTGCCTTGCTGTTTTCAAGCAGCAGGCCCTGGGCTTCCTATTGTGTTAAGTAGAGCCTTTTGGAAGAAGAATTACTTAAAACACAGTATTCTTGGAATATGAACAAATATTAGTTTTAAAATTAATAATTCATTACATGTATGTTTATTAACAATCTAAACGTTAGTATTCACACATTTAGCACAGACAACATTGAATTTAAAAAAAGTCCATATCATTATGGGTATGCAGCGCAGAACTAGCATACCCGGAGAATACATCACTGTAGGGATGAGAGTGGTTTAGAGGAGCATAAATAATTAAGATGAGGAGGGAGTGGGTCCCACATTAAAAGAGGTAGAGGATGGAACAGGGAAAAGCGGACAAACTAACTGGAAATAACAAGAGCTGCAGGAGAAGCAGGAATACAATGGTTATACAGGGTGCTGATAGTTATATGTAAGGAAAACATAGTACCGGAAGAAGGGATTTATAGTACTTATTTTTTAGAAAGGAGATGGGAAGAGGTGTACAAATTATAGGGGAATAACACTAATGTGCCACTGTACAAAAATATATGAGAAGATACTAGAAAGGAGAATAGAAAAGAAAATGCAAAGAAGGTGAAGAGAGGAACTACAGATTTAGGGAACAGAGGTCTACAATAGGCTCTATCTTTGCTATACGACAGCTGATGGAAAGAAATTATGATTTGGGAAGTACTTGTTAGTGGTATTTATGGATTTGGGAAGGCATATGATAGTGTGGATATAAATGAAGTCTGGAAAGCAATGGAGGGGGCTAAAATGGAAAGAGAAGTTGTAATGAGCGTGAAGAGTATGTATGAGGTTGTGTTAAGGCAAAGAAAGTAGTTTCAATTAAAATTTGAGTGAAGCAGGGGATAGCTAGCTCTCTACTATTTGTAATGCTAGTGCAAATAGTCTTAAATAAAGTGGCGAGGAAACTTGGGGAGGAAAGAATGAAAGCCATGATGTTTGCTAGTGATTTGATGGTCTGGGGCAAGAAGGAATAGGAAGTATAATAATGGAATGAGGTAGTGAAAGAGTTTCAAATGAAATCTAGCACAGCAAAGTGTGACATGATAATGACAATGAAGAGGATACACACAACACCTAGTAAAGCTATTAACTTAAGCTGGATGGAATATAGCAGAAAAAGGTACAACATGTAAAATATCTTGGAAACAGGATTGAGGTGAAGAGTGACTCGTAAAGAGGATCTAATAAGTAGAGGGAAGCAGAGGTAGTTGTTCTATAGGTGTGTAAGATACCTGCTATGGAGAAGATAATTGCCCTTGAAGTGTAAAGAAGTGTTGTACAGGGTCTACTTTGTACCTCTTGTCACATACGACAGAAAATTGATATTGAATGTAAAAATAGACTAGGAAAGGGTAGGCCATGGGAATTAAGTTTTTGAGGATATGTTTTCTGCCCCAAGCAGAAACAGGATTGAGAATGAAGTTATCCAGGTAAGAGTGGAGGTACAGTAAGTACATGAGATAGTAGCGGAAGAAGGCTGAGATGGTATAATCATATGAGGATGCCAAAGAGACTAATGGAGATGAAGTGTGTAGAAAATAGACTGCAAGGGAGACCAATAAAGATGGAACAGATAACAAAGTATGCAAGTAAGATGAGAAGAATGAAATCAATTAAAGGAGGAAGAATGGTGGAAGGATAGAGGTGGATGGAGCAGTGGCGTATTTAAAATTTTTGCGCCCCTAGGCACAATTATAATATGTGCCCCTCGCCCCAATTTTTTCAAGCGTTTTAGAAGGTTTTGGAGGAAAGAGATGCGAGGGGGAGGTGGAAGTTAATATTCGAGAGAAAAGATTTCTACGAAAGAAAATCGAGCATTTACACGCCATAAACGTAATTATTAAAAACAAAATATTAAAATAAAAATAATGTTATCCGAAACTGTGCCGCCCCTAGGCCCGTGTTTAGTGAGCCTATAGTGTAGATCCGCTTCTGGGATGGAGGCATTTTACTAAATTGGCCACAGGATGGAAACAGTTGATGATGATGATGATGGTGAATTTTCATTAAAATTGACCTACTTGACCATTATTCACATATATAAACGGCTAAGTAGTCAATTTCTTGATAAGATCTAATTTAATTTTATTTAGTGTGTGTAAAACACATTTAAAGATACAACAATGAACTGTAAAAAGATATTTTGACATTCATTTTAATGTGCTAGTAAAAACACGTCTCGATAATTTTGTGTGTCTACTAATAGTTTGTGGTAGTCCAACCTGACTTAATATTCAAATTTTTCTCGTGGTTGTTCTCTAGGGCAAAGAGGTGGCATGTAACATAACTCGTCTGGAGGCTGGCAGTGTTGTGTTTGAGGATGTATGCACAGAGGTGGTAAAGGGCCAAGTCTTGAAGCCTCTAGAACGTGGCCAACAAGCTCGGCAGCACCAGAACGACCCCTTGCCAGGCAGGATCAGATATAGAGCTCCAGATCACTCAGAAGTGGAGATTCCTTTTGGAGACAAGGACCAAAGAGGAGACTTTACTCTAAAGTAAGTTTTTTGTAATGGTTATTTAACTTACAATCATAAAACTGACTTGAGTTTTCTATGGATGCACAAAGACCGCGTTTTCCACTCCAAGCGAACCAGACTCAAATGATAGATTAAATATTCTCGAAGCCGATTCAAAGTACAAACAGTTTTTGTAGGTTTAGGGGGAAAAAACTTATATTTATTTATATAACTTTATACACTAAACCATTTAGAAGGAGGTTACTTTTCCATCCCATCATCATTTTGTAGCCATTTCACTATATTCATAATAAATGAGGATAGCATATTTTATTTAGGCTATTAAAATAAAGATGTTTTCTGTCAAATTGATTGCTATCTTATTATATAAACTTTCAAATTTTACCGATTTTTATAATGATGCCATAATCTGTGTTATGATAATATTGATACATTACAGAAACAATAATGATTTTCTCTTTTATAAAGTGGCGTTGCACGTTTCACACTTTCTCTTGATGAGTTTCGATAGAATTATTATTATTATCATCATTATTATCATTATCACTACTATTCGGATTATACGCACTTACGCTAATGTGTAATGGTAGGGTGATTGTGAGATGAAATGGAGGACCTACGGTTTAACGTGGGATCTGAGCCACGGTGGAGGCTTTGGCATTCCACACATTCACAAGTTGTGATTAATACAGGTTTTGTCAGAGGTGAAGGAAGGGTTTGGCAATCAGATAAATCTGTGCCGGGACCGAGGATTGAACCCCGGACCTCCAGCACAGAAATCTGACCCCTTACCCCTAGACCGCCGGGTCACCCGATAGAATGAAACCTATGTCATGGGATTGGGTGGTAATGATTGATTTTCTACAAGAGGCAGCCATTACCTCTTTGTCCAGTGGCAGCAATGTAAAATGTGAACTATGTTCTACTCTTCACTGTAAAATCAATATCGTGTTAATTCATTTTATATGTTTCTATCCACCTTTCCTGTACCTTCTTCCAAATATAATAGAAACAACAATCCTATAATTTGATACATATTAAAGCTTCAAAACTTTGACTTTGCTTCCAAACAAATATCCAGCTTCGACTTCATTTCAATATAAAATTTGGCTTCAACAATTAGCCTACAAAGCTTCGCCATTAAAAATATTGACAGCCAAAATAGTCAATTTATGCTCAATTATTGCATTTATTAGTGTTATATTCATTTCAAATTAATATTCAAATGAAAAAACATGAATAAGATGATTTGCATGCTTTGATAATAAACCTATTTATCCATCTTGGACTGAAATATCAAAAACAATTTTGTAATATAACATTTGGTAAATGATTTTAGTGTGTAAAGTTATTTAAAGAACCACAATGTAATATTTTTTCAAGCATAAAACAACTAACAAATAATATTCGAACTTCGAGTCAGCTTTGCAAATATTTTATATATTAGGTTCAAGTTCACTTTGAAGTGAAAAAGTAGTCTTCGCACACTAGTAGTAGGGCCTACATATTATTACTTTTAATATTGTGTTAAAATGAAGATGAACGAGAGCTATACCTAAGAAAGGCAAGAAGCTTAATGCCCAAGGATGAGCTGCAAAGTGTAGAGGTGGAATGGTTTAAGAATAGCTTTCTGGGAACTTCAGAGGAGGTATGTACGAGGACATTTAATAAAAGGAAGTAGGAGACCCCCTAGTGGAACTACAGGATGAAGAAAGCAGTGGAGGCTGAAAATAAAGCATTCAAAAGGAGTTTTAAGAATAGGAATGAGTAAACAGATGAATATAAGGAGAAGAAGAAATGAACGAAGCGAGTGGTATGGGTAGTCAGGAAGGATTGGATGCAAAAATTGACATAAATGCTGGAATGGGACGTGTAAGGGAGTAAGAAGGTGTTATATAACCAGAAGGAGAGAGAAAAGACAATAAGTTACAATGATGGATTAAGAAGGAAGAACGTTGAAGAGAGGAGAGGAAGATGGATTAGATATTTTGAGATGATGTTCAACCCGAAAGAGGAAAATAATGAGAGTGAAACAGAGGAACAGGAAGAAATAGCAGAAGAGAAGGCAAAGGACACATTAAACAGGGTTAAATAAGGAAAAGCACTGGGTGTGGAAGCAATGACTGTGGAAAAGATAAGATCTGCAGGTGAAGTAGGTATACAATTGCTATACAGGGTGCTGAGAGTAATTTGGAAGGAGAACACGGTACTGAAAGACTGGAACAAAGGGAGCTATAATACCTATCTTCAAGAAAGGAGACAGGAAGAGGGATACATATTATAGGAGGATAACGCTCATGTGCCATTGAACAAAAATGTATGAGAAGATACTAGAAAAGAGAATAAGAAATAAAATTAAAGGAAGGTGAAGAGAGGAACAGCACTAATTTAGGTAACACAGGTCTTCAATAGACTTAATCTTTGCTGATTAAAAGAAGGTGTGAATGTGGGAAAAACTTGATAATGGTATTTATGGTTGTGGAGAAGGCATACGATATGATAGCATGGATAGAAATAAAGTTTGGAAAGCAATGGAGAAGACAAAATGGAAAGACGAGTGGTAATGAGAGTGAAAAAGCATGTATGAGGATAATAGGAGTTGTGTTAAGACTGAGAGTGAGAGGACAGAGTGGTTACACATAAAAAATAGAGTAAAACCTGTGAGTTCCCTCTCACCACTACTATTTGTAATGGTCATGGAAATGGTTATGAATAAAGTAGTAGGAAAACTCGAGGAGGAAAGAATGTAAGACACGTTTGCTAATAACTTGATGGTTTGTGGGAAGAAGGAAGAGGAAGTACAGGAACAGCTACATTAATGAAATGAGGAAGTAAAAAAGTGTGACCACAGGCTGGAAACAGTTGATGATTATGATGAGTATTGTGTTGATTTTATTTTTAGCATGACCATATGAATATAGCCACTAAGTGCAAGAAAATGTGCAACAAAAGTAAATTTGCAAACATTCGAAATGTTTAATAACCATGTCTAGTAATACAAATGAGTAATTTAAAACCCCTTTAAAGTAGATAATTGCATTATATTGGGAAGAAGGTACAGGAAAGGTGGATGGAAACATATAAAAGGGGACGAACACAATATGGCTTTTACAATGAAAAGAAGAACACAGTTCACACTTTACATTGCTGCCAATGGACATTTTTTTTAAAATATAGCCCTATATAAATACCAACCATAGCCAAGAAATTTATCTTTACTCCCAAAAATAGTTGACACAGTGTGTTTCTAACAGTTTTTCTTTAAATTCAAAATGGAGTAATCCAGTGTTTGTGTTATTTGTACTCTCTCTCTCTTCTTTGTGTTTGATAAAGGCAACAGTGCCGGGATATTATTCTATTTGTGTTAAAATGTGTGTGTGACTACTTCTACTATAGAAGACAGAAGAAAGGAAGAAGATGTCACCTTTGTGCATTGGATTCTTCCCACTTTTCCTCTTTCCCTGGGTGGGCTTTCTTAATCAAATTTACTCTTATTAGTTTATTTTTCCTTTTTCTTTGGTTTTATCAATTTCCATTATAATAAAATTGTATTAAATTTGTTATTACCAATTAATATACATTAGCCATTTATGAAGGAGTCTGAGTAGGACAGTAAAATATAGAGGAGTCGGGAGTTGAAAGCTTGGTGTAACGACTCCACAGCCTTGATTTTAAGTGTTCATATTTTGTTTTCACAACTCATAATTTGATCACAGGCATGGTGACTGGGTGCAGTTTCGCATCGCAACCGATCGACGAGACCAACTGCAGCGCGCTACTAATATATCTCTCCAAGAGGAAAGTTTTAATGTGTCTGGTGAGCGGCGAGAGCAAGGCGCTGTCGTCGCACTCAAGGAGGGCTTTGGATTCATTCGTTGCGCTGAACGAGAGTCTAGACTTTTCTTCCATTTTAATGAGGTTCTTGATGTTGACCGAGATATTTGTGTCAATGATGAAGTGGAGTTCACTATTGTTCAGGTATTGGCAATTTATTTTAATTTCGATCTTCATTTTGCCAGTTTGTTTCAGTTAGAACACAGATATGATTTATGTTATTAAGATCATTTTGAGTCCTTGGAATTAAATTAATTTACCTATTTTATTGAGCATTTGAATATTTGAGCCCAATTAAAAATTTTAATAAATCCTTTAGAGTTAAGATACTCCAGCTAGACAAATTTATGGGTTCTAAAATTCAAAGCTTGTTGTGTAACACTATTAGCTTTATTCAATTGTAGAGATGTGCGAAGTCCACTTTTTCATTCTGAAGCAAACTCAAATCAAATATGTTAAATAGTCTTGAAGCCAAATCTAAGTTAAAATATTTTTGATTAGTTGCTTTATGCTTTGAAAAATAGTAATGTTTATTTTATATACATATTTACAATAAAGTCACTTAGATTTTTTTTATTGCACATTTGTTTGTAATATTTAATTCTAATTGGATAAATCAAGCTATCACAATATGTGAATAAATTACTTCAGATTATTTCATATGACTAGTTTTTTTAGCATTGTGTCTTACTACCCGTTCGAGTTATATGCTCATATGACTATTAATTTGTGTTACTTTTAATTTGTAATGTATACAACACCTAAAATTGGCGTTAATTGAACATAAATGGAGTATTTTAGCTGTCAATATTTTTACTAGTGTAGCTTCATATCTTTATTTTATTTCTGGTGTTTACTCTTCTCTCTACTTGTATAGATGTTTGTGAAATGTGCATTTGGGGTGATGAACGTAATAATTGGTAAAGCACCCATTTTGGTTGCGGCAAGCTCTAAGGAATAACTCTCACAATAGACTGGTCTGCTGATGATGGGGAGATTGTGCTTCAAATCCCGGTCAGGTGTTCTGAGGGTGGTTTTCCCAGAATTGTTTTCTACTCTCTCTTCATATAAATTCAGGGTACACATCATCTAAATACAACCTTCCTCTTCCATAACGCATTAGCATAATTAGTACATAACTGTATAACCCAAATGGGTCGTCAGCCAGTGGTTGGGTCAGTTTAGTAAAATACCTTCATCTTCCTCTAGCCTTCTACTACTATTCCTCCTTTAATTTCTTCCATTATTCTTTCTCTCACTTGAACACTTTCTGTTATCTGCTTCTTCTTTCTCTTTCTTGGTTTCCTTTGTGGTATTTTTCTTAAATACTTCAACTTTAATATTCTCTTTGAAATCATCTCCTTTTCCATCCTCATTACATGCCCATACCATCTCAGTCTTGCTTCCTCTACTATCTCAAGTGTACACTTTTTATACCCCAATCTTTCCTGGATAACTTCATTCGTAATCTTGTTTCTCCTCGTGACAGCTAACATGCTCCTCACAAACTTCATTCTCATGACCTCCACTTTCCTGGTTTCTCTTACATTAATTATCCATGTTTCTGCTGCATATGTGACAATAGGAACAAAGTACACCCTGTACAATACTTCCTTACACTTAGGGGACTTCTCCATAGCAGGTCTCTTAGGCACCTATAGAACAACTCTCCCTGCTGTCCTCTTCTCATTAAATCCTCTCTACTTCCACCTTTCGACTCAATCACGCTTCCAAAATATTTTATGTTCTGTACTTTTCTCAGTTCTACTCCATACAACTTTATAGCTTTACTAGGTTTTATCCTCTTCCTTGTCATTATCATCTTTACCACACTTTACCATGCTAAATGTAATTACTTTCACTTCCTTATTTCATTCCTTTAGCTGTTCCTCTACTTCCTCTTCCTTCTCTCCACATTACATAATGTCATCAGTAAACACCATGGCTTTCATTCTTTCCTGCTCAAGTTTCCTTACCACTTATCATGACCATTCCCATTATCATTAAAATAGTGGTGAATAGTGTTCGAAAAAATGAAGAGAGAAGTTTAATTTTTTTTTTCTTTAAGGCCTAATCTGACTGTTTTCGGGTTGTCTTTATCCCCTCTCACTTACATTGCAATAATTAACCGTGTTTCCATACTATTTTCATAAATTAACTCTTGTATTTTATGTTCTCTAAAAATGTGTTATAATCTCTTGTGTCTAGGAACAGACCTCATTTTCCAACAGTCGTCAGTCGGCCATTCGTATAAAACATCTGCCTACAGGCACTGTTCAGTTTGAAGTGGTCATAGAGAAGAATGTCTCAGGAGTGATCAGCAAAGAGATCCCACCACAAAATGGCAACTTTGGGACTCGTAGTCCTACCAAAACTAATAGCCAGGTCAGAAAACTTGTTCACATACAAAATAATTGCCAAGACTGCTTTATAACAATTAAAAGGTTTAGATGGTCTTCAAGTCATCTTTTTTGGACCAAACATAGCTGCTTATAACTAACTATCTCTAGATAAATATTATCGTCTTGGCTTCTAACAGGCTTACTTTTAAACTTTTTAATTGAATCAATTTTTTGAGATCTTTATTTAGTAATCATATCGCAATAGTTAAAAAATACAAAACATAAGAATATCTTCAGAATTACTAAAATATTCTGTGACTCATTTTATTCCACTAAAATCTTCAAAAACTAATACTGGTAAAAAAATGTTGGCCCTGCTTTACTACATTAATTACATTAATTACATAATTATTGTTGAGTTGCTATAGAAAGTGAAAATGGTGACAAAATGTTTTAAAAAAATCTTCAAGTCAATTTATTTAAATGGTAAATTAGTTATCCGAGCGGACCTGAGCAGGTAGTATGACCCTTTGCTGAAAAAAAAAATATCTGCTATTTAGTTAAGTATCAAATAGCCAAATCTATTATTTATGCTTTTTAGTGAGGAATTCTCCATCTAGATCTCATATTCTGAAAATCAAAAAATAACACCTGGACACGAGAATCGAACCCGGGACCTTTGGCTTAGTACGCCAATACTCTAACCACTGAGCTATCCAGGAATCATCCCATGCCCATATTTTAAGGCAAGTCTATGATGGAAGTGCAAAATCGTTGGCTACAATGTGTGATTTTATTAAGATCACGATCTATCAGATAACGCAGCCACCTTCGACTCAGTAGTTGGCTTAATGCTGTCACTTGTACAATTATTATAATTGTAAGGGATTGCATATTTAAGAATCAAATAGCCGAAGCTATTATTTATGCTTTTTAGTGAGGAATAAATAATAAATAAAATATGAGTGAAGAAGTAAAGTGCCCTGGGCACGAGATAATTCCTCAGCTCAGTGGTTAGAGCATTGGCGTACTAAGCCAAAGGTCCCAGGTTCGATTCCCGTGTCCATGTGTCAACTTTCAATTTTCAGAATATGAGTTCTAGATGGAGAATACCTCCCTAAAAAGCATAAATAATAGCTTCGGCTATTTGATTCTTAATTATGCAATCCCTTACAATTATAATAATTGTACAAATGGCAGCATTAAGCCAACTACCGAGTCGAAGGTGGCTGCGTTATCTGATAGCTTGTGATATTAATAAAATCACACATTTGTAGCCACGATTTTCGCACTTCCATCATAGACTCTGCCTTAAAATATGAGTGAAGAATGATCCTGGGTATGGGACAATTCCTGGATAGCTCAGTGGTTAGAGCATTGGCGTACTAAGTCAAAGGTTCCTAGGTTCGATTCCTGTGTCCAAGTGTCATTTTTCAATTTTCAGAATATTTAGTTAAGTATTTCCTATAGTATTATGTTGTACCAAACCACTCATAAGCAATTTATGAGCATAAACAAATTCCACTTTATAATTTGAAATTCAAGATAATTTTTTTACTATTTAGAATATTTCAGTGAATAATATTATTTTTTATTATTATCTATTATTAATTATTACTATTAATAATATGAATATTATAGCCCGGTGTGTGAAGTTCACTTTTTACATTCAAAACAAACGTGAATCAAGTGTATAAAATATTCTCGGAGTTCTAATATCCCATGTTAGTTTTTTATGCTTAACAAAATATTTCGTGGTTATTTATATACAACTCTATGCACTAAAATTACTAGAAAATCTTTTATTGCACAAAATTGTTGGTAATATTTTGTTTTAATTTGATAAATCAAGTTACTATCACAACTATTAACTTATTTCAGATTTTTCCATGAATATTGATTTGTAATTTATAAAAGAGCTGAGAATGGCAGTAATTGACCATAAATTTAGTATGCCACTTTTCAATATTTCTCTGGCAAAGCCGGAATTATTTTTGAAGCCAAGTCAAATTTTCCAAGCTTCGCACACAATTATTATTAAGACATTGTGCTTTTAAGTAGTTTGGAAAGGAGGGGAGATATGTTGGTTAGTCCCTTTGTTATGTAGAAAATGATAGAATAAATTATGCAACATCTTTGGAAGATTAATTTGGGCAGACTACTAAAATAATACTCTCCAACTCGTACTCATGAAGAAGACCAAGAAAAATATGTATAAAGAGCCTAACAGGCCAGTTGGTCTAGTACTTGTTAAGTATGACAAAGATAAGACAATGGTAGTTTTCATCTGTATAATAACTCTTATGATTCCATATTGTAATATTCTGCTTGTAAAGTGTTGCTATGGCTATATTTGTAACAAAACATAAGTTAGTAAACAATGACAGATATAATGCTGCGGCTGAGTATTTAGTAGAAAGCTTTGATAACTATTATGAGGGGAGTTGTGTTTATGTGTAAACAACACGTAAGTCTACTATAGTTAGAAATCCACATTTAATATAATAGGTATTTTTTTTAATTTAATAAATTCCACCGGCTGTATATATTGTACCAAGATGTTAACCTTATCCCACCAAAAACATTATGTAAAAAAAAAACTTGCAAAGTTACACCCCACAAAAATCCTTAAATTATTCTGCCTCAAAAAGTATTGAGATTTAAAACAGTGCCAAGTTCAACTTAAAATGTTTTTCCAAATAATTCATCACTCTTTAAGTCCATCTAAGTGTGTGCTAATCTGATTTATTTCTTTAGTTAAAGTTCTCCAACTCACATAAATCAAAGACTTAAAATCAGATTAGCACATTTAGATATAATTAAGAGAAATTACAAGTTATTTGGGAAGGCATTGCATACACTCTTTTGGCTCTCATTCCTTTTCGACACTGAGTAATTTAAGGAATTTGGTGGTGTGGAACAATAATTTTTAGATAATATTTTGGATGGGATATCAATACTTTTTGCAAAGCTTGTAGGGATGTGTGAAGCTTCAACTTTGCTTTGAAACAAACATTAGCTTCGACTTCGCTTCCAAACAAATTCCGGCTTCGAAGCTTCACCAATAAAAATATTGACAGCAAAAATACTCAATTTTTGTTCACTAATAGCCATTCTGAGCTGTTTTGTACATTACAAATTAATATTAATATGGAAAAAATCTGAAGTAATTGAATTGCATGTTGTGATAGCTTGATTTATTAGATTGAAACAAAATATTACACACAATTGTGCATTGAAACATTTTACAAGTGATTTCCATTTCCAAGCTCGCTTCGAATTGAAAAATTGGACTTCACTCACCCACAGGTATAAGATTATGTTTATTTAAGTAGGTACCTCCTTTTGTGATGAATTAATGACCAACCATAGTAATAACTTGTGTATTATTTGTCCTATCAAATTGAAACAAATGGTTGTGAAATCTATTTACAAATCCTTTTAAGATCATATACTGTGATGACAATTTCAAATGACTTTTTCAAATGGGTATAATTTTTCTCTTCAATTCTGATTTTGTTCACATAAGTAATAATTAATGGTGTGGGGTGGGGTTGTTAGGTATGTCCTATTATCCTCTTGGGATAAGCCACTAGTACCTAATCATCAAAACAGCTCTTGAAAATAAATAAAATTAATTAAAAAAGAATATATATTTGTATATATATGTATATATATAATATATGTATATATATATGTATATATATATATGTGTATATATGTAACTTATAGCCTCTATACTCAAATTTGAAATTTCTTCAACTACTTGAGTTTCGAATATCTTTAGGATTTGAGAACTCAAAAGGTCCATCCGTATATATTAGACCTAACACACAGTCAATGCTCTCTTGATGTATAAGTTGTAGGTCCTATTTAACAAAGACAATAAAAAAAATTCCCTTGTAGATCCCAGAACTTTTCATAGCTTGCTCAAAAGCTGACAAATATTCAACACACCGTCAAAGTTTTCAATTCTTTTATACCCTTTGAAAATACATTTCTATACGTTCTTTGTTTAAATTTGCTTAGTACTCTATTCCATTCAAATAACCTTTCTATACAATTTCATTAAGTTAAAAAATGACAACCCGGACATGGGAATTGAACTTGGGATCTTTGGATTTGTTCGTCAATGCTCTACCACTGAGTCATCCTGGTTCATCACTTATCCAGGGCCATCATGGACCATTCTCCATTAGTTATTGGTGTATTGAATCTATATGTGGTAACTTGTGAAAGTATCGGCCACTCAGAGCTGCCTAGAATCACAGTCCACGGCGACTTTTAACTTAGGATGGCTCAGGGGTAGAGCATTGCAAAGCCAAAGATCCTGGGTTTAATTCCTGTGTCCAGGTTGTCATTTTTCACTTAATTGAATTAGATTCAACTATCAGGACTAATCTAGTAGATAATCATCACCTATCAGCTTGTGATATACATTAATTAATTAATTAATATACTATCTTGGATAGCAATTTAGAATGTAGCCTACCTAACATGAGCTTTTTTCCTTGCAGTCACCAACAAATGGAAACGAAAAAAACTAGTGAGCCTGGAGTAATTCAGTATCAGGTTAATGGCACAAAAAAGAGTATATACTTCTTCCCTAAAGACTGTGATCAGAAGAGTTTACCTCACATAGGAGACAAGGTATGTTGCCTCGATGCAATACTCAATATATTGAGTGGAGATGGGTCAAAAACACTTTTTCTCCACTTTGAATCTCAAATCCAGATCATAATTTTGCCTACAAAGCCAAATTTTGGAAAACATAGTAGGTTTAAGGTGGGGATACAGGGAAGGCAAGGATAGGTAAGAATTTTTATAGCAAAATATTTTTTGGACAAAATAAATCGAATATTTCTTCACTAGAAATATATAGTTTAATTTTCTTTATGTGGTGATATCAACACTTCTTAAATATCTATCAAGGGTGTTCTGGAAATTAATGATAAATTATTCTCTTCCTTGAAAAAGTTGGTCATCTAATGCCGCACTGCTCATGGCAGACATTCAAAAAATTGTAAAAATCATCTTGTGAAGAACTTAAAACTCTGTTTCTACTGAAGCAATATTTGATTTATTTTGGCAGAAAAGAAAAAGTTTTGCTATAAAACTGCAAAAAACACTGGCCTTTTCTTGCATCCCCTAAATCCCCACCTTAAGAGCTTTTGTTTCCCAAGTTGGTATGATCTAGGTAGTTAGCTATCTCGTGTGTTATTTCTCAATTAGGAATTTTAGATGTTCTTTCAATGTGTTTACTTTTAAATTCAAGTCATAAAATATGTCTTGGGAAAATTTAGCTTAATTACATTTGACACATATTGATTGCTTTATATTGTAATTGTACTTTACATGTTTGAAGCGTTTATTAAAAGTATTTGTGATGAAGGGGAGGTAAAAGATTGAGAGGATGGAGGGTAATCTGGGTATTTGCCCATTCATCTTCTTTAAGAACATAATTTTAGTAAAACGTCAAATCTTATTGTACAAATTTAATATAACTTAAAGCACAAAAGATATTTTGAATATATAGGCTTGTCCATTGATCATAGCTTTAACTTTGAAGATAAAGCTTTGCCCATGATGTATTATCTAAATGCTACACACATTTTGTAAATGTATATTAAAAAGTAAGAGTAATAGTTAAGGAGAAACCACTGCAGGACAAGATAGATAAGGCATGGCTAAGATGGTACATTCATGTGAGGAGAATGGAAGAGAAGATACCAAAGAATAAAAGAATATGTTGAATATTGAACTGGGTTTGGGAGGGGGGGGGGGGGCAGGAAGAAGGCCAAGAGATGGGTGGACGAAGGGAGTGTGGATGGGAGAGGAGAGGTGGTGGGGAAAGGGGATATGTTGGAGAGGCTTGTGTTCCAAACAGACCTGGCCAGTGGCTGGTAGTTGTTTATGATGATGATATGCTCACCCGCGCCACATGTCCTTCAATCCTGAAAGTCTTCAAAACCACCTTGAAAACCTTCCAGAAGCTTTTACAGATCGAGAATACCTTAAACCTTTCATTAATAATCATCTTCGACAAGCTGAAACTTCACAATCACTTAAACCTAATAAACCATATACTACACCTCTAGTGACTAAGTACTACCTAGGTCTACAAAAACTCAACAAAATGTTAGTGTCAGGTTTTCACATATTGGAAGCATGCAGCCTAACCATTAACATCCTCAAGAAACCACCAGTCCTTGTGTATAAGCAGCCTCCACAACTTAGAAATCATCTGGTATACCCTAAACTCAAAACTGAGAACCACACAACTTTCATCCAACTGCAACCTTGCAGCAAAACAGCTTGTGAAACCTGCCAAATATATCGGCCGGCAGCCAGTTGGTCTAGAAACATAACCTAACTATCCGATCAAAGGCAGTCACACCTGTGATTCCAGTAACCTAATTTACCAAATAGAATGCGAGTAACGTATAGCACAATATATTGGTCTCAACACTGAAACTTTCCATAAACGAATGAATGGACACCACCATGACACCAAAATCAAGAACCCAGAAAAACAGTTTCAGCATATACCTCGACTCATAACCTCAACTTTGAGGACTGCTATACTGTCAAGGTGTTAAAATCATTTAACAAGACACAATGTAAATGTCTCAGTTAAGAAGATGGGAACTGGCACATCAATGGATCACTAAGTCTAGAGAACCACTCAACCTAAAGATTTGTTAACTAGGCCTATTTCAACCTGTTGCAACACTAGCTCCATCTATCATCCACAGAATTATATATGAATTGCTGGAGAATTTAAAATCCACCAGAGAAATTTTCATCCCACACAACCAAGTTGACATCATTTCCTGTTTCTACTCTAACTTCCTGAGGAAGATGCAATAAGAGTATCGGAATATTGAGGTGTGAGTAAATATGTTTTAGTGTTTTTACTTTTATTTATGATTTGTTTTTCTACAGTTATTCTATCATTTTATTTTATATTATATTTAGCTTAATGCACTTTATTTCATATACAAATTCCTAACTTTGTTATCTGTGTGTAGCAATCGTAGGTATTGGAATATTAAGACATATTAAATCATAAGACACCCTCAAGTCTGGACATTTTAAATGTTAAAAGTAAGTATATCAAGATTTTAATTAATAAATTCTAACATCAATATTTTGTTTCTCGTTTCCTTGACATTTAAATTTCAATCGATCATTACAAACATCCAAATTCACATTAAAATATGTTATTTATATAATCATCAACAAGTCAACAGTTTACAGCCTCTGGCCAGATATATTTGGAACATAAGTCTCTCCAACGTATACTTTATCTCCTCCACACTCCTCTCATCCACCTGTCCCTTGGTTTTCCTCTTAGCCTCCTGCCCTCGCACCCGTCCTACTTCACTATCCAGTATTTTCCTTTCTTCTTTGGTATCTTCTCCTCCTCCATTCACCTCACATGGCCGTACCACCTTAATCGTGCCTTCTCTATCCTGTCCTGCATTGTTTCCTCCAATACATTAAAAAAAACCTAACTAGTGTTTTGTAAAATGGAATATTGTTCCAAAACAAATTGACAGTGTTTGATTTTCACAATATCACTAAGTCCGTGTTTGATATAGTTTCTCTTGACCAACATTGAAACTAAACGATTAAAATACATTACAAATCTACTCAATTTATTTCATTTTTTTGTTTAATTTTAATACCAGAATTTTCAATTGCTGAGATTTAAGAGCTTAAAATGTTGATATTAAAATTGATTTAAATTTTTTTGTTATTATTTAAAATAGAGAAATTGAGTTTGAGATTGATTGAAGCTCTTCCCCGAGCTAACTCCAACTTAAGAATATTCTCATTGTTGAGGCTTGTCAATATCTTAACAGAATTGGTAACTATCCATAATATTAAACAAAAAAATTGAATTGCCATGGATTTAATTAAATATTTCTCATAAAAGCTAAAATGTAAATTTTCAAATTTATTTGGATAACACCCACAAACTCAAATCATAAAGTTTTTACTAATCATTATACAATTGTTTTACCTTTTCCAGGTGGATTTCAACATATCTCAAGTCAAGCGAAGTAAAGAATTGGTCGCGGTGGATGTAAAAGTAGTGTCCAAAAATCAAGTTAAAAATGGTTTGGGACGTTCCAACAGTTTACCTCTTTGTCAGGGCTTTATTGCTGCGCTTAAAGATGGGTTTGGTTTCATAGAAACAGTTGCTCATGATCGAGAGGTCTTCTTCCATTTCAGGTTGGTAAACATATTACTGAGTAGTGAATAGATCTTTTAGAAACTTTGTATGGTAAGTTGTAGTTTATCTTCTATTAAATAGACTTATACTCTAAACTTGTCGTTTTTATTTTACAAACAAAACCACACCACGCCTAATAATGTTGGGAATATTTATCCCTGACAGTATTTAAGACAGGAAATATATTTTTAGAGCATAATAATGACAAAGTGGATTTTATAAATCAATTTATCGCGAAATAATTCCTCTACCACATATTTCCATCAAAACACAGCCATTATGATACTCTAATTATTTGGAATGTCATACATTTTATTTTTCAATATAGAAGAAGTTTGGGTCATTCCATGTCAAGTCAACAAGGTCCTCAATCTCATATTTCTCAATTTAAAATTATTAAAATTTGGTATATTGAAAGAACCACTTGAGATATATGCCTATGTAAAATTTCATGTCCATATCTTTTTTAATTATGAAGAAAAGGATGAAATATGTGTATTTGTTACTTGTGCATATGATGGACACTGGTGGTTGGGATGTGTTATCTCTGTAAATGAAAACACTGATTAAATCAGAATCAGTTTTCTACATCCACATGGACCAGCTCCATCATTTGTTTACCCACAAGTTCCTGACATTTTAGTAGTGCATGTGTCATCAATTCTTACAAAAGTTGACTCCCTGACCGCAACTGGTAGAACATATGTTTTGACAAATCAGGATGTTTCAGCTGTTCACACTCAAAGTGGATACATATAAAAGGAATAACTAATATATTTAAATTATAATATGTTTAAAAGTGTAAATATGTCAGGTATGTTTATTATTCTTAGTATTGGTAATATATTTGTAGATTTAATTAATATTACATTTGAATAACATTTTAGCTTTCTTGTCAATTAACTTCAAGGAACAATGGAGCAAACTTGTGTGACGTAAGGAAATTAATGTAAATGGAAATCCCTGTTTTACTTAATCTAACATAACTCTTGAATCCATTTTCATCCCATCTTAAAAGGTTGCATAGTTAATAATTAATAGTATACAGACAGCCCACGAAGTTAAATTATGGTTAAGAGCTCTGTAATGATTTTATTTTTGTTTTGTTTTAACAGTGGAAGAAATAAATCAAGTAATAAGAGTCATCTGTTTATGGTCAGAGTGGTTTAAGTCAGACTTAACTTTAATTCTAAACAGTTAATTACTTTAGTTAGCTACCCTTGAAAAGTGCTGCCATCTCTTGGCATAAAGTGAATTTATGATTTACTTCCCTATGAAACTAAACATATTATAACTTTAAGAGTAGGGAAACATGATCAACTCAATTTTAACACCACTATAATTCTCGGCACTGCGATTTGTGTGTGCTTATAGCAACTTTGAAGGTGAACCAGAGAAGTTGGAGCTGGGTGTCGAGGTGGAATATAACCTCGGGACACGAGGGTCATCGGGCAGTTGCCTCTCGGCAGAGAATGTGCGTGTGTTGCCGCGCGGAACCATAGAGCTTCCCCCCACTGATGGGGAGATACTTGAGGGCACAGTGGTCAGACCCCTTCGGAGCGTCAACCCAGACCAGACGCAATATGCCGGCCTTGTGCAGGTCACTCCTGAAAAAGGTGATTTTAGTCTTTTAGTTTCTTAAATTATATAAATAATAGGGATGGCTCCTTTGTTTATTCAAATGCTCAAATCCCTCATATCATAAGTATAGTCATTATTCAAAGATTTTAAAAAGTCTGATTAAATATATATATTTTTAAATCAGTTTTTAAAATTTTAGAATTTTATAGGATTTACTATTCCTGGCGAGCATTCGTAAAAGCTCAGACTCCAGTTTATTAATCTACCATTTAACTGTATTTGAATTCACATTATAAATAGGCCTGTGGAAAATGCTCTGGTGGGAACTAACAATTTCCCACATGTACAGATTAAGAAACAGGAAACATTTTTAAAATAATTTTCCACGTAAGCCTTATACTTATTTTTCAAATTTATAACTTTAGTCCAAACTTAGCCTTTCCATTCATTCTAACAAGAAAATATTTAAAATAAAAAATAATTTTATGATAAAATTAAAAGATTATGGTAATTTGATTGGAAATGAATAAAATTGCATAGTTTTAAATAAGTTAAAAGTACCTGGTTAGTGTTTACAATTTAGCTACAAAACCGCTCTAAAAAGGCTGCTATCCTAAAAAAATACTAGTATATTCAACAATGATTATTATTAGGTGTGTTCGAATTGGCTTGGGAAAAAAAACTAATTTTGACGAATACGAAGATTTGCCAATAAATATATCGACTGCTAAAATACTCGGCCTATGTTCAAATACAGCCATTTTTAGGTGTTATATAATTAAAAATTAATGTTCATATGGAATAATCTGAAGTAATAGAATTATATGTTGTGATGATAATTGTATTTATTGAATTATAATTATATATTACAAACAATAATCAAATAAGATAAATTCTATGTGATTTTAGTGTGTAAAGTTTTATAAATAACCATACTATATTTTTTCAAAACATAAACCAACCAAAAAATTCAAATTTCAATTTGGCCTCGAGAATATTTCATATATTCGATTCGAGTTTTCTTTGAGTTGGAAAAGTGGATTTCGCACATTCTTAAATATTTATCTATGATTGATGCCATTCATTATAGTAAGATTAACGTAATAGATGTGTCATGATGCAAATAAGTGGAGTGAATATGTATACCATGCATTATTTGATATTTAAAAATACTTTTGTCATTATTTTTCACTCTAAAAATGTTTTCCCAGAGTAAATATATTCAGGGTTGGATATTAACATCAATTATACATAATATAGTTATGTTATTTTTTGATGGTAAGCTGTGTTAATCAAGTTTTAAAAAAAGGGTTATATTGGGCTGTTTTAATGGTTTATTCAAAGATATTACCAATAATTTAAATTTATTAATTATTCGGGATCCAGAGAAACACATTTTAATTTCAATATAGCTAGAAAAGTAGTAACAAGAAACATAGTAAAGGAAAACAAAAATGCAACATTGTATAAACTAGCAGGTTGAAAAAAAACTGTTGAAGGAACAGAAAGAGGGAGGGGGGGGACATTGCATCAAATTACTGGCAAGCCAGCTGCAGAAGTGATTTGTTGCTTTCTTTACTCAAAGATAAAGGGTAAAAACTTTTGCTATCTCATTGCTTTTTTGACAAAGTTTTATTTCTAGGACCCGCCTCGGTGGCGTAGTTGGCTAACGCGCTAGTCGTGTTGAGCTTGACCGCCGAGGATGGGGAGATCGAGGTTCGAATCTCGGTCGGTGAACTGGGGGTGGTTTTTCCTAAATGGTTTTCCACTCTCCCTCCACGCAAATGCGGGTTCACTTCCTCTATTCAACCTTCCCAATTCCTAATCCATTAGCGTAATTAGTACTTAAGCGTATAACCCGAACGGATAGTAAGACGCGGTGCTAAATAATAATAATAATAATATTTCTAGGGCCTAACATTAATACAATGTAGGTACCCTACCTTAAAATGATATTATCCCAAATGAGCTACTAGTTGAACATATTATTTTGTTCAACCAATTAAATCATATTTTATACCTTAGATCATTGTATAAAATCTGTAATTTCAAAACTTGTGTATAACACCATATACATATCAATGTATTATTATTGGGTTTGAACCAAAAGGTTTTCAAAAAAATGACTCGCCATTTTCAAAAATTAATAAGACGATTGCTTTGTAGCCAAAATATAAGTGTTTTTAAAGAGGTTTTTTTAATAAAACCCAGGTGGTCTTTTTGGGCTGGGTAAAATTATAACAACCCTGGACCAATTAGGTAGTTATACAATAAAAGCGACTGAAGTTTAGGATATCGGTCACTTAACAAGAGATAAGGTTAATTTAACTCTATAAAGCTAGTAATATCCTTAATGAACATCAAATACAGGTGGGATATTGGTAGACGGTCCTTAATTGTAACTTTTTAAAAATAATTTGGGAAATAATTTTTCTGACCCAAATTTGAAAAATCCCACAAATTTGGGATTCCGCACAGGCTTAATTATAAATGAAAAAATTAAAATTAATAAAAATCAGAAAACACCCTTCTTTTTTTACACACATGTATATTTATGAAATTAATTTTTATTATGTCCGACTCTTTAGCTCAGTAGATAAGTGTGTCTATCTACTGAGTTAAGAGTCTCCCAAAAAATGTATCATTGATGAAATGTGGTAGTCCATTGCAATTAGGTAGAATAGGAGAAAAAATTTATAAAGTTTTTAAATTTTGGTTAAACACTCTCTGGACCTCCAGGAAATGAAAACCAAAGAGTTCCCTCCCTTGAGAGGGGAGCTTCACCCCCCTAAGCCCCCCTGAAATTTCGAAGCAGTCAAACCGTAAAAAGGTTTTATCTTGCTTATAAAACAAGTTACTACACAGATTAAAACCCAAGCTTTACTTTACTAAACACCAAACAACACATAACCTTCTCTAAATTGAAAATTTAGAACATAGTCATAAATTAAGAATTAAAAAGTATCGGAAGTGCGAAAAATATTTAGGCTACATTTCAATACAAATTATTTTATTTTACAATAATTACATTAAAATTATTTCTGTCTATATAATACAAAACAATGTAACAGTTCTTTCTTTACTATATAATATAATTATTGTCTTCTTCTTCTTCATCGACGAGGTCTATTGCTTAAGTGTTAGAACAGCTTTGGCTTCAGCAGTTCTTGCACATAATAATGCAACGCAGGCTAGCTTTCACACACTTGCATTTCTTTCCACAACCTTTATTGCATCCACAAGTAATTAGAGACACTATTTTAGCTGGCGCTGGTCCTTTAGTAGTGTATATGGGCGTCAACAAATTGTTCACTAACTTCCATCACCAACCTGATGGGTTCAAACAATCTTCTTGCCTTGTTTGCACTTGGTGGAATGTGCGACGGGAGTGTTGATGTGCAGCTTCTGTGGTTGGAGGTAACTTGGAGAGGACAACAGCAGCACTTGCTTGACCTACTAGTTTATTAAAACACTCATATCTCATCTTATTCAAGCTGCTTTCTTCTTTTTTGTTGTTGTTGTACAATGCGATGATGAACCTCTCTCCTGCTCGTTCGATGTCATCATAAGTAGAATTAGGGTTATTGAATATATCAGGGATATCTTGCAGGTATTTACTGTACTGCCTGCAGTTTTCCCTTCCCATAAAACCCTGAGGTTGTGTCACAACCACTAATCGCATGAAGGAAGAGAATTTATTTTTTGCCATCGGTCACAAAATTAGAGTTCTGCAGATCTTTAGAGCTGTAGTACCTATCTTTGACGTTACCTTTACCCTCTTTCAGCATGAGGACATCCATTGCGTCTGGAGTAAGAGCAATAAGTAAAACAAGAAGATCAACATCTTGGCCAACTACAACAACTTGCTTGTTATTCTTCTCATGTGTCTCTATTGCGGTACGCACAATATGTGCATCAGCATGATCTGTTGCTGTAAAAGTGTGTATGCCTACGTTCTCCAGGTGGCCAGCGAGTTGCAAAATTAAACGCTCCTTATTGGCAAGATTGCTTATAAATTGTTTCTGTGAGTCAACGAGAACTGTACTCTCATTAAAAATTATTTCTCTTGAAGTACGCTTCATCAAGCGTCTTTGGCGTTCTACAACCTTGGTGCTGACACTACTTTCAGTGTATCCGTCAAAAAACCACTCTTACTTGATCGCCATAATGCTTCTTGATGTAATAAGTGTAGGTGGTGTAGACATCACCAAAGGTCCCTTGCTTTGGCCATACTACGCGATGAATAAGAAAGCCTCCATCAATAACAAAGTACAGGTTGTCACTGTTACCAACTGGTCGCTCTGGAATTGTATCAAAGACATTATAAAACGCTGATTTCTCTATCTTTCTCATAAGGCCGCTGCTATCAAATAAAGCCATGGGTACTGTTGCAAGCTCAAATATGAAACAATCTTGTAAGTCGTCAGGTGAATGTACAGTGCACAGTATTCTCTGGAAAAGCTGCGTTGTATCAACTTCAATAACGTATTTTCCGTCTATTACTGTGCTGGTTGACGAAGACATTTTCTTAGCCACGCCAGCTCTTTTCAGCTTGAGAGAGCCAAATTGTGTAATGTCAGTTCCAATTCTTTGCAGAGATTGTTCTCCTACATATACAGCTTTGTAGCATCTGACATCATCTTGTGCAACTAAGCCAGATGCCAGTGAGAACAGATCTTGCATATCAATAAAAGGCGAGTGTTGTCGTAACCATGCTTCGAATTTCTTACAGTGTATTTCACTAGTTAGTATTCTTCCACTTCTCAATTCAACATTTTGATTGCTGCTAATTGTGAGCATGTTGCAGAATTTTTCAATTTCCTCACAAACATGGTGGGCTATGGGGAAACCACAAATGCACCTGTTAAGAACGCTACCAGAAAAACCTCTCCCGTGTGTAACACCTCCAACATTTTTCAAGTTTTTCATTAGCGTTTGCTCTATCACCATGTCTGACCAAACTCCGGACCAATTCTTATTTGAACGGCGAATAGTAAAAAAGCTGTCCCGAGTAAATTTACGGAATTCCTCAGTTGTCATGTTCTTCTTAAGTGCATTCATATCCTGGAGGTATAATTGACCAGCCTTGGCGTAAGGGAAATGTCTTGCTGCATGAAACACTGGAAGCATTGCTTAACGCAGTTAAAGTGAAGGTTCCAATCTCCCATACGCTCTGCTTGAATAAAGTGTAGTGCTTGGGTTACAAGTTCAAAGTACTGCAGCCATAGTTGAGATGTTTTCCCTCGTTGCTTGAGTCTTTTAATCTTGTCAAAAAACTGTTTTTTCAGCTTTGTAACCACTTGATCTTCTTTCAGGCAATCAAATGACGGTGGAATGACTTCAAAGTTGGAGAGGAGACTAGTCATGTGCTCTTTATCAGGGTCTGAAATGTCCATTTCCTCCATTATTATTACTGAAAGAGCGCACAGAGTTGTACAATGTGCCTCGATAGCTCTTGAATAAGCATGTCCTGAAAGCATGTGCGGAATTGATGCTTCAGAATATACAGTTTCCCATAGCTCGGAAATTCCATTATTCTTCATTATAAAGCCGATTGATCCAAGGTAGCTCATCAGCAAGTGGAAGCCTCCCAATCGAATGATGATATTCGAAAACATTTCATTTTCACTGCTGTTTTCAAGGGCAACGATATTTCTTGCCTTGATGTAAAGGGGTTGATCAAAGGTCACAACAGTCGTTATTTGATTTCTCTTATTGCTTTCCTGGATTGCATAAATTAAAACAGTCAATATTGTGCCATAATCAGTTGGTGGGCTGTTAACAAATGGAAGAGCTAATACCTGTGATGTTGAGTAAGGCATGTCATTAGTAACCTTTTCCATAAAACCTTGACAGGAAGTCATAGAAAATTGCTTCAAAAATTTCCCAAACAACCAAGAAATGTCTTGATTAGAGAGTTTAGCTGCTTCTTTAAAAGCCCCATCTACGTAAACATTTTGTAATGTAACTTCTTCAATGCCAGCTCTGTTCTCTCGTCTAAATGTTTTTGTTTCGATTTTTTTGGGCCACCTCGGTTTCCTTTGAAGCAGGGATACTAGATAATTTGATAACTTCTCTGTCTATTATAGCAGTATTTTGGGGTGACACAACGTATCCCCCCCATGGAATGGAATGTGGCCTTTCCGGTCATTGTGGCAATATTAAAATCAGCATTGTCAAAAGAGAACTGTGAAAATGATCCACTTGTAACGTCTGGAGACCATGAATGTATAGCAGAAGATTCAAGTACAATAAAACACTTCACTCTTCAAAACTCTTCACTTGATAAAGCACAACACACTACTGCTCGTGTAATTTGTAAAGAAATGACGTCAGGATGCGCAGAAGAACAGTGATTTAGCGCGCATGCGCGAGTTCCCCTCTCATTACGTGACAGGCGCTTGCCAAACACTGTGCGTACGCTCTTTTATTCAAAGTCGGGTGATGTGCATAGTTTGGCGGATATAAGAAACTTTATAAATAAACATTTGTTATGTTTCTTCTTTAATAAATGAAATAAATACTAAGAAACTACTACAATTCTGCGATTTCCTGTTTCTTCTTTTATAAAAAATACATTAAATGAAATAAATACTAAGAAACTACTACAATTCTGCGATTTCCTGTTTTTTCTTTCATAAAAAATACATTTTTTAAGAAAACCATGGCCAATACGGGGTTGCATATAGTAAGATTATTTATAAAAATAATAAGTTGTTACAGTTTAAAATTATAAACATTGTTATTAGTTTTTTTTTTATAAGCTGGGTACGATCATTTTACGCTTTGATGGTTTTTTCAAATTTAAGGGGGTTAGGGGGGAAGCTCCCCCCTCAGAGATGGGAACTCTTCGGATCTCATTTCCTTGAGGTCAAAGGAGTATTTGACAAAAGTTTAAAAACTTTATAAATTTTTTCTCCTATTTGTCATTTTTCGGTCTAATTGCAATGGACTATGGGTTTACTCTTTCATAATGATGAATTAATGGCCGGGGACTGGATGTTGTGCCGGCTCTGGTCTAAAGTTAAATTATAAGGCATATGAAGCTATGACAGTGGAAATTATATGACTTGAATAAAAAAGGAACCAGGCACAGTAAAACACAGTTATATTTATTTTAGAGCCCCTATCTGCTTGGCTCTTGATTTTAAAGGTGACCTACGTTTTTTACCACGCGATAGCGTGGATGGAGTTATTTGTTTACTCCGTTTTATACGCCAGGCGGATCTTTTTAATGCCATTTGAGTCAATTTTATAAAGTGACTCATCTGAATTTATCTCATATTGAGAATTTTTTAACATTTTAGTACATTTTAATATGTTTGTTCTGTCTTTTTAACGTATTATTTTAACACGTTTTATAATTTTAATGTGTTATATTTTAATATGTTTGTTTTGTAATTTTAATGTAGGGTATACACCTGTGGTTTTATTTTAGCAGGTGTATCACTTCTTTTAATCTAATTGCCCGTTTGAGCGCTCCTATGGAGTGCCTTAAATGGGCACTTTCTCACATTGAGAATAACGGTTTTTAATTGATATACAAATTTTAATATTCTATACTGTTTTATATTTTATGTTTCCACCTGTTTATTCTAACAGGTGGACTATGTGATGTGTCTCTCCATAATGGGGATTTTACTGTGTGTCTCTTATTTTTAAAGGCCCTAATGACCTCACTGTGTCGATGGGCCTTAAAACAATAATAATAATTTATTTTAGAGCTAATTAGTTAAATTGCAATAATTTCAGAGGATGAAAAGGGAGCGGAATACGAGTTTGGCATCATGGGTCTGGTGAGCAAGAGAGAGTTGTTGCAAGCTGGGGACCCAGTCACATTCCAGGTAGACTCGTCTGGAAGGGCTTCCAATATTGTGGCTGTCCGCAAAAAGAGAAGAGCTATTGTTGATGCAGTGAAAGGTATTGTTGTGTGTTTAAAATTATTGTCCAGAATGTTCACTCCTTGATATTTTGAAACTAGCAAGAGTCGAGAATTATACCAAATTCTAATCTCTTAAATCCCAAGAAATGAAAGTTCTCGTATCTTAACAAAACAACAATATTCATAACAAAATAAATTATAAGGTTATGATTAGTATTTTGTTTCACCTTATTACTGGAAAACTGTAATTCTAAATGACCTTTGTGTTTTAGTGGCCTTGCAGGGATAAAACATGAATTTTTTAATATTCCTTTCTTTCCAATATATATATATATATATATATATATATATATATATATATATATTTTCCAAATATGTTAACATTAAATAAAAACATGTTTTAGTTTAAAAATTGTAATTTTAACATCTCTAAATTTTGCACAAAACAAATAACTAGGTACTCACTTTGATGGCCGCGTGGTCTAAAGTGCTACTCTCGTAATAGGCTAGACTGCTTATGACATGGAGATTGTAGGTCACTCTCTGTTGGGTATATTGAGGATGGTTTTTTTCTAGATGGTTTCTCACTCTGCGCTAATGTGGGTACACTTCCTTTAAATTTAATCTTCTTCATCCTTAACTCACTAGCGTAATTAATACTAAGCATATAACTCAAAACACTGCTTAAAAAAACAAGGTGTGTGTCAAACTTTATTTTCATAAAGCGAATCAGAGTTAAATTTCCCTTGTTTAAAAAAATATATTACCTACAATTTTCATCACGCTCTCAAAAGACAGCCCAATATATTGTATAATCGATATAGTAGGGCTCTGTGAGTATTCAAATTTCGAGCTTCGAGCCAAGCTCGTCCTTTGAGCTCGAGATTAAGATTGAAAGTTTTGTAGGCTTGTCGTTTTCGAGCTTTCACTTGATGTACTTAATAATTGATTTTTAAAACGCAATAGTAAGCATAGGCTATTTGAGATGATATCGGCATTTCCACTTGTAAATCATTCAGTTACTTAACAAATTGTTAAACATTAATACCAATTTTCACATTAATAACGTAAAAGAGCTTTAAAACCACTTTCGACCAGTAAATTTATTCAATATTGTCATCCATTTTGAATTATACTTGATTGAAGTTGTTTTCTTGTATTCTATCTATTTTGTTCATACTTTTTTTTTCCCAAGATTCAGATTTGAATTTGGGATTCGGTGGTAAAACGAAGATTAAGATTTGAGATTCAAATTTGTAAAATATTGACTTTGACTCATGTCTAATTCTGGTATATTTGTCTATTTTAATTTGAAAATGTTGCTAGGTTTGTTTGGTTTTCTGGCATATGAAGTGGATGAGGGTAAGAAACTGTTCTTTCACATGTCGGAGGTTAAAGATAGTTCTGGCCTGCAGCAAGGAGATCAAGTCGAATTTGTTCTAGTGACCAACCAACGCACAGGGAAATCATCCGCCTGCAATGTCACCAAAGTCAGGTTAGCAATAATTTAATTTTACTAGGGTTGTGCGAAGCATAAAAAACTCTGACTTTTGCTTTGAAAATTCATCTGCTTCAACTTCGATTCAGAAGTAAAATTCCTGATTCGACATTTATTACATCACAAATTTATGTTCACACGACAAAACACTAGGGGTTTGAGAAGCTTCGATACTATTGCTATTGATTCAAATTTTATACTAGATTTGATTACTGGAATTAAACCAAACTAGAAAAATCGATTAGGTTGTGGCCATTGCAAAATCCCTCAATGTGCCTAAAATATCTATAAATAAAATTAAACTTTTAGTGAACTTAGGTTATACAAGTTGTATTAAATTAACATGAAAGTCATAAATGTGTAATATAATATAATATACATGCACAATATTTGATTGATATTTGAAAGAAATTGGTAATATTAATTACAAGTTATTATATATGAAAAAAGTGCATTGAGCAAAAACATTTAGTGATAAATAAAATGATAGAATATTAGGAAAATGGTAGAGCACAAATAAAAGTAACAACACTGACACATATTTACACACACTTCAATATTTCGATGCTATTGTAGCATCTTCCTCAGGCTACAATAGCATCGAAATATTGAAGTGTGTGTAAATATGTGTCAGTGTTGTTACTTTTATTTGTGCTCTACCATTTTCCTAATATTCTATCATTTTATTTATCACTAAATAATTACAAGTTATGATACTTTAGAGTTATGAATGTCTTGAAATTATAACAAGCATCAAAAAATTTGATCATGTTGAAGAATTTATAGGACTAGGGTCCTAAACTAACAGTTTATTTTCAATGTGTAACACTTTTTTAACATCATAACTGTACCAAATTTACTTAGGATCTGATTCAATTCAATAATTATTTGAAACTCACAAATAACATTTTCTAATTTCTTCAATTTTAGATTTGATTCAACCTCAAAAAACCTGGTTTTTAGGTGTCTAAATACAGTATAAAATTTAATACCAGTGCTAAAGTTATATAGTTTTATGCAACATAAAATATATATTTTTTAACTAAAATATGTAAAAAAATTCAAACAATTCGGTTTTGGGAATAACTCATATTATTTGATTCAACTTTAATCTAAAATGAATTAGTGGTCTTCACAAATCCCCAAATAGCACACTACTTGTTATGACAAATTTATCCAAAAGTAGTCATGATATGAAAGAGGCAATTTTTCTAATATCATTATTCCCTATCTTCTATATACAACCAATGCTTTAGAATTATTTTAAGTTCTTGTGAATTTATAAGAGATAATAACGTTAAAAAAAAGGTAGGGTGTGTTTAAATATATTTCTAAGATTTGCAGTTGTTCAAAGAGAGGTAGATAATAAAATGATTTAAAATTTCTAGTTTCTTCTTTTAATATGTCACTAAAGGATAGAATTTTAGAAATTTAAGTATAAATAAAAGTAATCAAAACATTAAGACATATTTACAAACACCTAAATATTTTGATGTCACACGGCATCTTCCGAAGGAAGTAGTAGACTAAACTACCTGCATGTTCCTTGAATTGATGTTTCAGTGATGCACCCCGTCAAGAACGCCCTGAGCGCTTGATTAGTCGTTTGCGTACCATTTCTGTGGATGAGTCTGGCCCCAAGTTAATTTTGGTACGCCAACCAAGAGGGCCAGACGGCACCAAGGGCTTCACTGATGACGTGCGTCAGCAGAGGGCTCCGGGAGTTGTACCCGTGGTCGAGTAACCTTTGGTCTACTCTCTCGTTGTTGAACATAACAATAATCTTGGAGTGGGATGTTGATTTGTTTTGCTATTTAGCCACACTAGCCTCTCTGCCTGTTCTGCTTTCAAAATGTTGTTGGTAGACCTAATTGCCTCTCATAAATGACATTTTCTTTATGTATATATATATTTGTACGGATGTATGTATACATATATAAGATCTGTTATGAAGTTGAGGAACAAATTCAGCAAGATATAATTTGTATAATTCTGTGAGAAGTTGTATCGCAGCATATTATGTCTAGCTGGCCATATGTTTTCCAGGTAACCCCTTCTTTGGTCTTGTATTTTGAAATATATGCTGATGCAGACATTGGCTAATCAGTAAGAAGTCAATATTGAGGCTGCAACAAATCAATAAGCTTTATTATTTGTTTGTTTTTTTATTGTTTTTTTTTTAAAGCCTTAGCCATGTACAAGAAATGTTTGTATTGGACAAACATAAATCACAATGAAATCAAATAGCTATGCATGTTTTATTTTTCACATCAGAAAGAATCAACTTCTAAGTGAGCTGTGAATGATAAACTGAGGGTTTATTGAAAGAGAGAAGAAAAAACTAATATGCGAGACTTGTTTACAAAAAGATGAGACATCCATTAGATGTTAAGATCTATGTTGTTTAAAATATGCAACAATAAATAGACATATAACAATGTTAGCTTTAAAGAATAAGACTATAATAAAATATAATGCTTAGTTTAAAAAAAATTTGTTTAGCATCGATGAGAAACCTGATTTTTTTTTTTTTTACCTGATGAATCAATATTTCTGTTTCTCATTCTATTTGCTAAGTTTTTCAGCTTAAGTTGGTTATAATTGTTTTAATTCAGTCAAACTATGATGGAGTAAATACAGTAGCCAAGATATTACATTTGTTGATTATGGTTACAGCTGCATCTAAATATCATATTCTTTAAATTGGAAAATGACCACTGGACACTGGAATGGAACCCGGGATCTTTGACTTAGTACACCAATGCTCTAACCACTTAGCTATCCAGGAGTCGTTCCATGCCAGGGTTATTTTTCACTCACATTTTAATGCAAATTCTGTGATAGACGTGCAGAAATCGTCAGATATGTATGAGTGAATAATTAATATCAAGACCAATCAGATAACGCAACCATCTTCGACTTAGGAGGGCATTATACTGCCAATAGACTAAACTCCCTGTATGTACCTTGAATTTATGTTTCACTGATTTATAACGTCAAAAACTCGCAACAAAGCCCCTCGAATAGAAGGTGGCTGCAGTATTTGATAGCTTGTGATCTTATTTTATTGGATCACTCATATATAGCCAAGGATTTCTACATGTCCATTACAGACTCTGCCTTAAAATATGAGTGAAGAATTACCCTTGGCACAGGATAACTCTTGGGTAGCTCAATAGTTAAAGAATCGGCTTAATAAGCAAAGGTTCCGAGTTCAATTATATTTTCCAGGTGTCATTTTTCAATTTAAAGAATCAGTTTAGTTAGTTCTCTCGTCACATTTCTCGAGCACTTGTCTAGCTTTCTTGTAACTTAACACATTATCAAATGCTCATGGGTCACTCTCTGAAAAGGGGAAAATTATAAATCCTAATAATACCATTGAGTGCTACACAGTTAAAAATTATAATTATTTTGTTTATAGTCCAAATGGTTTGATTGTATAGAAATATAATGACAATATACATGACAAAATATATTAAAATATAACACATTATTTGACATCAGTATTCCTTTCAATAATAATTAACATTATTAAAAAAAAACTTCGGTGGCTGTATGGTCTAAAATGCATCAGTAGACTAGGCTGCTGATGACAGGGAGCTCATGGTTCAATCCCGGTCGGGTGTACTGAGAATGGTTTTTCATAAATGATTTCTTACTCTCCACACAAAATGTGGGTACACTACCTCTAAATTCAATCTTCCTCATACCAAACCCATTATTGTAACTAGTGCATAAGCGTGAGACCCGAATGGGTAGTAAGATGCGGTGCTAAAATAGTATTAAACAATTTCTAACAAAAATATTAAAAGGTGTTGATAAGGGTTACCTCAGCTATCTCATATTTGAGGTGTCAGTCGGGCTTAATGGGGGATAATTTTTCTACATTATGGTTTTGTATCTTTTCTCTTGTCAAATGCTGATGTATTTCTTCATTCTCATTTGTTACTTTTTTGCTAAATTAAGTTTTCCATTTTTTTTTTTTGTCAAACATAACAAAAACTAAAAGTTCAAATTTTTAAGTTCATAAGTATTTTTTTATAAATTGAGGCATCACACTAATGAATTTAGACTTGATAGTAAATAAGTGATAGGAATATCATAATATGTGTAACCCACTTCAAGAAAAACAATGAAAAATGTTAGTAAAATATTTGTCCCATTTGACCTTGTTTCTAAGTTACAGCCAATAGATTTCACTAAATTATTTGTATGCCTTAGTCAATATCTCTCCACCTGTTGACTAGGTATGTTCTATTGGTTATTCCAAACATCTGGTATTTTTGAAAGAGTGTTGCGTTCTATGACATGACGACTGCAGGCTTGCATTCAGACTGTAGCTGGCCATTTTCAGCACTTCTTAGCAGCTTCACATTACTATAAAAAGAAGAACTCGGGTACAAGATAAAATGGGACACATGTTTATATGAACTTTTTTTCATTGTTTTGTATTCTTGTCCTTCGCTGAAGTGGGGTCCCAGATGTTACGGTACACCCTGTGTGTTAAGAGTCACTAGAAATATACACTGCATTGGTTACAGGCAATCTTTGAAATCTAAGGTGGTGTGAATTATTCAACCATGTTAATAGCTCTATTACCATTTTAGAGAGCAGTGAAAGATTTCTCATTCAATGACAATCTTTGACAGAGATGAGTTTTTTTTTTAACTCTGGTGTTTGGTAAGGATAAACAAAAATATTTCTAAGACTGTCTAACGGCACGCATTTGTATCTGTCCTGGTGTCCTTGGTTCGATTCCTGACCTGGTTAGTATATGGTGTGATCGCCATGGATTCTCAGGCGCCAGGTAGTTTTAACTTTCCCTACCAATGATTATACTGGCCAATGTTAGCTTTCAGTCACTTAGAAAACTACAACTGGAGATCATAAATACTAAAAAAAAAAACCTGTATTGTTCCCTAATTTTAGAAAGTGGGACCAAGTGATGCTCCAGCACGTCTTTCACTAAAAATCCTAAATCCTGCTAAAGTTAACATAAAATAAGTTTTGCTTCAACTGTGTTCCTTTTTAGAAACAATGCTCATTCATCATTTTTATGTAGAAGGAAGGTATAGGATATATATAATATTTAATAAAGAGATTCCCCTTAAAAGTTATTTATAATACTCATTAACAATTAATGGACTTCTCTTTCCTGAAATGTTTGAAATTATTAACCCGGCTCTCTGTTGAGATGATAACAGATAAAATTCCTCAATAGCAAAAGTACACAAATAATTCATAGGTGAATGGTATCTTAATGAGGTGTTGATCTTTTTTAAAATAGGCCAAGAAAGGAAAGTAAAGTTGCACAGGAATATAGTACACTCTTCAACTCAAGAAGACTATCTTGCACATTTGCTTATGTTTCTTAGGGTATAGTTTGTTATTATGAAACCTTTTCGAGGAAAACAACTTGGATATTAATAATTTGATTATTTTCACAAGATACCTACTATGAAAAGTCATCCTCTTGCAATGCTTTAACTTTAATTTTTATTGTTTGTGCAAATGAGCAAAATAAGAGTATAGAGGAACACTTGTTAACAATATTACCATGGGAATAACTTTGAAAACATTGGCATGAACCATTATTATTATTTTGTGTTGGATGATATGTTAACCCTTTGAGTGCTAACGTCGCTCATAGCATTGCGCAACATATTTGCTAAAATTGCCAGTGTCGCTCACAGCGATCCCATGTTTTCGAGCTCTTAGTTCAGTATTAAGTCTAACAGATAGGGTAGATTATTTCCACTGCATTATCGTATGTTCAAGCTACTTTTATTTGTCTTTGCACTTAGGGTTTCGATATATCGAACATGAAAATTATTTTATAACTTTATGAGTTTTATCTTTGGCCTTGTTTGTAAACATGGCTACAAAGAGGAAAGTTGTGATTCAAAACATAGAAATACTTACAATATTTATTGATAGCTGAAGCGAGAGTGATCAATTTGTTAGTGATTCTGAAAGCAGTTATTCTGAATTTGTAAATAATGAAACTGAACAGGAATTGTATTCTAATGAAAGTGAAAGTTTGGAACAAGTAGAAGTGGAAGCTGACATTGATAATGCGAATGTGAATACGAGTGATTCCTATTGGGATGAAATAAATCTTGAAGATCAGTATAATCCACCACAACCTCTTCATATCTATGTGGAAGTACCAAGTTTTAAGTCCCCACTCCTCTTCTGATTCCAAGCCAATTATTTATATTTTACTATAACCCTGCCAAAGTTGATGGTCACTGAAACAGCTGCTATGCATAACCCAATTTTAGTGTAAAATCTAAAGTTTGTATTTTATTTTTTGAAAATTTTGTTATTCATTCAGTTTTTTATGTTCTTTTCAGTGATTTATTCTATTTCAAGCTAGCTAAATTTTCAAAGCTTAAACATTAATTCTGAAAATTGAAAAATCGAGCCCGTGTCCAGGTGTCATTTTTCAATTTTCAGAATATATCTAGATGGAGTAATCCTCACTAAAAGAATAAATAATAGCTTTGGCTATTTGATTCTTAAAAATTAATGTTAAATAAAACAGTACAAACATTTTTTTAAATATCTTGGCTATTGATTTTTTATTATATTTAAAAATTAAAAAAGTACATGTATAATTATATATTTGGCTTGGCAAGCATGTTAGCTATTTAATGTAAAAACTTGAGTGCAAGAAGCTTAAAGACTAGTACGTTATTAAAATTTAAACAAAATCTTGTATTTTTCAGCAAAATAGCTTGGCATTTTTAGCACTTTTTTTTTATATTTCTCTTGGCGCTTAAAGGGTTAAACACTATGGTTTATGATTACAGCCTTGATCTAAATGTTGTCTCAAACCCTTAGCTCCCTTTTATTAAATGATAAAAGAACAGTAGATGATATATTAATATCAACATTTTAGGTTGCTCGTTTCAGTGGTCCAATGCTATACAGCAGCAGTTGGCAACTTCCAGCCCGCTTACCGATTTATCTGGACTGCGAAAGATTTAGCAAACAAACAATTGTGTTTAAAAAAACTAATAAGTGATTACAATATGGGAGGTTTAAAGTTGAAGTTTTTGCTCGATATTGCTGCTATACCAGCTGACAATTTTGGTTTAAACCCATGAGGGCCAATATTAAAAAGGTTGCCAACCCCTGGTCTAAGGCTCACATTATTCTGAACTGATGAGGAAGAGAACAGAGTTTGAATCCTATTCGGTGTACTGATTGTGTTTTTCCCTAATGGTTTTCCACTATCCCTCCACACAAATGTGGGTACATTCATCTGAACTCGCACTTAGAATGATTGGTTCATATGTGCACAACCCAGACAGGTAGTAAGACGCATTGCTAAAGTAACTATTATAGATCGTGCAAATTCTAGATAATCAAAATTAATTTATAAAAATATGTAATTGTTGTTATCTCCACAGAAAAATATTATATTGATGTTTTATGTTTTTAAATCCTGGTGTTTGTGTAGCGTCATAGAGCACAAATTAAAAATATTGGCCATCAGTTTTCAGACAAATAGTTGTTATATTTGGAAGAAGGTACAAGAAAGATGGATGAATAATAAAAGGGACTGAACATAATGTCTTTAACAATAAAACAAGAAAACCGTTCATATTTCACAACACCGCCATTTGACAAAGATGTCAATTTACCTCGAGGTACCTGTGGCAGCAACCAAGAAAAATTAGATATCTCAAAAAAATATCCCTACAAATGTGGTTTGTTTGTGAATACTTATTGCATAAACAAAATCGATCATTACTTGAATGTTTGTGCAAGCTATACTACAAAAATTACTACAAAAAATGAAATAATATGTTGACTTTTATCACAATATAGACCAGGGATGATGAACCTTTTTCGATGAGTATGCCACCTCTTAGGTTTTTAATGAACATCTAGCGATGATGCTTCAGTGGCATCTAAATGATTAACTGTGTGACCTTCAAGCTACTTGTAGAGTTATCATATTGACAAATAAAAAGTGAAAGCAATATATTGATTGATATGGCTGTTGAGATATCAACCTCAAATGAGGGCAGGAATTTGATTAATTTTTTTAGGTACTTCCTTATGGCATGCCACCGAAATTGTGTTTGCATGCCATTGTTCTATGTCACTCCTGATTTAGCACATACCATGCCATCATTCAAAACCAAATTTTAGGAGTGTGGGAAGTTTACTTTTACGATTAGAAGCAAACTCTAATCAAATACTGGTATATTAAATATTATCAAAGCCGAATTGAAATTTTAATGTGTTTTGTTAGTTGTTTTATGCTCAGAAGAAAAAAATTGTATGTATAACTTTATGCACTAAAATTATTTGAAAAATGTTTAATTGCGCAATTGTTTGTAATATTTAGTTTTATTCTTATAAATCGAGTTAACTCAACTTACGAATTCAATTACATCAGATTTTTTACCATATGCATATCTTGTTTTGTACTGTAGATAACAGCTCAGAATGGGATATATTCATAATTGCCGAAGCAATAATGTTTTCGAAGCAAAATCAAAGCTGATATTTGTTTCTAAACCAAGCCTAAGCTTCCCACACCCTACCAAATTACCTATATTGTTAAAATATTGTCCAAATAAAATGGATATCTATTAAAAGTTGGTGCAAGGTCTTTTGACTTAAGTATTTTCTTAATATTTTTTTTTAATTTAAAGACTGGTGATACTCATGATTACAGTTAAAAAAATTAAAAATTCATTTCTGTTAGGATCTTTTTTTGACTATAAAATATCCTTTAACCAGAGAAAGACATACGATTAAAACCGTAACAAGTATTACTTCCACTGGTGTCTTGTTCCATATGACTTATTATAGTATAGGTCAGTGTTCAGCAAACTTTTTAACTTCGAAATACAAGCCTAAAATTTTTGTGGCACACGATTTTGTTTCGGGTACACGCTCCAACAACAGAAAATGGATTATGCATCTAGTCCAGCAGTTGTACGTTAATTCAGAAATAGAAAAGTATAAACTAATTTCTTATGTTCCATTATTAAAGGCTGAAGCTAATTTTAAGTGCCTGCTTCTTCAACATTTGGAAACATTTTGTTCAAACCTCTAGTAATTTGGGTAAACCATAACTCTAACTTTGTGCAAAAGCTTTTGATTTTGTCAAATGTATTTAAGAAATTAACAAGTATGATTAAGTAATAAATGTGGGTGACACACGTCTGCCGCTTGTACCAACTTAATTTGTGTTCTTATTGAACAATACTGGGCTGTGGCCTAACGCAGTCGTGTCAAACAGTTTGCAGGACACTGGTATAATTTATGGAGTGAGGGTTACATAAATAGATTATCTAATAAATAAACATAATGAACAATCTGAAAAATGTCAAAATACAGAATGATGAGACAATAATAGAAATTGATTTAAATAAGGAAATATATTTAACTAATTAGGTGATAATTGATTGAAGATTGCCCACCTTTGGGAGGAGGGATAATGTGGAAAGAATCTAATACACAAATGTGACATCTTCCTTCTGGGTAGAAAGTCGTGCACAAATTAAAACACACATCAAGTTTTATACTTTGGCATAGTTACCTTTATTAAATGAGTAAAAGGAGCAAAAAAACGCTAAACTATTTTGAATTTTATTGGAAAAAAAGTTGTAATAATGAAACAAAATCTCTCACATTTATAAAAAATTCGTGTTTCAATGCGTTTGACTTTTTCTACAATAGAAAACAAAATATGTCACATTTGAGCATTGGACTTTTGTCATATTTTCCCCTCTTTCCCAAATTGGGCTTTTTTTATTCAATTCTCACTTAGTCTATCTTTCCTTATCCATGCCAATTTTCACTATTGTATAATAATTTTATCTTCCTCATTGTTAAAAGAATATAAAATGTGTTACTAAAAAAAGAGAGAAATAAACTTATCAGATTTGTCATCTTTGTTATTCCTTCTAAGGTACTGAATTAATTGTCCTTTTCCTAAGAATACAATAATCACTTAACAGATGCAGTTCCATCATAATGTGTATCAAACCAAACTAAACATTTGATGATTTTTTGATTCAATTTCACCCTTATAAACTAATAAAATATTTGAAATATTGTAATATTCCAGTACGTACAGTGTTATTGAAACCATTTTTGCTCCACAGCTGGAGATACCGGAACCATACTTATACATTTAATTAATTCAAAAATATTGTTTTTGTTCATACATGGGGGTTAGATGAAAACACCTGGAAATATTCAGATACACTCGCACTTGCCTGCACTCTAGTCAGTATTATGGGGAGGAGCTTTGAAATTAATTTTAAATTCACCAAAGTTGCACACCCTTGGAAGGAAACTCAATTAAATTATTGACTTCAAAGTCTTTCGAGAATAATTGACTACTTGTATTTTTTTTTGTTTTAAACGTATTAAACATTGTAATGAATAACAAAATAAAAAAATATTGGTCTGTTATTGACTGTGACAGAATCAGATATAGTTGAACAAATTTATATTTTTAATTCTTTTTTTAAGCTCGTGTGATTTTTTAATGTCTTACGAAAATATTATAAGGATAATTTAAGGCATTTTTATAATATATTTATAAATGTATTATAAGGATTTAATATGTGACTTTTTTTTTTTTGTTAAATTTCAGACCATTAAATTTGAAAATCCATTCAACTTGACAAAAAAATGTGTGATTGTCTTTTAGAGTTGGAAAATTTGTGAATTATGAAACTATATTATCTAAAATAGTACCCACAACAACCAATTTTTTTTTTAATATCTTTATTTTTCAAAAGAATTTTTTTTTCTCTGAAACTCATTCTTTGTATGTATTGAAACAAAACTTTATGAATTTGAATGAATTGATTATTATACTGCAAAAACTTTTCGATTGACAAGTATTGTCACTATAACATTTAGTGTGTCACTCTTGAAGAGATTTATAAAATATAAGTGTTAGCATTACTTAGCAAAATTATTCACTGAGTATTTACTATTTCCTGAACATAAAACTGCTTTTTCCCAATATGAAAAACAAAATGAAAAAAATATATTGGGAAGCAGTTGTCAAATATGTTTGTCTACTAATGTATTTACAACTACAATATTGACTTTTGTGTTGTGAATTCATATGTTAAGGCTTTGATATATAGTTAAGAAATGATAGAGAACTAACATAATATTGCAATTATCAAATAAACTATAATATTTAAAAAATATATACATAACTTTACAATTTACATGTTCTTTTGGTTTAGTTGAGCGTATTTGTACATCTACATGGACTGAAATATTTTAGTGGATAAGGGCTTTTGATGCAATTTAACACTAACCTGACTTCTCTTTAATAATGATAAATATGGATCTTCTGTGATAGCAACTTTAAAAGAGGGTTTCATCATTTTGGTGGCCTCATTTGTTTAAATCTTTTTTAAAAGTAATAAATTTAATGGCAAACAAATGTTTCAACCACACAAAAATGTTAAGAAATGTAACCCTCACTGCCCAAAGTCATAATTTGATTCTCTTGATTGATGTAAAATGTAGGGTTTAATGTACTCAAGTGATAATAGGCCAAAACACTTGGTAAGGGAGGTATGTTTGGTTGCTTGGATATATGTTGTGTATGTGTGTGAGATAACTAGCAGATACTACCGTGAATATACAAGCATTTAATGTGGACTCACACATTTATTAAAAAACGAGCAGAATTGAAAAGTCACGTGACTAGCTCGAGACCAATCACAAGAAATCTACACCAACTATGTAGGTCGCTCTGCCCTAATACAAACATTTTCAGCTTTGTCTGCGTTTATCCATAAAAATTTGCTTGAAAGAACCAATCAAATGTTAAAACCAACTGACTTTAATAGGTGCAAATGTCTACAAAGTGAGATACAAGCAGACAGCGCTGTGTTCTGTTTTGAAATTATTTGACTTATGATGTTTGATGAAAAGTGTGTGTTCATTATGTTTTGATTTGTTTGATGACATGACTATATATAAATAATCCTTCATGATAATAATCTAAAATATCTGTTTATTCAAGCAGATTCAGCCCTAAATTTTTGTTGAATGTGTGAATCAAGCATTACAATGCAAATCTTTAAATGGCAAGTATAATTTAAATTTCCAAACCTAGTTGCGCATGGATTCTTTGTTATAAAAAGAACACTGCCAGACACTCAACAATGTGTATAATGTGTCATCAACCTCTTCACTTTGTATCACAAATGTGTTTGGAATTTTAATTTGTGTAGAATGGTTATGTGATGTAAATCCTATGTGAGAAGATTAAAGTAATAGGTTTTTTTCATGTGTGAATGTGCTTGGGTTGTAGATGTGCAAGCACATTTTGAATTGATTCATAATTAGGGGTGTGCGAGAATCCATTTTGTACTTCAGAGTCGAGGTTGAATGAAAACTAGTTTTTTTTCGAGTTTGATTAGTATAGAGCAATATTTTGACAGGAAATATTTCAATTTGAATTTTGTAATAGAGCCACACATAGACCATAAATAAGTACAAACACATTTTTTTTTTAATATATTCACACAAATTCGGATTTTTAAATAAATTTAATTTAATTATTGTACCAAAAAAATTAATCAGACAAAAAGAAATATAGAAGGACTCTCTCTGCTATTAAATTATATCTTAAAATTGAATCAAATTAAATCAAACTAAGAATTTTCGAGAGAAACATCGACCATTCTGAGTACTCAAATTTTTCGAGTATTGTAAAAATCTTTGAACTGACTTTGAATATCTACTAAAACTCGACTTGAACTAAAATTTTCCCGAGTACCCGCACACCTCTGAAATGTACATTATTTCTGTAAACAAGGTAATTGTGGTCTGGCATTTTGGTATGAGGGGAAAAGAGTAGAAACAGTTTTCAGGCTGTGAGGTGAAGGATTCACTGTGTATTTTAAGTTTTAGTTTGATCGGACTAGGTCCATTAACCACAAATTGTAAATATATTATTTTTCAAATTGAATATATGTATATTTAGCTTGAGCTAGCATTGCAATACTACTTCCAGTAGCCGTGTAAATGCCAAATGATTTTTTTTTTTTTTTTTTTTTTTTTTTACTTATGGTTGATGTGGGTACTGATGTATTTTTTAGTTCTAATTTTTACTTGAAACAATGTGCTGTCATATTTTTATTCTAATTGTAATTAATTTTGAATTATAGAAAAAATGTAAAAAAAAGAAACAAAATGAAATAATGAATTGAAGATGAAACCAGCACAATTTGTTTTAATAATAATAATAATAATAATAATATACTTGGAGGAAGGTACAGGAAAGCAGCACATGAAGATAACATGTTAAAAGAGGAACACTCTTCATACATTACAATGCTGCCACTGTACAAAGAACTTTTATGATTACTTCTATAATCTCTCGACCTAGGTTTCCTTTCATTTGACCTCTAGAGGAGAGAGAGTGCAACATGGGATGTAACTTCCTAAAAGTGAGTGGGCAAAAATATGGGAAATGAAATTGTTTTGCCAGCTTTTAAGACACACCGATAAAGAATACACTTGCACATAGTAATAGTTTTAAAAAGAACAGAACACACAGATTTCTCAAATAGAACAATTTAATAATGTATATGAAAAAAAACTGAAGTTTAATGAGAATACACTTCTCTAGAAGGAAAACCGTATATAAATAATGTCCCTCAAAAATAAAGGCGTTTTCATATTAATAAAATGAGTTTGTTTGTAATGAACATTGTGCAATATCTACCGCACACAGAGGTCTGGAATTTTAAAATTAGGACCTCCTGTGTACAAATATGTGGACTTTGAAGCTGGAATTTTAAATTTTTTATAAGATTTTTTAAAATTTATTAATTACTGCATCAAATGAAATAAAATTAGGGTTTTTTTCCCTCTATGTTTGAAGCAAAGAAAATCATTGTGTGCTCACCCTGGGAAATGCCAGTTACTTCTCCTTCCTAGGAATAAAATGAATACATTCATAAAAAATAAAAAACTTTCAGATTGTTTGCATGGATTTTTAGGGTTTTAAAAAGAACTTTTTTTTACTTTCTCTCTATCTTACAGGTAGAGAAAGTATTGTGATCGTCAAAAAAATCGAACTCGAGATTTTGATGAATTTTGACGTTTCATGACTTCCTGAATCCGAAAAAGTGGTTTTTGAATTTCCGTCTGTCTGTCTGTCTGTCTGTCTGTACCTCCAACTAGAGCCTAAACTATTTTACCGATTGAGCTGAAACTTGATATCTAGGGTTTTCATAGGGTTGCCCCGAGGGGTTTTTGGAATTGGATATCTACCCCTAAAATTAAGGGTAGTTTACTGAAGGGCAAAAAGAGAAAAAGTCGATTTTCTCAAAATCGGCTCTAACGATTTTGATTAAATTTCATTTATGAACATAAATAAATATTCCAAATAAAATGGCTACTCTCAATATTTCGGCAAAATCGTTTTAAGGGCTCCGGTCTGATGCGTAAATTAACATTTTTTATAATAGCTCCGAAACTATTTGAGATATGAAATTACTTAGCATTACAAATATGTATATATATTTATAATACAAATATTTTATTCGAAACATATTTTTATAAAATCAATAACTTTCAATATATACGCAATTATATATATATTTTTAACTTTTTGGGCATTAAAGCTTAAGTATTGCGACCGTAAGAAAAACTAACCTGAAATGTTGATGGATGTCGACGTCTCATGACCCCCCGAACCCTTAAAAATAGTCTTTGCAATGCCGTCTGTCTGTGTGTCTATTAAAACTTAAAATTAAGGGTAGTTTACTGAATGGCAAAAAGAGAAAAAGTCGATTTTCTCAAAATCGGCTCCAACGATTTTGATTAAATTTCATTTATAAACATTAATAAATATTCCAAACAAAATGGCTACCCTCAATATTTCGGCAAAATGGCTTTAAGGGCTCCGGTCTGATGCGTAAATTAACATTTTTTTAAATAGCTCCGAAACTATTTGAGATATGAAATTACTTAGCATTACAAATATGTATATATATTTATAATACAGATATTTTATCCGAAACATATTTTTATAAAATCAATAACTTTCAATATATACGCAATTATATGAATTTTTTTTAACTTTTTGGGCATTAAAGCTTAAGTATTGCGACCGTAAGAAAAACTAACCTGAAATGTTGATGGATGTCGACGTCTCATGACCCCCCGAACCCTTAAAAATAGTCTTTGCAATGCCGTCTGTCTGTGTGTCTATAAAAACTTAAAATTAAGGGTAGTTTACTGAAGGACGAAAAGAGAAAAATTTGGTTTTCTCAAAATCTGCTTAAACGATTTTGATTAAAATTCGTATCTAGGCGTTGATTAAGATTATAAATAAACTGGCTATTTTCATTTTCCTATGAAAATGATTTTTAGGGTACATTACAGAAGAGTTAATTTCCGTATCTCCACAACTATTGGAGAAACTAAACAACTTATCATTGCAAAATTGTAGGACTATTAGAAATAAAAAACTTTTATTTGACATATATTTTTATAAAAACAGCAGTTTCTGAGATATTTGCAAATATATTAATACAATTTTGTGAGCTTTAGTTGTAAACATATACTACTTAAGTCTTAACGCAATAATACTCCAATGCCATAGAGTAATTAAATATAAGTAAGTATCTAAAAAAAGTATGTTATTTTTCCTTAAATCTCTTAGGAGAAATGTTTGCATAGCAATGATCTATCTCCATTTTAGACTCAATAGTCAATATTTACATTTTTTATTGGTCAAAATGTATAAATGAATAATTAAATATCAATGCGATGACTTGAAGATCTGCAACACCTTTTAAAATGTTAAAATTTTAACCAGAAATCGAAATTTTTAAATGAAGTGTTGACCCTTGTGGAAGACATTAAACTGTTTGAAATGTTCTTAGGTGGACAAAGATACGCCTCTTTTCTCATTGATTCTATATCATTGTATATTATTTTATGCGTGTTCTTATGTGGAGTGGTGATGATACAATGTACATTATTCCGTTCAGAAATCTTACGAGTTTATAGAAAGAGAGAGAAAGTCTGTGCGGTGTGCCGTACCATTTATTTAAATCTTGGGGAAATATCTTTAATAAATACAAGTTGTAGGATTAAAGAGACTGAATTAATAACAGACATTTAAAGTACAACTCAAACCAGGTATCCTATTGTAGGTCCTTAGTTTGTATTCGTCATTAAAAAACAATATATTAATGATTAAGTAATTTTACAACAGAAAAAATATAAATTGAAAAATGTAGCCTATGAATTTTAAAAACAAAAAAAAAACTATTTCACACATTACAATAATTTGGTTGTAAGGTGAAATAAGCAGAAAACTTCAATTTGATGTGACTGTCTAAAGCATAATCCTGGTTCATAAGACACATTTATTTTAATAAATGTTTATAATAAGTAGGGAAATAGGTTTAGAAGTGAACACTGAAAAGACTTTATGGTAAGAGAGTGAGGATGATAATTTATATATTACAGCAAACAACATATCATTTGGTAGGGTTAATGAATTCAAATATTTAGGAATAATTTTAAGTAGCGATAACAATATTAGATTGGAAATTAGGAAAAGAACATAGTCAGGAAATGCTCATAACTACTCGGTCAGTAAGTTGTTGGCATCTCTCTTACAGTCAAGAAATGTAAAACTCAGAATATTCAAAGCTGTAATTTTTACCGGTTCTCTCTCGGTGCGAAACTTGGCCTCGTACCTTAAATGACAAAAATAAATTTAGAGTTCGAAAACAGGGTACTTAAGAAGATATTTGGTCCCAAAATGGATGAAGATAGTGGGGAGTGGAGGAGGATACATAATGATGAGCTGCATACACACTACTCATCACCAGACATGGTTAGGGTAATAACATCTTGCAGGTTACGGTGGGCAGGTCATGCAGCGTGAATAAAAGTATCTAGAACTGCGTTCAAGGTATTGACTGGCAAACCCATTGGGAAAAGACCACTGGGAAGACCAAGACGCAGATGAGAGCAAACTCTATCGAATATGTTAAATCTTCTCAAAGTCAAATTGAGAGTTTGAATATTTTTTATTAGTTGTTTTATGCTTGAGAAAATATGTGGTAGTTATTTACATAAATTTATTCACCAAAATCACTTGGAATTTTTTTTATTGCACAATTATTTGTAATATCTTGTTTTAATCTGTTAAATCAAGTTATTAGCACAACTTTCAATAATTCACTTAAGTTATTTTCATGTGAATTATATATTAATGTATACAACAGCTCAGAATGACTATAATTTTACCTTAAATTGAGTATTTTTGCTGTCAATATTTTTATTGGCGGAGCTTTGTAATAATTTTCAAGGCCAGATTTTTTTTCAAATCGAAGTCAAGGCTGATATTTGTTTTGAAGCCAAGTCGAAGTTTCAAAGCTTCACACACCTCTTAAATACAAGTTTATAAAGTTATCCAGACCCAGTTTTATCTTAACAAAAAAATAATATTAAGAGCAAAAAGCTAATTATTCCCTACAAACAAACTTGATTGAAACTAAATCTTGGTTGCATCGAAAATGAACAAATGTCAAACAAGGGAAGGGGAAATATAATGAGAAATTTATCCTAAATATTCAAGGGGATATACAACTTAATAAATTGTCTGGTCTAACACCTTAGATCACTCGGTAAAGTTTCTGTCTACTGAGCTAGAGGTCCTGGGCTCAATTCCTGGCATGGCTGATTTTTTTTTTTTTTTTTGTGAAATGTGAGTTTACCCTTTCACAGCGATGAACTAACGGCTGGGGGCTAGATGTTGTCCTTGATTTAAGTTAGTCAATAACTCTTGGGCTGATATAACAGCAGTTTCAGAAAGTGCACGTTAACTACCTCAAATAAACGAAAAAAATAGTTTTTTGCATAACTGGGTTTAGTTTTGAGAAACTTCGGTATTAACTTTACCTTTACTTTTTTAATACATCCTTTGTCAATTTAAATAGCCATCTTGTTTATTAGCACTGTGATCTATTACTACCATATGTATCCTATTTTGAGGCTTTTCCACCACAAATTTGTAGACATCTTTATAGCCTGCTTCCCTATCTAAGATAAAACTTGTCATATTGGTGTCATAATTGAGGAGAATGTTTCTGAAGCTCACATCGTACAATCAGAATTGTCTACAGTTGTTTTTAAAGAATCATTGTACAGGAATCTTGAATGTAAATTACAATCGAAAAGTTGCAAATGCATGTTAGCTTGTCTTTAATGGTTTCTTCAAATCAAAAGAGTAGTCATTTGTTAATGCTGATGTGGTAGCCATCTTAAACAGTATATTTAGAAGGTTATCTCTTTATGAAAATAACATGAAACACTTTAATATGATGTAATAAAAGTGATAGAGAAGAAGCCATCCTGTATTGATAGTTAGGTTAGGCCTTGATACTAAAAAAAATCTCTTCATTTCTTCACACTTAAATCTTCTGATCACTTCCACAGTTAAATAATAGAAAAATTATATCTATTATATCTATGTTATACTCATGGCGAGTTGTGCTGTCACTTAATATCTCACCAGCCAGTTGCGTCGCGTACCAATCATTCAATATTCGATTTACAATTTGGAAACACAATTTAACAAAAATTAAATATATGTATGAAATAAAGTCCATTGAGCAAAAATAATTTGTAATAAATAAAACTATATACTAGTAGGAAAATAGAGCATAAGTAAAAGTAAGTTAGACTAACTACTATTACTTCCTGAGGAAGATGCTATAATAGCACAAAATATTGAAGTGTGTGTAAATATGTGTTAGTTTTTTAACTTTTATTTATTCTCTACTATTTTCCTACTATTATATCATTTTATTTATTACAACAAGTATAACTAAACAATGAACTTTTATTCCTTTTTTTAAAAATGTCCTACTTATCAATATTTTATTTTTCTTAATGATAATTGAGTATCAATTAAATTATTTGCTGAAAATGTAAATAAACTTGCATAAAACTGTAGAGCTAGTAAACTTATCCATGACTATATAGTCTCTATTTTTTTATGTATAACTTAACTTAACTTAATTTTTATTGGTTTTGGGGCCCTCCTTTCCCCTCTCACAAAAATCCTGGATCCGCCCCTGAGTTACACATGATTTTAAAATTCTGTAAATATTCCTTTTTCATATTAAGAAATAGACAAGTATATTTTACACCTTACTAAACTGAATAGTAAGTGCCGCAAATTACTTGTGTCAGACACATGGTTTAAGCACAAAGATATTCACTTGTATACATAGCAAAGGGGTGATTCGAGAACGGTGATTGATATTGTGGTGTATGATGAAAGGCTAGTCGCTGTGCATGGAGCTGGATGTGGAATAGATCACTTCCTAGTGATCTCAGTAGTTGGATTAGGTAGGAATTTTATGAGGAAGCACCGTAAGAGTATTAACTAAGTAAGAGTGAAAGTAGAAACGTTGCAGGGTAAAAGTGTGAGAGCGCAATATGAAAGATTGCTGGGTGCTGGTTAGAAGAGCATGAGTGTAATGTGGAAAAAAAATACTAATGATATTAAAAGTGCTTAGAACAGAATAAAAAGAGGCTGTAGTTGAGCCCACAAAATCCGCGGTGGTAGGAAACCTAGAAATGCATGGTGGAATGAACAGGTGAAAGAAGCATACAAACAAATGATTGCTGTGAAGAATGAAACAGAACGTTCTGTAAGAGGTTGTATGACAAATACATGGATAAAAAGATTAATGCAAAGAAAGTAGTAAAGGAGATTAAAAGAAGGAGAAAGAATGAAAAATGATTTTGAAGGAAATAAGAAGCTGTTCAGGAAGTGGGTAAAGAGAACAAAACAAGGAGTGCAAGGAAAGATCATGGCATTCAGAATGAATGTGGTGAGCTGATCTAGGATGAAAATGGTATAAGAGAGCAATGGAGAGAATATATGGAGCAATTGTATGGCAAAAATGTGGAGAAAGTAACAAAAAATAGGGAAAATGTTATAAGGAGTGAAAGAATTAATGAGGCTGAGTTGTTTAAACCCTATGAAAATGTTAAAGAATGGCAAAGCTGCAGGCGTAGATGGGTTCACAAGAGAATTGCTTAAGTGTGGGAGCGCGGTAATACTTGCCAGATTGTGTGAGTTGTTCATTGTATGTGCTGGGATCTCAAACATTCCTAACGACTGGAAGAACGCTGTTACTGTTACTTTGTATAAAGGTAAAGGTAGTAAGAGTGAATGTAAGAATTATAGGCAATTAGTTTGTTGAATATTCCAGGCAAAGTTTTTGGAAGAATTTTAATTGAGAGGTTGAGTGAAAAAACTGGGGCAATCAATATTTGGGGTGTCTATTATGGTTTCATACCAGGTAGAGGTTGCATGAACCAGATATCTGCATTCGTTGATCTGGAGAAAGCGAATGACAGGTGAATAGGAGTATGTTATGGAATGTTCTAAGAGAGTTGCTGTGGATCCATGGTTAGTAAATGCAATTATGGCGGTGTATGATGGAAGTAAAGCATGCGTTAGGGTGGATGGAGCTTTGAGAAAATGATTTGGCATTAAACAGGGTGTTAGACAAGGTTGTGTTATGTTCCCATGGTTGTTTAATATTTTCATGGATAAATGTGTTAGGTATGCTTGTAAGGACGCATTTGGTGTACAAATGGACAATGTGAATGTGAAAGTGCTGTTAAATACAGATTATGCTGCGCATATTAATGTGTGAGAATAAAAGAGACTTGCAGAATGCATTAAATCGTTAGAGTGTGGCGACCGATAGAATGGATCTTCGTATGAATGTATCCAAAACTAAGGTGATGGTTTTTGCTAAGGACGGATCAGGAAATGATTGTCTACTTAGTATAAGCTGAAAACTGTTAGAACGAGTGAATGATTTTGTGTATCTGGACAGAATGTTCTGTAATAATGGAAGAATAGATGGTGAAACCGACAGACGGGTGAATGCATCTCGGAGATTAGTTGGACGTGCGTGGATTATTGCAAAGAATTAAGTAGTATCTAAATAGGCAAAGATAGCAGTATATAAAAGAGTGTTAACGTCAACATTGTTGTTTGGCTGTTAAGCATGGTTTGTTAGGAGTAACACAAAAGCAAGGCGAATGTGGTTGGAATGAGGTATCGAAGAAATGTATATGGAAACACTCATATGGACAGAGTTAGTAATGGATGGGTGATGAAAGAGTGAGGTTTGAAAGGGAATCCAATATGTCAATGTGAAAGAAGTGTCTTACATTGATTTGGACATGTTGAGAGGATGAGAGTGGATCGAGTGACAAAGCAAATTATGAAGATAAAGTATGTGAATCAAAAAGGAAGGGGTAGGCTATAGAAGATGTGGCTAAATGTTGTAGTTGAATGTGTTAAAAAGAAAAACATTAAGAGTTTTAAGAATAAAATAGCATGTGTGACTGGTGTATGGGTGTTGTTGAGTATGCAAGGATAGTAAAATGTGGTGAAAGTTGTGAGGATGGATTAAGTACAAAGTTGGTTTTTTAGCTTTATTCACAGTTTCTTGCTTACCCAGTAAGGGAATGGCGTGATTATGTACAAAAGTATGTATGTATGCGTGTAAATAAACCCAAGATAATATAGACGAGTTGGCCAAAGTCGGTGAAAGAAACAAATAGGAATGTGGTATCAAAAGAAAAGTATCGATACTGTACTAATTAAAAGTATTGGAAGAAAAATATCGATACCGCACTAGTATCGAAAGAAAAGTACAGATGACAGCAAGAATCTGGAAACGCCTATAAACTTTTCTGCTTCGTGTGTTTGGGTCATCCTCGAGTTAACTGAGTTCATTGATTCCACAAAAGCATCATTTGTTTATTTTTTATGACCTTGCTCGTTGATTTTAATTTAAGTAGTAGACAACCTAGTCTAGGTTTACAGTTCTAAAAACTTTATTTACAGTACATACTCAATAAAATAAATACAAAATAAACCTAAAACTATGTTACTGTTGATATGACAGGGCTAAACAGGACATAATAAAAACGCATTTAAAGTAGTGACTTGAGAATATATTATAATACATCTTGTGAAACTACTAAAATTAAAATTGTTTAACACACTAATATTTGCTAAAATCACTTCCAAGTTGTTTAGTTTGTGTATCTGGTTGGCATTTGGTCATGAATTTGTGTGAAATGACATTCAAACTTGTCTTAATGTATCATGTTTGTAAAATATGTTAAAGGATTTTTAATGTATAGTAACATACAACCAAAAATAATATTTATTTCCTTAATTCTTTTCTCACTTTTTTGGAATCTGGGCCATTGATTTATGATAAGAGTTAACCTTCCCACCCGAGTTTTAAAAAAATGATGCTTAAATTTAATCTACTTACAGTATACAAAACATTAAACATCTACTTTAATTTGTTAACTTCGACTAAAATAATTACTTGACTATTCGACCAATTTGTTTTTTCTGTACTTTATTCAAACGTCTTGAATGACATATTATATACTAATTTCAGCTCTAGTCTTGCATGTGAAAACACAGAGTTCTCATACTCCTATATATTATGGCATGATCAAATACCATTATTTAAATAATTTAGCTTATTGTATCCAAATGGAATCTTCTCATATTTCTACACATTCATAAGGAAAGCTTTCCTTTTCTTGAGGAGTAAAATTTGAAGTCGGGCACCCTGAAAAAAAAAACAATGTATTGAAACTTTTCTAAATAATTTATGTACAGTTTACTTTTCATTAGGAAGAACCTTATCTGACATCTAAAACAGTCACTAGATCTACTTTTATATTTTCATATGCCAAGTCATGTGACTTACAGCTGTTTTTTATGATAGATATTATAAATACCTATAAAACAACACTGGCACCTCTGTGGTCTAGTGGACAGATTTCTAGGCTACAAATCTAGAGGTCCTGGGTTCAATTCTTGGCACTTTGACTTTTTTTTTAAGCATTGGGTATGAAACAAGGTCAACTATGCCTCGTGGGAACAGTTGAGGAGCTACTTGAATAAATAAGTAGTGGTTCCAGTCTAGAAAACTGAGATTAGCGGCCAGAGTGTTTGTTATGCTGACCACATGACACATACTATCTGCAAATGTTTGCACTATCTTCACCAACATGCTGCAACCGCTCAGCCAGTATAGTCCCGCTTGCGGGCTGACACCGTGGAGTTTATAAAACAACACTAATAAAATAGTAAAAAGTTATCATTGTTGAATGCAAAAAAGTTAGTGTTTTCTCGAAGTTTTTTTCTGCCAGAAACATACAAAGTGAAGAAGGTTGTGATTAATTCAACATGTGTTTACTTTAATTGGAATTGTGTGTCTACGCTATATATACTGCCATTAAAGTTATTTGTTGCTAATTTGTATACTTACAACTCAAATACTTTGTTGAACATCTGAAGTTTAAATGGTTAAAATCCTGGCCAGATTGAAGTTTCTTAGGCTTGATATGGTTTAAAAGTGAGTCCGATAAAGAATGATTTGGAGTTTTTACTTTAAAGTCCAGCCCCAGACACTTCTAACCCCTGCCTTGTTTTATGAGTTAAGGGCTTGTATTGCTTAGTCCTCATTAAAATCCAATATGTTCTGAATTTTATAACCACACTTGATTTAGTAAAATCACTAATATTTTAACTATAATACATCTTTAATTATGTTAACTGTTGTTTACTATCATGAATATTAACTTAGAACTATTTTTTTAAATAATCAATTATCTAAAAATGTTGCATCCTTGGTCATGCAGACTAAATGTCAATCTCATTTAGTGTAGTTTGTCAGTTACGTGGAGATTGGTTTTCCCACTCTCGCTCCTGCGTCCTTTCCTTGTTAGTGTAAGTAAAGTTAAAAAAAGTATCACTTAAGATTATGTGCTTATCACTTGCATCAAAACCCAACATAAATCCACTCACTTTATACCAACTGATGCTCCTCTCAGTGTAAGCTATTTCATCTGCTGAAAATTAATAATTTCATCTCGAAGCTATAATTACTAAAATAATTTATTTGTCATTACATTAATATGGTAAAACTGAAGAAAATTAAACACTAATATCACTTAAAAAACAAAATCAGAATCTCAAGGGAATTTTTAATCCAACAAAGAAGTTTTCAGCCTTCAACAACTAAATTGGCACCAATTAAACCAACTTCCTTTTTCAGTTTACCACCTCCTGAGGAAGATGCCGTGTGACATTGAAATATTGAACTGTTTGAAAAATGTGTATTTGTGGTTTTTAATCTTGTACTTAATTTTCTACTTCTATCATATTTATTTAATGACACTATAATGTTCTTAATTTCACTTTAATTTATATTTATAAAATAACTGGCTAAAATATAGTTTTTCATAAACAAACATGCCTTGTATAGATGCTTCAAAGTGCTTGGCCATAACTAATGATTGTTTTTTTTATTATTATTTTAGAGCAAGATATTTTAGGATTCTGGAATTTCATAAAAAAATTGTTAGTGTTGCGTCTTACTACCCTTTCAGATTATACACACATAACTACTGTTGATTAGAGGAACTAAATTTTTCATTATATCACCTTCAATAAATTCTTAATGTTGATTTAATTACTTTCAATACATACCATTTTGACAGCTGTTTCCATAATATCCCGTACCTTCACATCGACACCGAAAACCTGGTTCAAAGGATGTTTGGATACAAGAACCCCCGTTTTGACACGGAGATCTCTGACATACATCAGTACGTCGACCTTGCAGGATACAAACACGAAAAATTGTTACAAATAATAAATAGTATGAAAAAATAGATAAAATTAAACACTAACACATATTGAGGACAATAATTTCTTAGGAAGTCCATGTGATAAGCAACTGTCACTTTTGATACCAATATTTATAAAATAATACTAATATAGTAAAATGTTTTATTATTGACGGCAAAAAGTTCCTTCCTTCTGAAATCCTACTGTACTTCCTGTATCTATCACCCCACGGCTATAAGCAATAACCACTGTTGTCCCAATTCCTTTTTTCAGGGATCAGCAACTTTATTACGGCCCCTAAAGGTTAAAAAAAACAAATCAAGCCAAAAAGTCAACTTTATCATATATTTATCATCTAGTAGTTGTTTACTAAATATTTTGCAGTCCAGATAAAATCAACCATTGGGCTAAAGGTCATTGACTGCTGATCTGTTATTAAAGAAAGTAATATTACCTGTATGGGTGTAGGTTGTTCACAATCTTCTGAACTACAAGCTGTAATTCGTCAACAACTAAACTAGATAAATGAACTGTTGACAGTTTTGTCCATCTCTTCTATGAGGTGTTTTATTGAGAGGACTTATCCTGTGGTTTTTTTTTTTCATCACTGAATCTTACCACCCATTCGGGTTATAAGCAAATAAACTAATGCCACTAATATGTTAGGGGTGAGGAAGGTTGACTTTAGAGGAAGTGTACCTGCATTTGCATGATGAGAGAGGGGAACCCCATTTAGGGAAAACCACCCTCAGTACGCTTGACCGATATTCGAACCTCGATCTCTTTGTCATCTGACGGTTCAGTGTATTGTGAGAGTGACACCTTAGATCATGCGACCGCTGAAATAGGTTTCCTGTGGATTTCTTTATTTTTTGTGTAATGTTGACCCAAATAAAGTGTTAAACTTCTTGATGGCTTTGGTGCACATCTTCTCAAGGAAAACCAAGAAAGTATTAATGGCTCTCAAGTTTTGTGTGAAAAAACTGCCTTAACCACACGTGGAGGATGAAGTTAAGCATGTTGATAATAGACCTAAAAAACCAAAAATAGAGCAAAAATAACTATCAATTCCAATGGTCGTACAAATCTTAAAATCTAAAATACCTCTTAAAGCTTTGCGACACTCCTCTCTGGTGGTGTAGCGATATTCAGAGTAACATCCAGTACCGCAAAGACAAAATCCATTTTGAATTCGGCATCCTTGCCTCGTTTGGTCTGGCTCGCAACCTTTGCTGATTTGGTGAACTGGAAATTATTAAATGTATTGTAGACTTTAAAAGAAAAGCTTTTTTTTTTATTTGTGCCAAGCAATATATAAACTTAAATATCAAATGTTTTTATCAAGGATAAGACACTCGAATCTTTAAGGATATTCTAAAAAAATTCAGATTCAAGACTCAAATCCTTAAAAAAAAAATTCTTTAAATTTTTTAAGTGAAATTTGCTTTAGAGCTCTAATACTAATTGGTGATTCAGAACCAATTATAATTATAGGATGAACTCGACAACCAGTCCCCATATCATAAATGTAACACTAAACTGAACATATGAATGTTGTTATGATTGGACTATAAGAAATAATGTTAACATGTTACTATTTGTATTTTTTATTGTTCTATTATATTTATATTTCCTCTTATGTTTATAGTTTTTTTCCATAATTCAGATTTGAGATTCGAAGGTAAATTGGAGATTCAGATTCTTAAATTAGTGGTTTCAATCCAAATCTACATTTATATTATTATACATTTAAAAAAAATATGGTCTGGACAGGGATTCAAAACCTGGACCATTAACTTAGGAAACTGTTGCGTCATTGACTAAACTAACCAAAGTTACAAACCTAAAATACAGTCGCACTGATGGAATCTTAATTCAATTTTATTTAAGAAAGATATACAGGGTGTCTACCTTGAGACTCCAACATTTAAAGCAAATAATATTCTGTATAGTGGAGTTTCATGGTGAACACACTGTACTTTGTAACACACGTCAATTAATAGTGCTATCAAGTTTAGGGTTGAGTTGTAAAATACACAATGGCATTAGTGAGAACTTTTGACTTAACAACATCACCATTTTAAATAAAAATACACACAACTAGTTATAATTATGTACTTACTTACTCTATAGCATTAGGAACTCTATAGTTCATTGCTGCACATACAAAAGTACGCCACCTATCAATATCTTGAACTAGTTCCATACAGTCCACCTCATTACACCCTATCCCTATCTTGAGCTAGTTCCTATTGCTTTCAGATCCATTCTAATGTTACTCTTCCATCTGTGTCTAGGTCTTACCATTGGTTTTGCCAGTCAGTACCCTAAACACGATTCTAGATTCTTCCATTTGCATTGCATGTCTTGCCCACTGTAATAAACTAGACTTAATAATGCTAACAATGTCTTGTGATGATTACACGGTATGTAACTCATCAAATGTAACCTCCTCCACTCCCCAGTATCTTCATACCTAATTGAACCAAATATCGTTCTAAGCACCTTGTTTTTGAGTAGCCTACATTTTTTCCCCTCGTGTATGGAAGATATTATGACAGGGTCTCCAAGCTCAAAAAAAAGTGGTTGAGCTTTAGATTCACACAAAAATCACAAAATGTCTGAATTCTCGCTGGTCTTTACTACAAACTCTCTTCTTGGACAAACAAGAAAGTTGACTTAAATTATTTTTTGCCTGGCTACAACCATTTGATATTGAATAGTTTTATTATATTTGAAACAAAATAAATGTTTAAATAACTAAATATATTATATAATAGCACTTTTTTTTAAATCATCTTTTCAGAGCTATCTAAAGAAACTATTATTTTACATTAATTCTTATAAAGCTTCCAATATTTTATTTAAATATATTTAAACAACATAAATGTGTTAATTATAATTAAATAAATGTTTCATGAAGTGGCTCCTTTATAAGAGATAAGATTATAAGAATTCAAACTCAAAACGTGTTACTGAAATTTCAAAAAAACTTAAAATATTTAACAATTAAAAACTGTGTAGTTTGATTAATTTTTTTTCTGTCTAACACCTTAGCTCAATCAGTACCATGTCTTTATACTGAGATAAGGGCCTCGGGTTCTATTCCTAGCGTGGCTGAAACACTAATTATTGGTGAAATGTGGATTTCCCCTTTAACAGTGCTTACTTAACAGGAAGGGAGATATTGTGCCTATTCTAGATTTAAGTTGGTTTTTATAGACGTGTGCTAATATAATCAATTGGCTCAGAATTTTTTAACACTTGCAGGAAATTAACTGTATATAAAATAATACGGAACTAACTATATTTAGCTATCGAGAAGCAAAGTTCATTGAAGATCAGGCAGCAGTAAACAAGTGCTTGCTAGGCATAAAAGAACCAACTGGGTAAAAAAAATCAAACTTTTTCATTTCACAGCACACTGAACAAAGTGCTAAAATTTTCAAGGCACATCATCAATTATTTTAAGGAGAGATTTTATCATTAAAATTGTGTTTAAAAGTTCAAAGGCTAACATTTAAAAAAGTTTTTTTAACAGTGTGTCTAACTACCCATTCAGGCTATACACTAAAAACGCCAGTGGTTTTAGGGATAAGGAAGGTAATATTTATAAAAATGTACCATAATTTACATAAAGGGAGACTGAAAAACTATTTTGTAAAAAACCTCAATGCAACTGAGATTCGAACCTTGATCTCCTTGTCATCTGCAATCTAATCTACTGCAAGAGTTGCGCCTTAGACCATGCGGCCACCAAATTGGGGTAAAATAATGTTAATCATCGATTTTAAAACATTTATTTTGTTTCAAATTTTTATTGCTTCCTTTTGATCTTCCCCCAAACTCTTGCAGTAAACCTGCTGAAGCTTCACTGCACACCAGTTGAAAAATGCTGTATTTATTTATTTAGCAGCGCGACTTACTACCTGTTCAGGGTATACCTTTAAGTTCTAATTATGATAATGGATTAGAAATTGGTAGGGTTGAATTTAGAGGAAGTGAACCTGCAATTGTGTGGAGGAGAGTGGAAAACAATTGAGGAAAAACCACTCCCAGTTCACTCGACCGAGATTCGAACCTCGATCTCCCCATCCTCGGCAGTCTAGCTCAACACGAAACTTGCAGAAAATGTTGTATTACACTCTCATATTTATTCTATAAAATATATGATATAAACATTTGCAAATGGACCGTGAAATTCTTAAGAATTTGGTCAACAAAACTCTTTTTATTAATCATACTATGCAATAGCCCAAGTGTGGAGTTTGTGACTTTATACTAGACAATTAAATTTCAAACTGCTTTGCATGAGTAGGTTAAACTTTCAGGTTTACCCCCTTTTCGTTTATAAAACCTATAGCATGTTCTTATTAAAGATTTGAATTATTTTTTTTATAATATCTTTGATTGATTGTCAAACTTACGCCATAATTTATTTTATCAAAAAACTTTCATAAAATAAATATGACAGTGTAAAACTGCTGTTATATCTGTGTTGACCAAATACATTTATACATGTTCAATAGCAGCTGCCACTTACTTGAAAGAAGTACCAAACAAAATGCAATGTTTAGAGCAGTCATCTTGATGAGGAATGAAGTGTTGCAAAGAAAATATTTACTCCAAACACACTTATAGCAATTCGGATGGATGTCCTTCTGTTGTAAGCTTAAGGTTATTGGCCTGTCTGTGGCTCAAGTCCACTAAAACTGTTTGGTGATAACATTGAATGTGTATGTAACATTAAGATGACCCAAGGGACCTTCAGTCGGCTGTTTACTCATTCCCTTGCCCCCCCTCCCCCTTTCTCATTCGTGATAAGACTCCCTATGCATTTCCTATTTTGGAGATAAAGGTTTTATTTTCATGAATAATTGCTTTTAAGACCTTGGGAAGTGATCCACTTATTTATAAATTTTTTTTTTCAAATAAAGAATAAATTATTCAAATGTATAGTTTTTAATCTTCATTTAGCGAAGTGGTTCTGACAACTTAGCTCAGTCAGTAGCGTGTCTGCATAAAGCTAAGGGTCCCGGGTTCGATTCTCAGCGTGGCCGAAAATTTATCATTGGTGAAATATAGGTTTACCCTTTCACATTGATAAATTAACAGCTGGAGACTGGATGTTGTGCCAGTCTTAGTTATAAGTTGGATTATAAGGTATATGAAGCTACGGAAGGCCTAGCAAGTCTACAGTGGAAAATATATGGCTTGAATAAACAGCCGACCCAGGCCACACAGGCTGGAAACAGTAATGGATGTAGAATTTAGACAAGCGGCTGCCAATTTTTACCGTCGCATAAATCTCTTTGATGCAAAACCCGAGTTTTGCAAACTCCCTCATAGTAGTTTTTTTTATATAGGGTTTTCATTAATAACCAATTTAAAAGTAGTGATTTGGGAAAGAAAAAATGTGTTTTTCTATCAGAAACCTCAATATTATCATCTCCAGTTCACTATTTTGTCTAATCAATATGACCTATAAGCTTAATGATCCCCAATAATTATCAAGAAAATATAAACTGATGTTATTCAGGAAAATATTTATGTTCTTAAAAGAAGATTTTATTTTTCTCATGAGAATTAATTAATACTTACCTGTTTTGGTGGTCGAATGGCTTATGGCTTCACTCTTGAAATATACTGAACTGATAATGAAAAGAGACCCTGTCGGATGTACTAATACGAGTTTTTATTAAGTGGTTTTCCCCTCTCACTCCACACAACTGTCTGGTGTACTAATACAGGTTTTCCCCTCTCACTCCACACAACTGTCTGGTGTACTAATACAGGTTTTCCCCTCTCACTCCACACAACTGTCTGGTGTACTAATACAGGTTTTCCCCTCTCACTCCACACAACTGTCTGGTGTACTAATACAGGTTTTCCCCTCTCACTCCACACAACTGTCTGGTGTACTAATACAGGTTTTCCCCTCTCACTCCACACAACTGTCTGGTGTACTAATACAGGTTTTCCCCTCTCACTCCACACAACTGTCTGGTGTACTAATACAGGTTTTCCCCTCTCACTCCACACAACTGTCTGGTGTACTAATACAGGTTTTCCCCTCTCACTCCACACAACTGTCTGGTGTACTAATACAGGTTTTCCCCTCTCACTCCACACAACTGTCTGGTGTACTAATACAGGTTTTCCCCTCTCACTCCACACAACTGTCTGGTGTACTAATACAGGTTTTCCCCTCTCACTCCACACAACTGTCTGGTGTACTAATACAGGTTTTCCCCTCTCACTCCACACAACTGTCTGGTGTACTAATACAGGTTTTCCCCTCTCACTCCACACAACTGTCTGGTGTACTAATACAGGTTTTTCCCTCTCACTCCACACAACTGTCTGGTGTACTAATACAGGTTTTTCCCTCTCACTCCACACAAATGTAGGAACACGTCCTCTAAATTCATCCTACCTCACGTTAGTGTATTTAGTACATAATATTTATATAACCCATATGGGTAGTAAGACACGGTGATAAAAAAATTAATCAAAGTATATATGTATATTTTTAATCAGCAATCTTACTGCCTGTTCAGGTTATATGTGTATGATAAGCACTCTACTGGGGTATGGATTAGGAAGGAAGCATTTTAAAGGTAATCTACCCACATTTGCGTGGAATGAGAGTGGAAAATCACTCTCAGTAAATCCGAATGGGATTAGAACCCTAATCTCCCCGTTATCAGCAGGCCAGTCTCACACGAGAGTGGTGCCTTAGAGCAGCGGTTCCCAACATGGGGTACATGCCAAGACATTTGGAGGTATGTGAAAATATTTGAATGACGGTGGAAAAAGGTAGGCCTACATATACCAGCAGTGTAAGACAAAGATCAGTCAAAAATTATGAACTTTAACCTTGAGAAAATGATTTAAATTTCAAACCTTTTTTATAACTATTAATAAATAAATTAAATGCATTAATTTTTATTAAAACTTTTGCTTATTAAATGTACAAATATATTTCACCCTATTTTATGTTGTTTTTTAATCTCATTACTAGACCATTTATTTTTAGTTGCAACAAATAAATTAGAAATAACTACTACTGTAGTGATTAAACATTTTGCTAAAATTATAATAATTTTTGAAAATAGGTTGCTCAGGGGTACACAAGCAAAAAAGGTTAGGAAATGCTGCCTTAGAACATTTGGCCACTGAAGCTGGTTGGTAGGGATAATAATATCAATAATTTCATTTGTGTTGAACAGAATAAAAAAACTTAATTCAAGAGTAGCCACATTGGTGGCACATAAAATAAATACTGGGCTCATCTAGTCTGATTCGATGGCAACGCAGAGGTTGAAATCCCGGTAGTGTTTGTGTGTACTTAAGGTTCCCCCCCCCACCCTCTCAATGATTTCCCCCTCCATGCTTCATCCTCCCTACTCCATTGACATAGTTTTTTTAGCGCCGCGTCTTACTACTCGTTTGGATTATACGCCTATGTACACTAATGTAGACTAATGGGTTTGGTATTAGAAAGGTTTACTTTAGAGGAAATGGTCCCACATTTGCATGGAGAGTGGACAAAAAACTCTCTCAGTGCGCCAGATCAGGATCAAACCCCGAACTCCCCGTCTTCGGCAGTCTAGTCTAACACATGTGTGGCGCGTTAGACCATGCAGCCACCAAAGCAGGTCATTGACATAGTTAAAATTTGTATAGCCGAGACAGGCCGGAAAAATTAATATTTATGAGTCTTGTGGTATAAAACAAGCATGTTGTACCTAGAGACGTGTCAAATCTACTATTTTACAAATCTCAAATGTGAATAGTCTAGAAAAAATAGAACATTCAAGAGGTTTTATCAAACTATATTAATTCATAAGTTGCTCTAGAAAATAAAAATGGGGATTTTTTTTAATATAAGGCATTTATTATTACATATACATACATACAGCCGATGGAGTGGTAAATAAATAGTCAGAGAGTTAAATTTATCGTATAATTATGTTGATTTAAACTACCAATAAGCAGAATAGAAGCTCTATATCAAATTTCAAAACCATCATCCACTGTTTCCAACATGTTGCCTCAATCTTCCTCCATCCTCCTATCATTCTTTCTGTTATCTACTTCTCACATCTCTTTCTTGGTTCCTTGCTGTCTTTTTCTTATGTTTAATCTTCATCACTCTTATTTAGTATCCTCTCCTTTGCCATTCTAATTACATGACCATACCATTTCAAACTTGCTTCCTCTACTATCTCAGTACTTCAAACTTCCTCATTACATACCTATACCATTTCAACCTTGCTTCCTCTACTATCTCATGTGCTCCCTGTAGCCCTACTCTTGCTCAAACAACTTCATAGCTACACCAACCTCTGAAGAAAATATAATAACCTACCATAGAATTTTTCTCCTCTATTTCCCTTCTTTTTTTATAGGTATATATTAAGGAAATAATGCCAAACTAAAAAAACTTTATATATCAATGTGTTTATTTTTTTCGACTAAAAAAGCACATTTGTCCACACTGTTTTCTTCTTTAATGGGCTTTATTCATTCAATTTTCACATAATTAGTTTATCTTTCCCTTTAAATCACTTAGCCATTGGGCCGTCTCATCTTTAAACGCCAGCCATTGAAGTATACCCAACCTGAGGTTTGTGAAAGTCAAAATGTTGGTAGCTCTAATGAAGAAAGCAACTGTGGCCAAATCATTCTGGACCATTTTGGTATATGAGATGGTGATGGGATGGTACAAATAACAAATAAAATCATGTCTCACATAACTCCTCTTACTGAAAACACTTTAAAAAAGAATAAGCAGCATAAAATTCAATAAAGCAAAATAAAATATCTAATCAAGTAATAAATAGGTTATAATTTTTGGAACCAATTTATTAATAACCATTCAAGATGTGAATTTGACACCTTAGCTCAGTCGACAGCGTGTATGTCTACTGAGCTAAGGGTCCCGGATTTGATTCCCAGCATGGTCGGAAAAAAAATGTCATTTGTGAAATGTGGGTTTAGCCTTTCACAGTGATGAATTAATGGCTGTGGACTGGATGCTGTGCCTGTCCTAGTCTTGAGTTAGATTATATGGCATATATGAAGCTATGACAGGCCTAGGAAGTTGATAGTGGAAAATATATAGCTTAAATAAAAAACTGATCCAGGCCATAGGCTGGAAACAGCAATGGATGTAAAGTAAATTCAAGATGTGAAGCCTGACTTTTTGCATAGTATGTGTCTGCAGCATTAGACATTAACCCTTTTGCTGTGTATTTAATTTTTACTTTTTACCTTCAGAAATGATAGTTATAAGTCAAAAATTCAAAATTTGCATGATCATGATTATGAGCAAATAATGTGATTTTCAACTAGTAATGCATTTTAAATATGAAATTTAGCACTAAGTCTATAAATTGCATAGTAATATATATTTTATATCAATACAATTTTATGTCACATTTTACCCAAATGTAATGTTATTCTGCTATTAGAGCAGTCTTTATTTTACTTGCAACCCACAAGTGTCAAACAAATTGCTAAATGAGGATATTAAACAGGTCTAATACTGGTCTAATATAGGCCTCATGAATAAAAATAACTTAAAAATATAATAATACAATTAATATCATAAATTAAATGTTACAAAATTATAAAATTAAATTAATAAAATTATTTTTAATCTTAAAAATAATTTACACAAGTAGAAATAACAGGGTAAATTATAACAAATACTGCACTAATAAATCCCTCAACAATGTTTTCTACCACATAAATACTGCACGTGTACTACAAGTAGTGAAATGTGGAAATAAATAAGCGCTACTATTGTTATGATTTAGCAGTTGGTAATTGATAATTCTCAAAACTAGCACCAGATGTCAGAGGAGCTAGGGCATACTATTATGAAAAATTCATCATTCTAACACTCTTGTGGCTATTTCCGACTGTCGCAGCAAAGGTAGATAAAGTTTACACGTTGTGGGGTAGAGTCGATTAACGCAGTCAGTGGCTATAATAACTGAGATCGGATATATCCAATTAACGCAGCAAGAGGGTTAAGTAAAAATGAAGACAAGTTTTCTTAGACTTTATTTAATGTGTAACCATAATTTTTCAAATCAGAAAATTATTTAAAGAATAATTTAGTTTGAAAAAGTGAGTTCCATCAATCAGAAACAAGTAGAACCTAGTGTTAACATATTCAATAGTGTTCAGTTATTGTAATTTTAAGAATATGTGCATTTGATTACACAGCTAGTAATGAATGGCAACCAAGCAATGATCTTGAAAATCTAGAATACAGCACACACTTCTTTTCCTTGCTGCACATCATATCACTTACTCAGATTTGAAAAGTCAAATAACACTAGAAATCTAAAAATAGCTTTGAAGCTTATTGTAACAATTAGGATAAATACAAATATAGACAAGTCATAATAAAATAATTATGTAGCAATGAAAAATGTATGATTTGTAATATTTTATTTTTCACAATCAACCCTTTTGTTTTTATTAAGTAAAAGCCTATAAATTGTTTTATTATTTGAGATATTTTAGACTTTATATTTGTTCTTTGTTTTATTGATTTTCCTTATGTTAAAAAAAATTTGGCTGTAGTGTATTCTTGTAAATAAATTATTAAAACTTAAGTTTTCTAAATCCAATGTTTACATTGCTTAAGAATTTGTTAAAAGGTTTTCTATGAGTGACTAAATTTTAATACAATATTAGATCCTTAACATGCGGTTAGAGTACAATAAAAATCTTTATTTTAAATAAATATAAATACTAAAATTATATTGAAATATTAAGTATACACAACAAAGAGAAGAAAAAAAATTGTAAAGCTAAAAATGCGTTAAAATTAAATCTACTATCACAGTTATTTCATATTTTTAACTATCTAAATACTTTGCATACAGATCACGCAGCCAACCTCAATAATCAAATATATAATTTGATGAACTCTCTAAATATTTCACAATTGTTCACAATACAATATGTATATTCCTCACACTGATGTTAAAGGAATCCCTACATTTGTGTGCAACTATCTAAAAGAGCTCTTTAAGAACTTGTTTTAGTGGTGCTTAATATGAGTAGCGTTAAAGTTCAATACCTGATTAAATTTCAGGTCACTACCTAACACTTAATGATTGCTTTATTGCTTTTGTATTGCCACAGTCCTAAAGAGATTATTGAACTACAGCCGAAACAAGACTCTTTTATGACGGCCGTTAGGAATTTTCCCTTGAAGTCTGAGTCTTCTTACAGCTTCTCTGAGATGTTTTGGTTGAAGTGGTCCAGACTCCTGCTGGCTTTCCATTACGTCCAACGCTAAACAAGTAAAAACAATCCTTATGACAGCATTTAAACGTTGTTATATATTCTTGTAAAAACTCATGATTTGTATATAAAAATTGATTGATTCTTTATTTGATTTATAAAAAGATACAAATGTCTCACACATATATAAACATCTACATATGAGAGTGGATAGAAAGCTAATTAGTTTTAAACATTTAAGAAAGTGAAAAGTATTATTTAGGTGTACAGAAATTAGCTTTGAAGTGTTTTCATATAGTCATACTGTAAATCAGATACATTCTTTAGTTATTATGGTAGCAATATTAAGCTAAACCTAGTATACATAAAGAGCAACAATATTATACAATAAGAACGTATATAAGCTTGTAAATTCAGCGATATACCATATATTCATACTTATTGTACTTGATATAATTCTTCTTTTAGTAACAATCAATTGAAAAATGAAAAGTACACGTGGCATCCATACATTTGTATACAATATATTTAAAAGTCGTTTCAGTGGCCGAATAATCTAAGGCACCCCTCTCGTGTTAGACTGGCCTGCTGATAATTGGGAAGTCTAGATTCGAATCTCGGTCAGGTCTACAAAGAGTGGTTTTTCCCTAAATAGTTTCCCACCTTATTTACACAAAAATGAGGGTGGTTTACCTCTTAAATGCTTCCTTCCTCATCCCAATCTCATTAGAGTAATTATTAATAGCCTGAACCGGTAGTTGGACGCGGTCGATTGGACACCTTGCTTCTATTATTCCTTTGTTTAGATAATATCTTTTAACAGTCCAATCATTTTCGCAGGTCCACTTACTCTCCTCTACTAATCAAACCATTAATTACCATGTGTTGGCCATACTATTAAAGCCCATGATTAGGTCTATTTCCAAATAGTAATTCACAACCAGGGCTGTGTAATCGATATGCCAAGCCTTCAACTCCGACTCCTCAATTTTTTTACTGTTCGACTTTGACTCCTTCATAGATAGCTGAGGTATATTAATTAGTAATAACAAATTTACCCAAATAAAATGGTCCAATACAGATTCCTTTACGGGAAGTTTATTTGGCATTGTGAATTTATATTTAAATAAATGTGTTGAACAAAATTACAAACATTGGCCCTAAAAAATAAAAACAGTAGGCTTATAAAGTTAAAATTATATAATTATCATTTATTGTTATAATATTTTAAGTTTTTATTTTGAAGCCCAAGTAGGAATCTGTAAGCCTACATTTTTACCAACTCCGACTCCACAACCCTTTTCACAACAGTATTACTACACAGAGTAGGGTTGAGTCAATTTTATCTCAAGTTGAATAATAGAAGGATGGCTTTCCGTGCAACGAGATCACAGAACGATGCCTTGTATTACTCAATGGATCTTACCTTCTTCCACAACTTCGCCAACAAATACTTTTGCGATTCCTGACATTGCAATGACAACATTCTGAGAGACGGAACATCCCGTTATAGTTTGCATCAACTGAAAATAAGGGATTATGGTAAATGCATTATAATTTGATCAAGTGTTCATTGACATTATCATTTAACATTTTCTCATAAATCTTGCAGATTAATTTACGGCAATATTTTTATTCATTTAAATCTGTTGTCCTTTCCACTGTACAAAACCCCGAAAGTAAATCTTCTGCGGAAATGAATTTAAAGCTAGACCTATTATTTAATTTCAATATTTTTGAGAAATGATAATGCAGAAATAAAGTCTAATCTTGTTTATACATACCCGTTTTATGGCAGCTTTAGGAAAGGCCGATCGTCTATACATTTCATACCTATCCAGTTGTTCCTCAGTAAAGTTAGACACCAAAACCCTACAAAGTAAATCAAAATGTTACTAACAACTTCAACACTAGTACCTATAGGCATGTGCAACATTTAAAATACAAGCATGTGCAGTTGAGCCCCCAAAATAACCAAAGACACTCCTACATAAGTTAAATACCTATGTTAGATAATATAAGTAGGCCTACTAGGTTTTTTAAACCAGCTTATCTTTCCTATAAGTATAATAATATGATTCAGAAGATAGATCCTTTAGATGCCATTTTTAAATGTTAAGTTAGCATTTAATTTCATTATTGCGTGATCCAAGATCATGGAAATCTGGATAGTTTTCATATAGTACATTTCATTTATAAAAATTAGATACACGGCCATTCTTTTCAAACAAAAAAATTAAAGCATGTTAGCATGTTTTTTCAGTTATAAAACCTAATGAATTGAAAGAAAAATGTTCCAAACTTGAAAAAACCACAAAAAAAGTATGTATTTTTAGGGGTAATTTTTTTTTTAAGGTAGAAGTTGGTGTTGCAGCAGGTGTGTTTGAGACGGTAAAAAAGAGCGGTTTCATAAATCACTTGCTATACAGTTAGTGATTTCCCTCCATAAAGTTTGAGGTTATGTTATGAAAGTTGAACGTTTGATCTACAAGTTACATCAGTGAAGTTAAGTTTTGGTGAGTATAAACATAATTTCTTAATCAATTAACTTCAAGAATGTCCATGTCACGTTTGTTTCAAAACATGAATAAGTTGTTGTAGCTATGTTATTACTTACCAGGAAAAACTATAATTTGGTACAAGTATGAAGATAGCCTAGACAAATGCACTGATAATTTTTATAATTTTTAAAAAATTATTCTTGGTAGATAAAATAGGTATCAAAAATGTCACGTCCGTTACACCATTATACAACCGACAGTTATGGCTGTCCTTTCCAGCTTGAAGTAAATAATAGGCCTAAATCATTATTTATATATTACTAGAGGATAGCCTATGCTTACTATGCAGTTTTTAGAGAATTATTTTGAGTAATTATAAATTTTCTGGCTTTTAATGAGATTTTATTTCATACCAAGGTTTTCGGACGATTTAGCCTTATTTACTTAAAATCCATTAAAATAAGGATGTAGGCCTATCCTATGGAAGGTATATTAAGCTGACGATTCTAATAATGTGCCCTGTGGTAAGATTTTAAGCCTTTTTAAAAATTATTTTTAACTTTTGTATTGACATGATCCTGTTTTTTTTTAATATTGTTAATAGATTATGGGGCCTTCAAATCAGATGGCAAAGTGTCGTAAAAACACAGAAAATGACCCAAATAAATGGAGAGAATATCTTAAAAAGAATAGAAGGAGGAAATGTAAGCTAGAAAGAAACAGAAAGAAAAGTTAAAAACTAATAATCATTTGCGCGCCGAAAAAAGAGAAAAAGACAAGCGGAGACAACGACTGAATAGAATGGGGGGGTGGGGGGTGGAAACAAGAGCGATAAAATGTTGATTAGTCAGAACTTGGATCTTACAAAAGCCCAAGAACTCTTGGAAAAGCCATCATGAAGGTGAAAAATGTGTTGCCCAAAAATCCTACAAAAAAATGCTTTTTTTAAACGACTGATCCAAGAAAACTTTGGACCTTCTTTAACTAAGACTCTGTTTAAAAACAAGAAAAAGGGATCCAGGAATAATACACCTGAATGCACAAAGAGTATGATTAATTTTTACCACAACGATGAAGTTAGTCGTCAGGCTCCCGCAAAGTGGATGTAAAGTCTGTAAAAGATCCGGTGAGAGAGAAACGAGGCTTATTCCGAATTATACATATGGTTATGGGCATTGGAGAGGCTTATCAACAATTTAAGCAAAGTAACCCCAGTGAAAACATATCCAAATCAAAGTTTTAAAGCCTGCGACCTCAACATATTTTACCTCTAAGTAATATGTCTCAAAGTATATGTATGCGTTCAACATGCTAACTTTACATTCTTGGTGGAGGCTATTTCAAAATCTGAAACTTCTTTCCACCAAAAACACACAATGGATTGCTTGATGCAGTATGCTGTGACACAAGTTCCTACAAATGAATGTGATAAATGTGAGACCAACCTAAAGAGTCTTCTCGAGAAAAATGTTGGTTTAAAGAAAAAACTCAAATGGAAAGAATGGAAGACCATTAATAACAGACCAAAACTTGTAGAGAATAACACTGCATTGTGGAAGATGATAAATGAACTCAACTCACAAATGCCTGTGTTTAGAAAACATACCTATGTCAAGAGAGAGAGAGCAGTCTAGATATTTTCAGGAATTCAAGAAGTCTGTAGTAAAAAAACCTAGTCAAGCCATTATGCAAATAAACTTCACAGAAAACTATTCAATAGTACATCAAAATGAAATCCAAAGCACACATTGGAGTCATGCACAAGGAACTATTTTTACTTGCTGCATTTGTCATTCAAATGATATGTATAGTTTGGCCATTGTTAGTGATGACTTGAAACATGGAAAAACCTCAGTTTGGGTGTTCTTGAAAACAACCATTGATGAATTCAGAAGCATTGTTCCAGGTGTCAGTGAAATTGACATGTTTTCAGACAATTGTGCTGCCCAATTCAAGAGCAGGTATACAGTTCGAACGTTGTTACTCTGAAAAGGATTTTGAGGTAACTTTGCACTGGAATTTCTTCGCCTAGGGCATGGAAAAGGAGCAGTGGATGGAATAGGTAGCTCCATCAAAAGAACAGTGTGGAGCGAAGTAAAAGGAAGGCAAGCTATTGTAATAACTGCTTATGATTTCTACAAATTAGTGAAGGATAAATGCAAAGATGTTTGTATTTTGTATGTATCTCAAGCAGATGTACAGTCCTATGAGGGATACTTAACAAAAGATGGAAGGAACTTACTGAAATCTCAGGAATCCAGTTGATGCATCACTTCAGGGCTTATGATGAAAATATTATTCTCATCAGTAACACATCAGAAGATTTAATATTAAAAGTAAATATTTTTGGGAAATCTTAATACAAAGACGATGACGAAGTCAAAATCAGTAGTGTTCTTAGCCGTGTGAGGTATTTGGATGTATATACTGACTCATCCCACAATGACGGAGAAGCAAGTCATGGGATTGAAATGAATGTTGTTAAGCCATATAGCTCAAGAAAATATTTCTCCAGGAACATATGTTTTGGTGAAAATTCTAAGTACAAAGAAAAAAGAGTTCAGATATGTTGTGATGTGTCGAAGTAGAGTTAAGACAGATGGCGAAATAGATGTTTCTTTTTAAAAAGTTATGGAGAAAGTGGCAAGCAGTTTGTTTTTATTGATGAAAATGATAAAGGCTTGCTTTTTCCAAGATATTCTTCATATTCTTGAAGAACCACAAACTTGATTGAGGGACATGGGGTAGTGTGTCATACAGTTTTCAAAGCAATCTCAACATTATTTAACAATGAACTGAAGTGATCAATATAATAAGAGTTAATTTATAGTAATTAAGTTTTTCATACCAAACTATACCTATATGGGATACTTGAAAAGGTAAAGAGCTGAAATTAGTATTAAGTTAATTTTAATAAACGATACATTTTTCACTTGAAAAACCCCTTTTAAAAGTTGCACAATTTACCTTAAAATAAAAAAAGTTTTTATGGGTCATTTTCATTTTAATATCATAATTTCATGAAATATAGCTGTAAGAAATTTTTACGTTAAATAAACCATTTTTAGAGCACGTTTTCAATTTGTCACGTCCGTTACATCCTACCTTGTCACGTCCGTTACAAACTTTTACATTTTATTGTAGAATAATTTGTTGTCCAATCAAAATGGTACGTACCAAATCATAGCTTTAAACTTGTGGTATTCTTAAAAAATAGTTAATATTTTTATTTTTTATAGAACCAATGGAGTTTTAGAGATGTATGATCACACCTTAAAACCAAGGTGCATTTTTTGTCACGTCCGTTACACCTATTTAAATAGCCCTAACTTTTAAACTATAGCTCTGATCATTTTCAAACTTTGTACATTTTTACAATTAAGTGAGAGACACCAATGTACATTATTAAAACTGTTATTAACTATTTAGTTTTTATTTAAAGCATCGAATATGCGTCTAAATGTCACGTCTGTTACAAAAGAATGGCCGTACAAGGTTAATAGGCTAAATCAAATTATATAAACAAAATGTAATTTATATGCAAGAATATCATAAAAAAGATAAAACTTTAAGATCCAAAATTATGTATTTTTAATATTGCCTTTACCACATCGGCTAATTATATCATAAATATAGAGCTACAGTAAACCAACTTAACAATAAAATAGTCAACCTCTGAGGTTTTTAGGGTAAAGTGTTCGCCTCAGGACCCAATGTTCATGGGTTCAAACCCAGTCGGGTCAACAGATATATATTGAGCGATAATAATCCATAGCACAGCTTTCTTTCAAGGGGAAGTAAAGCTGTCGGTCCCATGTCAATAGTGGAATGTAAAAGAACCCTGGAAGGTATATGATAATACCTTTCCTGGCAAAATCGATAGGCTCTTTTTCTGTCACTCAGAGAAATGGTTTCCCACGCTCCCTCCACATAAATGCGTGTAAATCTCCTCTCAATACTACCTTCCTCATCCTTATCACAATCGTATGAATAAATGTGGATAGCCTGGACAGGTAAAGTTAGATTCAGTGCATAAAAAAAGCATTAACATATTAAACATTAGAGTCTAGGTTAGTGGGGGCTATAACTTTTAGAAAGTAAGTACAATATAATAACTATAAAAAGTATCTGTATAGTTAGCATAATATCGTTATTAAAGTTTCCTGCTATGTAGTCTAGTGTGCCTATAATTCACCCCCTCCCCCTTTTAAGACTTTAGCAGCTTGGTGCTCCACCTAGAAATACTTATGCATAAACATACTGCATCTTTTCTCGCTCTTCTTCCTCCAACTCTCTCTTGCTTTTGATTTCCTTTTTCTTTTCCTTTTTGATGTCTACTTGAAGTGGTTCTGATTTGGGTACACTGGTTGGTAGATTTATGTCAGTTTCGAAATGAACATTAGCACCAGAATGACTCTCTCTATTGTCAGTCGTTTCGAATTGTGGACTTATATAATTGTCATTATTAGTAAGCATTTCCTCTAGAGCATTTGCTGCTTTGTTGATATTTCTTTCTTCTTGCTCATTGTCATCAGAATCTTCTGACTTAATGTTGTAAGACTGTTCATCCTCACTTTCTCTTTTCTTTTCAACCAAACTGTCATTATCATAGTTTCCAGAAAAATCTTCTTGAAACGGCGATTCGCTTTTAAGATTGTCGAAATGATCACCTACAGTTTCAATATTTAAATCTGTCACATCTACGGATTCAACCTTAGGGAAAAAGTTTTCCATTTTCAAAACATTAACACGAGACGAATGATTAGGTAAAATATTGTATTTATTGTTTAGTAAATACTAAAAAAACACAGCATGGATCAAATACCAAAGACTATAGTAGCCAGAGCCCAGAAATTCTATACATCAAACAACACTTTTCTGTGTTAAGTGCCAACATAAGAAAGAATATATCTCGCAGGAATTATTGCGCTATTAAAATATTTTCTTGTTTAACAGAGCTCAGCTGATGCGGTGGTACCAACCTCAAATAGTGGGGTCATAGGAGTGTTAAACGTTGCCCGTGGTGGACAGAGTCATGTTCTAAAGCAATCGCTCAAAGGAGATTATCATTATAATTATATTTTAAAACAAAATTTTAACCTGATAAACTATGAAAGTTACTGTCGTTTGGCAGCTGCTACGTGGCGAACTTTGCTACGTGCGAAACGTGATTCTTAGCGGGTGTATTGCGAGTCTCTTTCACCCGATGTATCTCTGACACAGGTTTGGCATAAAATTAAATGCTTCAAGGGTATTGTTACAAACTTTGGGATTCCTACGGTTGACTTAGAGGCATGGGCAGAGTCATTCGCTTGTAGGGGGATACCAGATTCAGTTATGTGCCCCCAGTTGGAATTCCCCAATTTGGGTGTTCCTGAGCTCGATAAACGTTTTACTGGCAGTGAATTAAGAGAAGCGTTGAATCGAATGCGACACACGGCGGTTGGCCCAGACAATGTGTCCTATGGTATGTTGACAAAGTTATCGTCTGTTTCTCGACGCGCGCTACTAGAGTTATTTAACAATCTGTGGGAGGAGGGGGTAATACCAACAACATGGAAAATATCCTTTCTGATTCATATTCTAAAACCGGGTAAAAGCGCGGAGTTAACAAGCTCTTATCGGCCTATTTCACTCTCGTCCTGTTTTGGTAAAATCATGGAACACTTAGTTAAAGCCCGTTTAGAACGATTTCTGGAAATGAACGAACTCCTTAATCCTATGCAATTTGGGTTTAGAAAGGGACGTTCCACACTTAATAGCCTCTCTATTTTAGTTTCTGATATTCAAATTGCTCTATCACAAAACTCATATGTATCAGCTTTTTTTATATATATATATACAGGATGCGTACGATAATGTCGAGCATTCTATGTTGTTTGATAAACTTTTTAGCCTGGGTTGTTCTGGCAAAATGTGTTATTGGCTAAGCTATTTATTTCAAAATAGATCATACATTGTAAAGATAGGACAAGCTAGAGCATCTCCTCGAACTCAACGAAGTGGTCTACCGCAGGGATCAATACTCAGTCCTCTGTTCGAACGATATTGATAGCCCTTTTCCGGTTGGTATAACGACTCTACAGTATGTGGATGATGTGGTTATATACGTTCGGTCTTGTAACTTATCAGAGGGGGTGGGTAAGTTACAATCAGTGTTTCCTTTGCTTTCAAATTGGTTGACAGCCCACTTTTCGACTCTAAATGTATCTAAATGTTGTGCGGTAATCTTCACCCGTCATAGAATGAGAGATAAATTAATTAGGCTAGTTTATGAAGGTCGTCGAATTCATGTACAGCCGACGGTGCGTTTTTTAGGCATGACACTATACATGAAGGGATCTTGGATCCCTCATTTTTTGGGATTATCTGGAATATGTGACAAATTTATAAATACTATGAGATCAGTGGCGGGTGCCTCTTGGGACTCCCACTCATATACAATGCTACAAATGTATCGTGAGCTTATACGTTCTCGATTGGAATATGGGTGTTTTTTTTATATCACCCTGCATCACGATCTACATTAGAAAAACTGGATATGATCCAATATGCGGCTATAAGATTGTGTCTGGGCGCTTATCGTACATCACCATCCAATGCACTCCTTACTGAAGCGGGAGAACTCCCATTATTTTTTAGGCGCCATCTGTTGGCGGACAAGTTTTTTTAATTAAAGATTGTCAACTTCTAGTTGTCTGCGGCGCAGACTTCGGATCCTTACAAATTATGTTTAGACAAACAATATTGGTTAAACAAAACATGCCATCTCTGGTGGAGAGTTTCTTGGGCTTGAATGAACTGCGTCAGTATATTTTTTCTCTTCCGTATCCTGTACAGTGTATCACTGGGGGGCATGATGCCCTTTGGAACGTACCAGTGGTGTTATCGATTCCTGATTCAGGAGTAAAAAGAGTTACCCTTCCGATCGAACAGAAGTTAAATGCAGTAAGGTATATGAAAGAAAGATGGAGTAGATATAGACTTATATTTACAGATGGTGCTAGGAGTGGAGGGGAGCCAGCCCTAGTGGGTGCGGCCTTCTATGACAGTAGTATTAATTATGGTCAGACATATAGACTACAATCCGACGCATCAATATTTACAGCTGAATTATTTGCTATCTTACAGGCATTGAAATATATCTTATTTTTACGTCCGCAGCTTGTAGTGATATTATGCGACTCCCGTAGCGCATTGGAGGCTATAAGTGGCTTGTCAAGCTCTCCATCACACCCATTGATAATTCAAATACTCGAAGAGTGCACCTCTCTACGAGCTAGGGACTACGAATTGGGGTATCAATGGATACCTAGTCACGTGGGTATAATGGGTAGTGAGAGAGTAGATAGTTTGGCATCTAGTGTAAATTTACTTTCCATTGTACAGGAAATCCCACTACCGTATAGCGACTTTATACCGAGGATAAAACTCAGAAGTCAGATTAAATGGAGCGAATGGTGGGAGACCACATGCCAGCAAAAAGCAAAATGGTACCATGGTGTATGTGGTACAAAATTAGTTACACCATGGTTTTCAGGAATTAAGGGCACTAGAACGGTTTTTTTTCCTAAAATAATCCGCCTTCGGCTCAGGCACGCCTACACGAAAGACCAACTTTATTTGATGCGCCAGGTACCGTCCTAACATTGTGGATTTGCCACGTTTCTGAAACATTGGAACATATATTTATGACTTGCCCTGTACATCATTTGCACGGGTAAATTACATTCTTAATTATATTACAGACTTTTCTTTAGTTAATGTATTACACTCAGGCAACGTTACTTTTTATAGGAAGCTATACAATTTCCTTCTAAATATAAATATGTCGGTGTAGAGACGAACAAAATAATTATGTCTTCCCGGTTATCTCGTAGACGAAATTCGTGTTGAGTTAGGGCTAGGATATCTAGGTTAGACTTGGATTGGGCTCATAGAAAAATCAAGAGAGCAGCATCGGAAGTGAATCGTATACAAGTGTTCCTGGCTTATTGAAGAAAATATCTTCAGTGCCATTGAAGAAAGAAATATATATATATATTTATTTATTTACTCAGAGTATTGTCTAAACCAGGTCTAAACAGCGATTGCTAACTGACGTGTTTTGAGAGCTCATAGAAACCTTCCTTATCTATGCTTGAGGTGACGTATTTGTGTAGTTTGGACAAAGTTGGTTTCAAAAGATGAGGGCTATGTAGACTCGGTAATGAAATAATAATTGTACTCTAAAATATAACAAAACTCTCATTTAAGTGCGACAAAATCTAGTCGTGCACTTTCATCTACTAAAGATCTAGTGTTAAATAAAGTGCAAATAAAAGTGGGCAGAGAGTGACACAATTGTTAAGATCTTTGATATCTATAGTATAATTGGATGGATGTGGTTGAAATTTTCGAGCTGTCGTCTGCACACCATTGTGTAGGAGAAAAAAGAACGTACGGGCTAATCTTTTTCTGTTACATACATACAAGGTAATGAGGCAGTTTGAAATCGTTCGTATGAATATATGAGATGCATCAATATATGATTAATTAAATGAAATAAATGTGTTAAATGTGTCAATAAAAGGTTTGAAAAGCATAACTAAGTTCGACACTAGTGATGTGTTTAAATAAGTTGGTGTAGGCTAAAATAGTAATACTTCCTACAAGAAAATAACCTAAATAATCGTTTGAAAGCACAAAGTTTGTGATTCGAATAAAAGTAATCAAGTTTTTAGTTACCTTAGTTAGTTATAGTTATTGAACTTTCAATATAATATGATTTCTTAAAGCAATACTCAGTCTAAAAACTTACTTTAAATAATTATATTGTAATACTTCCTCCGAGTTATAACCGAAATTATCTTTGAGCGTAAAACTACTACACAAAGTATGTCTTCAAACAAATGTAATTAAGATGAATAGCAAGAGTGTTACATCTGTTAATTACGGTTATAGCCACATTTAAATATAATACTCTTTAAATTTAAAAATGACAATTGGACACGGGAATCGAACCTGGGGCTGTTTGACTTAGTACGCCATGCTCTAAACACTGAGCTATCCCGGAGTCTTCCCGTTCTCAGGGTCATTTTTCACTCATATTTTAAGGCAAAGTCTATTATGAACATGTGAAAATTGGCAGCTACAATTAAGATCACCAGCAATCAATAACGCAGCCATCTTCAAATCGGGAGGGCTTTATGCTGCCGATAGTACAATTACAATCCATTCCAGCATCCATTCTCGTTCTCATGTTCAACGATTGTAACTTTTTTAAGTTGAAAAGTTAACAACTCTTCAATAAGTAATTAATCTTCAATAACAACACCAACATGAACACTTTCCACTATTATTATTTCTACTAAGATCATGCGAGTAAAACCATTATGCCAACAGAACTACGATCTGAGAGTCCACTAGGACCGAGTTGACTCGTTCCAGTACACTCGCACCATGGTAATGCCCATTTAAGATAGTTAAATTCAGCATTGGGCATATCGGTCCCAAGTTTATTGAACAATATCCTGTTACTAAGTCCAAAGTAACTAATGACGAGGAGGTTAAAATTGGGGTTGTTGACCTGGAAATGTTTTGCCCAACCTCTGGACCACAAGGTCCCAGGGGAAACACCTGGCTCGACGAACCACCTCTGCCCGACGATGTATTTCCACGATAGCCACATGCTGAGATTATACAAGAAATACACATTTTCTGCTTCAATGCTTTCGTGATTATTTATTATCGTCACGTTGTACAAAACATTCATTTACTATCCCTCCCGCAAGGCCACCAACAGGTCATCTCCGTGATCTAGCGGGCTGAGGCAGACGCTCCGCTATTCATTCTAGTCCACTCAACTCTCCAACGACAAGTGACCGAGCTCGAACCGCCAACTCTCCAAGTAGCGCTGCGCGACCCTACGCTAGCACCATCTGGAGGCGACATCATGACAGCTCGAACTAAAAGTAACAAGGTGCCGTAAACAAACGGTGCACTGTCTATTCATGAAGTGTCTGAAGGCGGTAGGTTTTAATAACCATACGTGTGCATAAATGTGATGTAGGTTTTATAACTAATTGAAATAGTTTGGAAAAAGATCCTCGTTCTATCAATGTCCCCACTAAGCAGTTACATGCCCTGACCTATCTTCATTGCTATAAATCTACTGGTGTCGAACATCAGACCCCCCAGCGCTGCGTGGTTGTTGACTAGCTCAGACTTCTAAGATGTGTTGGGTCGTTCTCATCCGTAGTGAACAAGGACTCAAGCTGTAGGATAATCTTCCCACGAGTGACTGTGACTTGGTAGCTGAGTTGTAGAGCACTAGCTCCCTTACAACTGGTGTACTACAGCAACCCCCCCCCCCCCTTCTCTTCAAAAGGTCTAAAAACTCGCTCTTATATACCAATAAAGGAGGTGTGTTTCCCCTAAGTTACTAGTGTTGCCAATACTCCCTGTTATGCTAATTAGCAAAACAAACTATGTTTTTGAAAACTTGACCTGGTACGAATACGTGATTGTTGATTCAGGACAGTTGGAAATATGAGTTCTTAGTCTTACGTTATCGCATGCTCTAGATTGACTAAGGCTGCAAGCTATGACAGTAACACTCTATCACCCCAATCCTCACCCCTTTCCCCAGATTCTCAAAAGATTCACCCATCCCTTGTGTTAGCCCTGCTAAGAGCATAAGACATATTCTGGGTACCTCAACGGTATGGCATTGACGCTTCAAATTTAGGTCACTATTTAGGCTCCCATATTTAGCACCCAATTTTCAGAATACTGTACATACATACTTAATCACGCCGTTCCCGTACGGGGTGGACAAGAAACTATGCATATAGCTCAAAATACAACTCCGTACTTAATCCATCCTCACTAACTTTATCCACACTTCCCTATTCTCACATATTCCCTTCACTTCATCAACACCCATACATCAAATCATACTTGGTCTTTTATTCTTAAAACTCTTAATGTTTTTCTTTTTCACACATTTATATGCAGCATTTAGCCACGTCTCAAATGCCTACATAGCCCCTTTTATTAACACGTTCTACCTTCATAATATATTTGCTTCGTCACTTGGTCCACACTCATCTTCTTAACATCCTAAGCCAACGTAAAACACTTATTTCCATTGACCTATTGGATTCCTTTCTAATCCGCATTCCTTCAGCACCCATTCATTACTCACTCTGTCCATACGAGTTTTTCCATTTCTTAAATATCTCATTCTAACCGCATTCACCTTACGCTTGTATTTTTCACGATAAACCCACACTTAACATCTATAAAACAATGATGGCGTCAATACCCTTTTATAGACTGTCATATTTGCCTCTTTCGATAGTACTTCATTCATTGAAATAGTCCACATACATGCAACTACTATCTAAAATGCATTCACCCGTCTTTCGATTTCACCATCTATCCTTCCATTTTTACAGAACATTCTGTTCAGATACACACAATCATTCACTTGTTATAACAGTTTTCCATTTATACAAAGCTGACAATCATTTTCTGATCAGTCCTTACCAAAAACTATCACCTTAGTTTTAAAGTAATGTATACAAAGATCCTTTATGTATGTCGCCACATTCAAATGATTTAATGCATTCTGCAAGTCCTTTTCCATTCTCATCCATTAATACAGCATCATCTGCACACAGCAGCACTCTCACATTCACATTGATCATTTTGTACATCAAGCTCTTACTCACAAACATCCCTTATACACTTATTCACAAATACATTTTAAACAATCATGGAGACACAACACAACTTTTTCTAACACCCTTTTCAATGTCAAACCATTTAATTAAAGCTCCATCCACCCTAGCGCACGCTTTACTTTCATCATACACAACCATAATTGCATTTACTAACCATGCAGCGACACCATACTCTCTCAGAACATTCCATAACATACTCTTATTCACAGTATCGAAAGATTTCTCCAGATCAACGAATGCACAGTCAAATTTCTTCCTTATGCCATACGCTTAATCTATTGTTGCAATGCAAATATCTGGTCCATGCAACTTATACCTGGCATGAAACCACATTGCACCCCCCAAATTTTGTCTGCAGTTTTTTCACGCATCCTCTCAATTAATACCCTCCCGAAAACTTGGCCTGAAATACTTAATTATTAAATTGCCTTCTAGATCTTACATTGATTCTTACTGCCTCTGCCTTTTACAAAGGAACAATGACAGAATTCTTACAGTCATTAGGAACATTTGAAATCCCAGCACATACATTTAACAACTCTGTTAAATAGTACCAGGCACCCACACTTAGGCATTTCACTTGTGATACCTTTTATACCCGCAGCTTTGCCATTATCTAACATGTTCATAGCTTTTAACACCTCAGCCTTGTCAATTCTTTCACTCATCAAAACATTTTCCATATTTTCTACTACTTTATCTACTTTTTGTCATACAATTACTCAAATACTCCCTCCATCGTGCTCTTATATGGTTTTAATCTCAGATCATCTCACCAATTTCAGTCTGAATGACATAGATCTTTCCTTCCTCTACTTGTTTCATTCTTTTTACCCACTTCCAGAACAACTTCTTATTTCTATCAAAATCATTATAATTTCTTCTCCTTCTTGTAGTCTAATTTTTTTCTCTAAACCCCTTTACTACTTTTTTGCAGCCATATTTTTCTTTTTTATATGTTCCACAATTTCATACATTTTGTTTCACTCTTCACAATAATCATTCTTTTGTATGCTTCTTCTCTTCTCTCACAGCTTCTTCCACTTGTTCATTCCCCCATGCATCTCTTTTTAAGTTTCCCACCTCCACAGCTCCACACACTAGTGATGGGAAAAACTGCTCCTTTAGTGGAGCAGGAGCAATCTGCTACTGCTCCACCACTGGACCTGTTTCTTATACCTGCTCCTTTTTTACACAGTCCTTATATACAAAACTACTCACAACCTAATGGTTTTTAGCATCGCGTCTACTGCCCGTTTGGTTTAGAATCATATGCACTAATTATGATAATGTGTTAGGGATGGGGATTTTTTGAAGAAGTGCACCCACATTTGTGTGAAACGAGAGTGGACAATTTTACGGAAATCCACCCTCATTGCAACCAACCGGGATATAACCCCAATATCCCTGTCATCGGCAGTTCAATCTATTGCAAGAGTAATGCCAGAGATTAGGGGTCCGCAACCTTTTTGATATCGTGGGGCATATGGGTTTTTAAAAAAAATGTTGGCCGATTTAAATAAAAGTTCAATTTTATATTTTTCATGTAGCAATAAGTTATTAATTATATTTATTAAACACAATTAATGTTTTCTAACTATTTGGTAGGCTAGATAAAACCAATGGCTGTAGATTGCTAAACCTAGCCTTAAATCATTTGATCACCAAGTGGGCCCCTTCAATGTTCTTCACTAACGTAACAATTTATTGTGAGAATACATTACATACTGTGCTTGTACTGTGTAAATAGTGTTTTGTATTACGAAAGCTTTCCTCTTAAAAACTAATTTGTGACTCCTCAAAACATCTATAAATTAGGCCTATAATAGGCAAGTAAGGCTGCACCAGACCTGATCCCAGCGCTGTGACAAGCACACAAAGTAACCGCTTCCTTTCCACTGTACGACTGCTCCAAAATATCTCCGGAGCATAAAGAAACGAGGTTGCTCCGGACTTGTTACAGCGCAGTCTGTGACGCCGTACGGCTGTTGCCCGATTAGGAACTACCAAATTGACAGAAGCGTCAATCTAGGTTGTCCCAAAAGGGCTGATTTGTTGTTTGAGTACCGAGTCACTGTCGTGACTCTTAACCTCGTGAGTGAAATTAAATACCTATGAAATGAGACAGATGAAATGAGGCTGTAAGAGAATTACAAGTATTAGTAAATATCAAGCTGCAAAGGAATACAGGTGTATTAGTAAATCTCCCTGTGAGGTGGAATTGTGGTTGTGAGTGGTTTGGGTGTCGTGGGAGTTGGGGAGGATTTTCTTTTCTTGGGATGTGGGAAGGTGTGTTTAAGGTGTGATGGTGGTGGTGAGTTGTGGGTGATTGCGCTGTGTCTTGGGAGTTGGGGAGGATTTTCTTTTCATGGGATGTGGGAAGGTGTGTTTAAGGAATGATGGTGAGTTTAGAATGAATTAGTGAGTCGATTTCCGGGAAGGATCGAAAGGTTGAATTGACTTTTAGGGATAGGTTTGGCGTGGATGGTTACATTTCCATTCCCCATCTGGGCCGACAGTGGCGCCAGCGTTATTCTCTGGCTAGAAGGTTGACCTAGTCGGTTGTCCCAGTGGAGTCCGGCGGTGGCAAAGGTAATTATTAGCAATGGTATGGTAGGATTTTCTTTTCTTGGGATTGGGTCTGAAGAGGATACATCTCCATTCACCATCTGGGGCCGACCCCGGCGCCAGTATTATCCTCTGGCTAGTAGAGAACCTAGTCGGTTGTCCCAGTGGCGTCCGGCCGTGACTAAGGTGCTAATGGCATGAAATGAGCGTTTTGTGAATGAAGGTTGGGCATTGGGTCGGAACAAGGATGTGGTGGGTGGGAGTGAGGTCGTAAGACGGCTCTGCTTCCTGACTGACTTAGTTTGTTAATGCTACACTTATTAAATATAAATTTATTTACTTACTATTAATGGGTTTTTTTTCAAACTATGAATTGATCGTCTAGCGTGTTTTTTAAATAGTTTTTATATATTTTTTTTAACTAGGAATTTCTTGACTAGTTTTTTTTTTATCCTATAAGGATTTTAATAGTTTTGCTTATTAACTACGACTAATTTAACCTATACTAGGCCAGTCTCGGTCTTTTGTAGTAGCGTTGTTCAGTAGGGTCATAGCGTCCTAGGTTCCTAACTATTTCGTTGGTGTGTGTGTCTGTCTGATCGTATAGTTTTTTGTTACGGTCTCTGTAAATTTCCTTAAGTTGTCTGCAGTTGGTCATAGCGTGTAGGTGTGTGGTTCTTGTGCGCCAGGGTGCCCCAGTGATTGTTCTGAGTATTCTATTTTGTGTGGTTTGAAGCTTTTTAGTGATGTTTGTTGCTCCGTAGCTCCATGCCGCACAGTTGTACAAAATTATCGGTTGTATCATTGATTTATATAAGATAATCTTTGTGTTGATATTTAGCTCCCTACTTTTGAATAGTGCGTACAATTGTACATATCTTCCTGTTGCTTTTTTGTTTGTGCTATCTATGTGGCTTCTCCAGGTTAGTTTCGAGTCTATTGTAGTGCCTAGGTATTTTGTTTCTCTGTTTACTGGTATTTCTGCGTCAAATAGTGTGAGTGGTGCTGGAAGTTTTTTGTTTCCTCTGCTTATGATTAGGGCTGATGATTTTGTGGGGTTGACCTTGATTCTCCATTTAGTAAGCCAGTCTTGCAAGTTTACTAGATATCTCTGCATTGCTAGACTGGCGTAGTTTATATTTTTGTTGGTGGTGTACAGCATGGTGTCGTCGGCAAAAAGTCTGACTTTTATTTGGGGATGGGTCGGGATGTCCGCGATGTATATACTATAAAGGTGTGGTGCTAGTGTGGATCCCTGGGGCACCCCTGCCCTTATGTCATGAACTGGAGATTTTGCTCCATCCATGATTACCTGGAATTTTCTTCGAGCAAGGAAACTGGCGATGATATGTATGATCCATTGGGGGTAGTTGAATTTTATTAGTTTTTGAATTAGTCCTATATGCCAAACTCTGTCGAATGCTTTTTCGACATCTAGGAATACTGCTATTGTGTGTTTTTTTCTTCAAAAGCTTCTGTTGCGTCTTCTATTAAATTTAGTACCGGGTATATAGTTGAGTGTTTTTGCCTGAAGCCGAATTGTAGGTTTGGAATGATTCTCTGTGACTCGCTAAATTCGTTTATCCTTTTTAAGATAAGTTTTTCAAAAATTTTGCTCAAGGTGGTAAGGAGACTGATTGGTCTTCTGTTTTGGGGAAACATAGGGTTCTTTCCTGGTTTGGGTAGCGTTATGACACTCGCCAGTTTCCATGCGTCTGGGAAGTGACATAATGTTAGTAGAGCATTGAATATTGTTAGCAGAGTGGTTAGTGCCCTTGGTGGTAGGTTTTTTATGGTTTCATTTGTCAGCCTGTCGTGGCCTGGCGATTTGTTGTTAGGGAGGTCTTTTATTGTGTTGTTTAATTCTTCTAGTGTTATTAGGTCCACCCGTGTCTCTATTGGTCTGAATAGGTATTCCCTTACTGTTTTCTGTGCGTCCCTTACAAAGCCTGGGTCTTTTGGAATTTGGTTGGGTGTAAACTGTTTCTCTAGAGTCACGGCTATGGCTTCCGCTTTCTCTGAGCTTATGTAAGCCATACCGCGCTCTCCGTGTATTGCCGGTATTGACTGTTTATTGTTAGTTGATTTCAGTTGTTTGGTAACTTTCCAGAGTTTGCTGGGGTCCAAGGCTGCACCTGTGATGTAAGTATTCCAGTTGTTGAGTTTGATTGTTTTTACTCTACGTCTCACTTGCGCCGTTAGTCTATTGTAAGCTGCTCTGTGTTGTGGTGTTCTATACGACTGCCAGTCCCGCCTCGCCTCTCTTTTCTGGGCAAAAAGAAAGTCGAGGTCCGGGTTTTGGCGTCGCAAGTCATGTTTTTCCTGTTCTATTGTGGTGTTGTTCCTGTATGCCTCTTGTACTGTGGTTGTAAAGAGCTGGAGTGTGGCATCTGCTTCCTCGGTGTCCGTGATGTTGATGGTGTAAGGTAGTGTCTGGTTTAGTGTGTTTTTGAAACCATCCCAGTCATTTGTGATCTTAGTTTTTTTGAGGCCCTTTAACTCTATTGTGGTGTTTGCTGTGATCTCACACAGTATAGGGTTATGGTCCGAGTCAAGTTCCTTAAGAACAGTGAGCTCTTCTGCCGTCACCCCTATATTGTTTAAGATCACGTCTAATACGTCGGTCTCTGTAGTGGGTTGGAGGGGTAAAACGTTGGTTCGCCAGGCCCCACTATTGTGTAACCCTTAGTGTCTGCGTGATCGTTTAGTGTGCGCCCATTCCGGTTTGTTAGTCTGCTATTCCAGCTTGTGTGTTTACAGTTCATGTCCCCAGCTAGAAATATATTTTCAAAATCTGTAAGTTCGTCTAGGTCTTGTGTTAGTATTGTCTTGGTCGGTGGTTTGTATATGGCCGCGAACAAGATACTCCCGCTCTTCGTGTTAACTTTGATTGCTGTTGTTTCTATATTTTGTACTGCTTGAAAGTTGTGTTGGTAGTGTGGGATATTATTTTTAATGAAAACTGCTGTTCCCCCTCCCCTTCCACTAGGTCTATCGTTTCTGTAGATTTCATATCCGAAAAAGTTGAGTTTCTTGTTACCATTTAGATGGGTTTCGTTTATTAGCCCTATATCTATTCCATATGTTTTAAAAAGTTCCTCTAGTTCCTTCGCTTGCGTGAGTATCCCATTCGCGTTCCATATAAAAACACGTAAAATGTCTTTAGTCCACGTCTTGTCTTTTTTAGTCATCCTGGGTCAGAAAGTACTCAGTCACTCCCTCGATCATAATGACCATCTTCTCTGTTGCGTCTGATGCTTGCCTAAGTCTATTGAGATAAGGTTTGAAGTGTGTTATTATTTTCATAATATTTAATTCTTTGAGGAATTTTATAAGGTCTTTGATATCTGAACCTGAGTTTTCTTGTTGTGTGGGGCCTTGTGTATGTTGTCCCTGCACTGCTTGGGCGTAGGATCGGTGAATCCTAGCCGCCTCTGGGATTTGCTGCTGCCCTATTGGTGGGTTTGTAGCGGGTCTTTGCCGCATTGGTGGGTAGTTTTGTGTGCCGGTAGGTGTAGATGTGGGAGGGGGAGTAGGCCGGGACGTGTTTCTGTTTTGGTTGCTAGACCTGGCTTCCTGTGAGTGTTTCTTTTTTTCCAGTAATTCAACGTAAACCGGGCATTTACTGTAGTTCGCCGTGTGGCTTCCCATACAGTTAACGCACCGTGCTGGTGTGGTGGTATCTTTTTTGGGGCAGTCTTTGGTGATGTGCTGTTTTAAGCACTTGACGCACCTGGGGTTATTCTCACAGTTGTTTTTTGTGTGCCCGTATCTTTGTCACTTGTGGCACTGGACAACTGTGTTGAGTGGTGGAATATAAGATTCTACTTTTACCTTAGTGTGGTTGATATATTTAAGCTGGTAGATGGTGTTTGTTTCTGTGTTCTTAGCTAGGGTCACTTGAAAGGTGGGGAGTAGAGTCACAGTCTGTGTCGTGTTGTCTGCTGTAGTTTTTCTACTGTACTGTCTCACATCCGTCACGGGGAAACCCATTTCTTTCAGTTCTTGTTCAAGGTCAACAGTGGCCATGTTGGGAGGAAGCCCCTTGATGACCACCTTAACTGGCTTATCTCTGGGTAGTGTGAAAGTGTGATATTCTTGTTTGAGGTCCCTGAGCAGGTGTTGAACCAGGTCGTAATCAGTTTTGCTGGTTGTGTGTATCTTAAGCCCGTCCTTTACGTAAATGATCCTGATATCACTGTTAATGGACTTTGTCAGTTCTGTAATTCTCTTGTAATTGTGCGTACCCAGTGTGACTATTGGTGGGAATCGTTTGGGTTGTGTAGGGGTTGTCTTGGTGGAAGTGTTTTGTGTCTCATTGTTCTCTGTTGCAATTTTGAGTGGTTCGAATCTGTTTGATGTGGTGGTTATTTTTTTCGCTTGTGAGTTCTGTCTTCGGGAGGGGCGAAACCTCCTTTTCCTGCCTGATTTGTCCACAAGGGTAAATGTCCCTTGTCCGTCATTGTCGGTCTCCATGTCTGAAGCGTCAGTGGATGAATAGATTGTGTCATCATCGTGTTGTGATTTGTTAGGGTTGCTAGTGTGGGTGTCCATTTGTAGGCCCTGAAAAGGGCCGACTAGTGTGGAGAGGCTAGATTGCCCCCCTCTGTGCAGTGTGGGAGGACTCGGTAGGTGTTGTGTGGTGTCCAAGGACGGACACCGGCTGCGAGGTATTGCTTCGCAGCCGGTCACGCTTTACGGCCTACTGTGGTTTGGTTGTCTCCGTAAGGTATCCACCACAGCAATTGCCACCGTAACGTCCGTCCAAGTTTTAGTTTGGTGTAGTGAACTTAGGTTGGGTTTCCCCGAAGGGTGTCCGACGTTGCCGTCAATTTGCTATTCTTGCCGTACTGTTGGCCGCGGTCGCAGAGCACGTCTTCTTTCCTCAAGGATCCAGAGCTCCGGCTCGAACCGATAATCGATATGCAGTCTGTGACAGAAATGAGGAGCAAGATTTCTCTGGACCTGTTCCAGTGCTGCCTGTGACAGAGAGACTAGGAGCAAGATTACGCCGGACCTGTTAGAGAGTTGCTTGTGACAGAGACGAGGAGAAAGGTTCCTCTGGATCTGTTCCAGCACTACCCGTGACAGAGATTATTCAGTAGAGAGACAAGGAGTAGTGAAAAGCGTTGATAAACACTTCTAATACGTGGCTTTTTTGTGCTGCCATCTACCTTACAATATTGTAACGACGCAGTCTTGACCGAGAGAAAACAGTAGAAGCTCGGAGAAAACAAATGAGCATACAGTAATAGGTTTTTCATTTCAAAATGACCAGTGAAAAAAAAAGGAACAGCTCATTTAGTCTGTCAAGAACAAGCTGTGAATGTAACGTCAGAGGAGCAGGTTGTGATTTCACAACCCATCTCTACCACACACATCTTTCACGGACTCAACTACAGCCTCTTCTATTCTGTTCCAATCACTTTCCATAAAACTAGCGCTTATTTCGACATTCCATTCATACTGTTGTAAAGTTAATTTTTCCATCGACAGTCTTTCATAGTTTCTCACATTTTTATCCTGAAATTTTACATATTTTTAACTCTTACTTTGTAATATTGTTGAGCTACTTCCTCAAAAAAATTCTACCCAATTCAACTTTTGAGATCACTAGGAAGTAATCTGTTCCACATTCAGCTCCCCACACAGCTCTAGTATGCTTTACTAAACTTCTCAGTCTCTCATCATACACCACAAAATCAATCATCGTTTTCGAAACGCCTTTTTGCCATAGATACAAATGAATATCTTTGTGCTTGAACCATGCTATCAACACAAATAAATCTTTTTCTAAACACTTTCTCTAAATTTTCATAATATATATTTAAAATCAAAGATGAATGTTTATATAACTGTATACACGTATTTTTGTTTTTTTAGATAGCTTTTTTTTTTTTTAACGATCTTCGACTCATAATAAAGAAAAATCCTGGTGATTCTTTCTAATATTAATAGCGGTCAATAGTTAAACACTACCACGTATTTATTTGATAGATACCGTCTTAAAAATACTTCCTAGGCTATTCTGATATTTTATTCTTAGTAATTCGCATGCGCATATATTTTTTATGAAGGAATTTAACATGAAACTAATAAATGATTAGCTTTAAACAAAGCTTGCTCCTACAACTATATTTATTTGTTTTTAGTCATTGTAGTTTGCGTAGAGAATCTGAGTTTATTGTATTGTGTCATTAAATTATTATAACACAATAGAATAATATTTTACAGACAATGTTTCTGTATATAGATTTTGTTCCTTAGCTAAATAACCGCGCATGCGCACTTGTGAAATATTTTATATTCACAAGAGTTTTTAGCTTTGTTTTAACACGGAAGTTAATAAATATTAGGCTTACAATTTTCTATGAATCTTCTATGTTCTTAGACGTTTTCATTTACAATTTAAATTGTATTTTAGTTCGTCCGTGACTACAATGGCTATCTGAGTGCCACTGGCAATAAATTAAAACGCTGGGAGAGATCAAACGTTCAATTATCGTGGGCACACTATTCGGGATCACGAAAAAAAATAGGTAAACAAATCCATTTAATTTTATTCTACTTAATAGTTTGTTAACAAACCCTATTTTTGTCATTAAATCAATTAAAATGATTTATCAATAACTTTAATGTCTAAAGTTAAGATTCTTTATCTAAATACTGATTTTGCTTTGTCAGCAGACCCTGTAGTTGGTTTATTTAATTTCTGAGGTTAGGATTTAACTGTATTTTTGTGCCCAAATCTAGGTTAATTTCGTTACGGCCTATGTAGGCTTAGAACTTAATTTTATTTACACATATTCAATTTTACAGCCGCAGGTCCACTACTACACAAAAACCTATTTGTAAATCATCTATGTAAAATTCAAAAGTTCTATAGTGCTATTAAACATTTGGCTAACGTTGGCACCATTTACCAGGAAGTCGATAAAGAGAGGGAATGTATCCAAATAGTCCAAGACTCCCTAGTCGGATCCTTGAGTTTAGACTTGAAGCATTTTTGATGATTTTACACTTCTTGCCGTGTTCATAGCGAAGACGAAATCAAACTATTCGAACGGCAACAACGAATATCTTAGAAACTATGCTCTAGCAGATGAAACACTAGTACTAAAACAATTGCCAGTCAAACATCGCAACCGACACTGCGAGAACAGCCCATGGCATAGCCTTCTGTATCCATGGTTACCAAGACCTCGAGAAGACTGCATCAGTAAGGTTCATGACTATTCAGACAGCTCTACTCTTAGTCACATTGCCAATGCAGTTATCAGGGCCACGAGCCAATGCGACACCGCATAAGTAGACTATTCGGATACAGCTGGGTCTTGATTTTATCTCACTGACACCATCTCTTAGCCTTTGAAATATGCCACCCTATATTCTTTGGCCCCCCTTGCCTTATTTATTTGTCACAGTAAATATACCCAGAGCCTAAGTGGTGCTACCATTACTTGATTAGGACTTCTCTTAAAGATTGGGATCAAGTGATGAACCATCCATGTACCCATACTTTTATAAAATTGTTCACTTCCCAATTTTAAGTGGGATAGCTGCATATTTTTTGTCTATGAATTCATACATATTCGATGTGTATGAAAGAAAGCAAAGTGTCCAGGTGTCATTTTTTAATTTACAAACTTGATGTGTATACATGCCACTTTATGATAGCCTTGTCCGTTATTGACATGTTTCGTTTCTTATTTTTTTCACTAATTATCCTGCAGTGATCGATCAGCTTTAGGAGCTTCATCCACAAATGTAATGCTTTGATCCTGTTGAGATAGGAAAGGATGGTTACCGAGACTGGTTTCTGCGGTAGGAGTGTGCTAGGTTCACTTTTTAAACTCAAATTGAAGTCAAAATGTATAATATGAGATAAGTTCCCAAAGCCAAATTGAAGATTGAATATATATAAAAAAAAGTATAATGTTGGATAAAAATACTCAGCTATACTTTGCAGGTAGCCATGTAAATTTATTTATTAAATAAATATTACTATATTGTGTTATAAAATGGTAAGTTAAATTATTATGACAAAATGTAATATACAAATTTAATTCAGATATTTTTTTACATCTAACATTAATTTGTGATTGAAATAACAGCAAAAAAAAAAAACATGAATGTGTGTTATAACTTTAAATAATTTTTTTTGGCATAGCTTTGTAATTGTTGAATGTGGAATTTTACTCTCGAAATAAAGTCAAAGCAAAGTCAAAGTTTTCAGAACTTCGCACAATCTTACTCTGATGACTCTTCTTTAGTTGTTGAGTTATTAGTACATTTCATGCACAGTGAGCTTAATAGGCCTATATTTTGTTTATTAATATTAGGTATTGGGCCTAGCAATAATCAAATACCTGCTTCGGTGGCTGCATGGTGTAAGGTGTCACTCTTGCAATACAATAGACTGCCAGTGAATGGGAGATTGGAGCTTGAATCCTGGTCGGGTGAACTAAGGTGGTTTTCCCTAAATGATTTTCCACTCTCCCTCCACACAAATGTGGGGACTTTTCTTCTAAATTCAACCTTCCACATCCCTAACTTATTAGCTTGATTATAGTAGGCTACATATGCGGATAACCTGAAAAGGTATTAAGATGAATTAAACTGGCGATATTACCAATAGGTCCTACTTGTGCTAACTTTCAACTCATGAATACACCTTTATGAGTTTTTAATTTCAGTATTTAACATAATATAAATGAACTTACAAGTGGAAATAATACATATATTCATCCTACCGTGTTAATTGAGTGCAACACTGTGCACACTTTTAAATGAGTTCATTTAATACCAATATGCTGTAAAAAAAATTGGGTAATTTTCAATAAATCTTGTAGGCCTATATTCATGCCAGATTTATTCACATCACAATCATCACTGTATTTATTGTAAATTAAACACATGTGTTGCTAGTAGTACAATATCTTTGAATCATTAATACATGGTATGGCCCTTGTATGGCCAATAATTTATTTTTAGTGGCCATCATATTTATAAGTTTCCCCTCTAGTCCTGATTTCAACTCACTAGCCCTGTTGTGAGAAGACAAAACTAATTAATTTTCATTAAGAAGGTTGAACTTTTAAAGAAGAAAATTGCAATATAACTATATAGCCTAGACACACACACGGTTATTGAGCAAACAAAGAGAGCTTCACTAAATTAAATGTTCATTGTTCTTTTCATTTAGTTTAAGGACATTTTGCTGAATGAAGCTAGGAATAGTTTGGGTATTGGCCTAGGTAAATTGTTAGGTTTGTTTTCAGGCGTGAAGGGGCCGGTTCCCTGGATGGGGCGCGGGTAGGAAAACAAAGGTGTGCGCTGGCTCCTGCGGTGTGTCGTCGGCCGCTCTCTCATCAAGGTAAGTGATTATCAATCTCCAATCATTTAAGTTGTATATCATAGTCGAGCTTCATTCTGTTAATCCGATTGGTAAAAGGTTAATTTTGATGTAGCCTTACAATCAAGTGAAATAAACTTACACATTGATATGACCTCATTTTTGGTTTTAATTGAGATGTGGGGCAACATTTTAGGAAATTAATTGAAATATTGGCACTAAAACTAAAACGTCATGGCACACCATTAGGGGCCATCCTTAACATCCTTGATGCCATGCCCGTCGAATTTACAGGCAGCCATTCTTATGAATTTCGCTGCTGAGCCTGTAAATTCTACGGGGTCTTGAATATAAAACTATAAAATCTTTGTCCATGTTTTCTACGTGTTTGGTTAGTGCTGTGCATTCCTTGGATTGTTAGTATCGAATTGTGGTCATATATGGCATTTCACTGCACATCTGAGGGGAGTTTTTATAACTGGAACGATCCTCCATTTCACCCTCTAAGTACTGGTAGCTCAAGTTCAGGGATTCATAGCGCAAAGAATAGCATGCACTTCTGTTTCTTAAGTTCTAGCTGTATAAACAATTGCAAGGAGAAAAAAGGTTAATTTGGTAATGAATTAGCGGAAATAAAGAATTTAGCTGATATATAGGTGACAATGGAGTTGAAATAGAAGATTTGGCGGAATTAGTGATAAAATATAGAATCCATTGCTGTTTACAAAAGTGAACTCTTAAGTTATAGTAGGCCTTGCTCGCAAACGTCGACATGAAAATATTATTTTATATTATAGGGCCTAAATTATTCTTCATTTATGACTAATATGTGTTTGAATGATAAACACTTGAATGATTCATTACATATAGACTATTATACTTTCTAATATATAGACTATGTATGGTACATTGTGATATTTTCCCGCGGGTAGGCCCATAGTAAATAAAATATAATTTTATTTACAATATAGATAGCATTTAGAATTTGGATTATTCATTATGAAGCTATTCATTATGAGCCTCTATGCACATTTTATTGTATAGAATGACACATATTACCTAAATCTACATAACTATACCTCAGTTTTAGCTTATGTGGTGCTGACTGACAGTTCACAGCTGACTTCTGACAGTCAACATTTAGGTATTATACCTAAATTTTGACTGTCAGAAGTGACAACTGCTAAAGACATGTTTTTTGCAGATCATATGGTTCGGTATAGGGATACATAATTTGGTCTGGTAGCTTTTTAAAGCCGTCAGAAGTCAGCTGTGAGCTGTCAGTCAGCACCACATAAGCTAAAATTGAGGTATAGCTTATTGTGTGAGTTTCTTTATTATTTGTATGACTTTTTTGTTTTTTCCTTTTACTCTGTACTTTAACTCAGAATCCTAATTAGAGCATTTTACAAGATATCACACTAGCCTATATTATAATTATTCAAATAATAATAATAATAATAATAATAATAATAATAATAACCGTGTCTTACTACCCATTAGGGTTATACGCTAATGTGTAATGGTAGGGTGATTGTGAAATGAAATGGAGGACCTACAATTTAACGTGGAATCCGAACCACGGTGGAGGCCTGGCATTCCTCACATTCACAAGTTGTGATTAATACACATCTTGTCAGAGGTGAAGGAAGGGTTTGGCAATCAGATAAATCTGTGCCAGGACCGAGGATTGAACCCCGGACCCCCAGCACAGAAGTCCGACAGCTTACCCCTAGACCGCCAGGTCACCTTAATCATAATAAAGAAGAATGTAACTCAAACTGGTCTTTGAACTTTTAAAATCCATTGGGGGGCTGTGGAGAAATTAATATTTTTTTTATAATCCCTAAAATTGGCTGGTTTCTTGCAGGTAGCCTAAGTAGGTACATAATCTTGGCCCGGTACTGAGAGTGTTAAATTACATGGGGGTTTCGGGGGGAGGTGAGTGGGTTCAGTATTCTCTTAAGTTTTCATACAAGGGTGGGGGGAGGTTGGCTCAGGATCCATCTTACCGCACCTATGTTTTTTTTTTTCAATAATGTTTATGGCGAGACAAAATCTAAACTTTTTTTTTGTCAGAAAATAAATATATTAATTGTAGAATTTCACTTATATATTAATTTTCATTTACTAAAGTAATTTTACTGCAATTAAAGTTTTCTAAAATGTCATATTACTCACTTTATCAGGTATCAATCCTTATGTCTAAAGATAATAAAACGATTAAAATAATTTAATTAACAAAGTCTTGAAAATTTATTTACGATATCTTACAATCCCTTAGATGGGAGGAAGGGGGAGCCTCAAAAATCATTAAAAAAAGGACGGCCCCTTATATCATGGGGTGTTTATTCTAGAATATCTGTGGAAAAACTTTTGTTTAACATGTTTCTTTATTATCCTTTTCTCACTCTCCTACTAGGTACAGTACCATAACTCCATAAGGTGCCTAAAGATGAAAAGGCGTGGCCAATTATTTTACCATTTCTTTACACCTTTGGCAATATGACATAATTGACATTTCTGTTAAGGTATGGATTGAATCTCTGTTTCACATCCAGGAAGTTGTCTTAAGGAATGTCAAGTTTTCCACATCATTTCCTTCTTAATAATTATTATTAGGTTCTCAAATCATTGCTGTATAAAAGAATTTGTGCTGAGTGCATCCCTATCTTGAGTTAAGCTTGGTTCATATGTTTGCTTAAGAGTGACACAGCACTTCATGCACTGTATGTTGACCCATGGTGCATTGCAACACAAACTTCGAGACTCTAATATAGCCTAATTTTGGGAAAAATATCTTTCTTTTATATTATATTTTGTACAAAAAAAAGTCTGATAACAACCTTTCAAACAGGCCATAAGGATAGATCATACCTATTCTATCTCTTAGCTACCCCAATCAATGTATGTGCCATAAAGAAGATAAGTAGCTAACAAGAAGATAAATATGGTCTAATATGTCAGTTCTTACCCTTTTTTTTAATCATGGTTTTACAAGCATTTATGCTCAATCTTGTATGACAACAGCTATTTGTTGGAACTTTTTTTCCAGCATCCTTTATCTAAACTACCTTAAACAAGGATAGACACTCCACCCAGCCCTTCAGCCGTTAATTTATTTAGCTACAACCAAATGGAAAGCCCCAATTGTGCTAATTATAATTTTTTCGGCCATGCCAGTAGCTATTAAACCCAGGACCTTTAGCCCAGATATTCTACAAGGTGCAGTTTTGCAACCCTAAAATTGTTTTAAATCAACTGTAGTAAAATAGTATGCATTTATATTGTGTTATCATGAAAACACACACATCTGTTTACACACACATGGTGACTTCACATGGTGGCTACAGACAGGGAAAACAGAAAAAACTTGGAAAAGTCAGGGAATTAAAAATATGTCTAAAATATCCCATTAATTTCGCAACTAAACACTAAAACAAAAGTTAATAATACCTAAATAAAATAACATTTTAATTTTTTAAATAACTGATAAAACTGTTTATGTTTAGTAGATACAAACTTTTTAATATGTGATCAATAATAAATAAAATAAAAGTCATCATCCACCATTAAAACAGGAAAAAAGTAGTCAGGGAAAATTGAAAAATGTTGCCTATAAAACCTGGAAAAGTCAGGGAATTTTGTAAAATATGTTTTTTAGCCACCCTGCTTCAACACAGCTCATGATAGATATTCAACAACTGATGATAGAATCACATGAAGAAAATTACTCAATTTTTTAAAAGTTCCTACACACGTTCAGGTGGCCTCCTGTCTGGTTGGCCTCCTGTCTGGTTGGCCTGAATAGTCAAGGCCTGCACAGGTAAATTCAGGGCTTTAAGGGGTGGTCCCTGTTTGTAAAGTTGGTCCCTAAAAGTCAATTTTTTAAAAAAATTTTTACATTTTGGTTCCTAATTCCCCTTTTCTTAATAAAAATTACTAATTAATAAACAAATGAAAAATATTATAAACTTTTCAAATTTGAAAAGAAGAAAAAAAAAAAAAGGCACAGATTTAACTTATTGGCAAATTCTTCCTTCACTTCTGACAAGAAATGTATTAATCACAACTTGTGAATGTGTGGAATGCCAGTCCTCTACAGTGGTTCGGATTCCACGTTAAACTGTAGTTCCTCCATTTCATCTAACAATCACCCTACCATTACACATTAGCATAAGTGTGTACAACTCAAACGGGTAATAAGACATGATGATGATGATGATGATAATAATAATAATAATAAATTATAATAATGATTAATAATAAATAATAATAATTAATAATAAATTATAATAATGATTAATAATAAATTATAGTAATAATAATTAATAATGAATTATAATAATGATTAATAATAATTAATAATTAATTATAATAATAATAAATTATAAATTATAATAATAATTAATAATAATAAATTTTAATAATAATTAATAATAATAAATTACAATAATAATTAATAATAATAATTACAATAATAATTAATAATAATCAATAATAATAAATTATAATAATTAAGAATTAATAATAATAATAATGATAAAACTTGCTTAACAGTTATTAGTTTGCCTTTATTACATATTCACCTAGCATCTGAACATGTACTGTCTGAGCATATTCGTGTTTGAATTTAATGAGTTTTGGTGCCATTTTATTTAAATTATTGCCCCCATTGAAGTAAACTGAGGGGACGTTTAAATATAACTTGCACTCCTCATTGTCTTAGTTAACTTTATTGGTGAATTTAAAATTACCATAAGTTGTATTGTTACTTATTGTGCAATATCTAAAATCTGCTATATTTTTAGTCATTGCTACTTTCATTAAGTTAGGCAATACTAAATAATATTTATAGTAATCTTTAATCTAATAACAGTATTTTGTAAAGAATATTCCTATTTGTTACCAAGCAAAAGTTTATTGAAATAAAGTAAAAATGTAAGCCATTTCCCATCCAGGAGTTTATCTAAAATGTTTAATACTATAGGTCCAACTTATATTTAATAATAATCATGGAAATTAACAAAAATCCAACAAATTGTAATTTTTGTTGTAAGACCTTATGAAAATAAGGACTTAATTGTAAGCCACACACATACTTTTAAAAAAAAATTAAAACATTAAAACACATGTCATGTGACTGTCTCATGATGAAGCCTTATTTTCGAAAGGTACCACACTAAATATTAAGTAAAATTTATTGTATTTTTGTGAGTTTCGATAGCACAACAATTCAAAATTATAATAGTAGTAATGTAAAGAACTTGTAGGGTGAACATATTTATTATTTTATTCTATTTAACTGGCAAATAACTTGGGAAACCCAGAAAAAAAAACTCTTATAATACATTTTTTTCCGAGTTTTCCAATTGTTTTCTCTGGCGTGCAAAAAAATATGGTCCCTTAAAGTCTCTTTTTTTTTAATTGAAAATTTTGGTCTCCAAGTCCCTTTTCTAATGAGAGGGCGATAAAAGCCCTGTAAATTCTAGTGTTTGTATGCGCAACAGTTGGACTGTTCAGACCACCTGGGATCGCTCATCTGACCGGATCATTTCTGGTGTTGACAGAAATCAATCTCCGCAGTGTCATTAAACTGAATGTGTGTTGACTCATTCAGGTTATTCCTTCAGTACAAGCTGTTGTCAACATGAAGATCAAGAAAAGTGATCCACTTTCTGAAATTTACAAAGCAAACTCATATTTATGGCTAGTCAAATCAAAGAATTATAGTCATAATAATAAAATAACAATTGGCTTACAAGACCACTTTTGTCTTTTTTTATGTTTTAAATAGTTTTTTTATTAATTATGTAGTACATATATTAGCTGTACTAAATGATAACAGCTCGGAATTAATTTTCCCAGACATGATCCTAAGGCAACTAATTGAAACTGAAGAAAATATTGGTTGCCTGTATGTGGATGTAAATAGTTCACCCACACAGGGTTGGCCTGATCAGGCCTGGCATGTGTGGACTTTTAAAAACATAACATACCTAAACATCATAATGTTGGCTACTACTTTGTTAGATATTTTCTTGTAGCGTTTTTTAAATTATACCTTGATCTTGTAGCCTGTACATTTTATAGAAGTTATTATTTTTTTGCTTTTTTTCAGTTGGGAAATGTGGGAGCACTTTAATGTGCATGATCATTATACATTTTGAACATAAAGTCATAAAATTCCTCTTAAAATATTGCCCATGTCTTAGCTCTAGTTGATATGATTCAAGTTTTTATTAAAAGTATTAATGTTCCTGTTGAGAGGGGGTGGTGGGTGCAAGCACCACATTTATCAAACCTTGTGTTCATCACTGTCATGTTGTAACTTGTCCATATATCCTCAAACAAATCAATGTGCAACCAAATAGTTGACAAAATAAAGTTGCCAGTTGTTGCCTAGCATCAAAGAATTGAACTCTGCTAATGTGAGGTATGTTCTATGACAGAAAACCATGTCTACATAGAAGCACTAGATAGATATTAGTGACGTAGCTCCTCCTACCCTTAGTCCTCACTCTACTTTCCTTCACCTAAGGAGAAACCATTTAGGAAAGCGCATCGCATCGGTACTACACACAGCTAGTATTTATATCCCCATGTCTTCATCACCAATAACCTAGATTGGGTGGGCTTGGCATTTACTCCGGGTGCCCACATGTGTGGGTATCAAAGGTTAATAATTCCGGTCATAGGTTGATTGGGCACCTTGCAGTAAGATTTCCCTCCCAAGGTGATTGGGCATGCTACCTTGAGGTACACTTTCCCTCCCGAGGTAGATTGGGCACTGCTACCTTGAGGTACACTTTCCCTCCTGAGGTAGATTGGGCACTGCTTCCTTGAGGTACACTTTCCCTCAGAGGTACATTGGGCACTGCTACCTTGAGGTACACTTTCCCTTCAGAGGTAGATCGGGCACTGCTACCTTGAGGTACACTTTCCCTCCGAGGTAGATTGGGCATGCTACCTTGAGGTACACTTTCCCTTCCCTGCACGAGGTAAGATTTGGCATGCTACCTTGAGGTACACTTTCCCTCCTAGAGGTAGATCGGGCACGCTACCTTGAGGTACACTTTCCCTACAGAGGTACATTGGGCACTGCTACCTTGAGGTACACTTTCCCTCAGAGGTAGATCGGGCAATGCTACCTTGAGGTACACTTTCCCTCCCGAGGTAGATTGGGCATGGTACCTTGAGGTACACTTTCCCTCCTGAGGTAGATCGGGCACTGCTTCCTTGAGGTACACTTTCCCTCAGAGGTACATTGGGCACTGCTACCTTGAGGTACCTTCTCCCTCCAAGGTAGATTGGGCACTGCTACCTTGAGGTACACTTTCCCTTCAGAGGTAGATTGGGCATGCTACCTTGAGGTACACTTTCCCTTCAAAGGTAGATTGGGCAATGCTACCTTGAGGTACACTTTCCCTCCAGAGGTAGATCGGGCACTGCTACCTTGAGGTACACTTTCCCTCCCGAGGTAGATTGGGCACTGCTACCTTGAGGTACACTTTCCCTTCCTGAGGTGGATTGGGCACACTTTAGCTTTCCTTAGAGGTACCACCCTTTCCTCCTCAGATGGTACATTGGGCCTGCTATCCTTGAGGTACACTCTTCCCTCCCAAGGTAGATTGGGCACGGCTACCTTGAGGTACACTTTCCCTCCAAGGTAGATTGGGCATGCTACCTTGAGGTACACTTTCCCTTCAGAGGTAGATTGAACTCAATTAATTTTGCTCCATGGATATGTTTGTTGAAAATGACCTACGGTGAATTAAAGTTATATTTCTCTGTTGATTTTTTTTTCCTTCATGGTCCGTTTGCTCGGCGACACACAGCAACGCCTTTCCAAGTTCCTATAAACCTTCTACCGTTACATCCGGTATGTCCCCTCGAGAAGACAAGATCTTGCCATCACTTCCTGTCGTCTTGACGCCGCTGTTTCCGGGTTCATCCTTTCATTGTTTGTGGTCACAACTCTGTTGAATGAAAGAGAACACAAGTTGTTATCCGGGAAAATCTGCACAGTGACGAGTGATTTTATTCTATAACTGATCAACTCGTTAGGATTCAGGTAGAAGATAAAAAAAGTGACATAAGATCTACTTTTATGTATTCATACCTGAAGGCATGTGTTCTGCAGCTGACCCTCTTCGATGGCCACGTGATCTAATGCGCTACTCTCGTGTTGGGCTAGACTGCAGAAGATGGGGGATCAGGGCTCGATCTCAGTCGGGTGTACTTATGGAGGTTTTCTCTAGACGGTTTTCCACTCTCCTTCCGACGCAAATGCATGTACACTTCCTCTAAATTAAGCCTTCCTAAACCCTAACCCATTAGTGTAATCAGTACAGGCGTACAACGTGAACAGGTAGTAAGACGCGGTGCTAAAAACAACTATTTACCGGGTGTACGGAAAATTGAGTTCAAAAATAGCACTGCGAGATTAATCTTGGCTAGAATCTGTCGGTCAAGTGGGGCGCAGCCATTCAAACACATGGAGACTTGGATGACGGCATGCAGTATATCTTAGCGCAGGCTTGTCTGGTCCGCGGACCAATAGCGGCTCCCAAGTACGTTCTGTGCAGAAATATAACAAATTAGGCTCTTGAAGCTGACGTAAATGCTCGCTAACTTCCATGTAGTTCTCATAAGCATAATCTATGCATGGATGAATGGAAGGGTATGTGTATATGTGTGTACTATATTTGGACATCAGGTATTATACATCTCAAATATGGTCCCCGCCCAATTCTCCAAGAACTTATGCGGCTCTCATTCGGGAAAAGGTTGGAAATGCTTGATGTACGGCGATGTAGGGACGAATACCACTCTCACTCAGGATAAGATGCATGTCGCGGTACCTACTCTGCTAAACCGTAAATTTCTCTCACAATGCTACAGGTGTATCACTCAAGATGGGGGTATAGGGAACGCAAGAAACGGCCAGTGCTTTTGCAATTTTTATAGCAAAACATTTTTCTGGTCAAAACAAATCAAATATTTTTTTTATTTTTTTTATTTATTTAGCACCGCGTCTTACTACCCATTCGGGTTATACGCTTAAGTACTAATTACACTAATGGATTAGGAATTGGGAAGGTTGAATTTAGAGGAAGTGAACCCGCATTTGCGTGGAGGGAGAGTGGAAAACCATTTTAGGAAAAACCACCCCCAGTTCACCCGACCGAGATTCGAACCTCGATCTCCCCGTCCTCAGTGGTCTAGCTCAACACGACTGGCGCGTTAGCCAACTACGCCACGGAGGCGGGTAAATCAAATATTGCTTATATACAAACATAAAGTATAATTATCTTCACACAAGGCCGTAGCCAGGGGAGGGTTTTGGGGGTTCAAATCCCCTCCGAAATTCTATAAACAAAATATATATGGCTCTATTTATGGTTCACACAATATCAAAATTAAGATACAACTACAAATTAGGGGGCTGTCACCATAAAAAGCATTTAAGAGAGCTTCTAGAAGTGTTGAATATTTAGAAATTGTCCAAGCTTTCAGCAGTTAGGGGGTAATGTTGCCATAAAAAACACATCAGATAGCTTCTAGAACTCTTTATTATTTAGAATTTTTTTCTACCTTCCGGCAATTGGGGGATATGCCCACCACCAAACCCCCCCTGAAATTATTGGCTGGCTACGGCCTTGTCTTCACATGACACATGGTGACATCAACATGTGTTGAATACAACCTTTTTAAATGAAGAGAAACTTTTTTCGTAAAATTTAAGGACACCCTCGACAGATATTCAACAATTGTTGAGGTCATCATGTGAAGAAAATTTAACTCCAGGGTTGTTTAGAAACAATATTTGATTTATTTTGATCAAAACAATTTTTTTCTCTCTAAAAAGTGCAGAAACACTGACACTTTCTCGCGTTCTCTGCATCCCCAAGTTAAATGATCCCTCACACCATGATCACAGAAGCTACCAGTCTGGCGATCTTTGATCTGCCTGTTACGTATGTGTTTTCATTGGTTGATGGTAGATGTGCTTTGTCTACCTCCTGCGGGCTCGGTTCCTAGAACGTGGTGCACGGGCTCACCAGATGCCCGCTGCATGCCTTCGGGTTATGGCTGAGGATTACTTGACGTAGGTATGCATGAAACTAGATCTATACACTGATTTTGATAGGAAGTCATGTGTGGAATGCCAGGCCTCCACCGTGGTTCGGATTCCACGTTAAACTGTAGGCCCTCCATTTCATCTCACAATCACCCTACCATTACACATTAGAGTAAGTGCGTACAACCCGAACGCGCTGCTATATAATAATAATAATAAAGATAATAATGATAATGATAATAATAATGACGATAATAATAATAATAATAATAATAATAATAATAATAATAATAGGAAGTCCGTTCTGAAAGGTATTTTTTTCCTTCCAAAATCCTATCAGAAGTAGGAGTCTGGTAGGGAAATGGACCTTTCAGAACAGATATCTTATAAAAATCAGTTTATAGTAACTTTTTTTCTAGAAGTTAGATTAGTCCATTCTTAAAAAAATTAATGTGTAGCTATATCCACTAGTTTATAAATACACATCTCGTTGTAGTGTTAAAGTTAGAGTTTATTAACTTTGTCGTCACACAGCAGAGGACAAATAGGAGCGGTTGTGGCGAGGGAAAGTAAAAACCGCAAAGCATTTCCTTGGCTGGCCGATAGTCAACCATAACTTGGACCGATACCTCTTTTATTTGATTAGATCCAGAGAGATAAAGTGACCATTTTCAGGGACAGGTACTCTTAAATCCCTGAGGGGAGCCTGGGAAAGTACATTAATTGCCATTTGATGGTTCTAAGGCGTCACTCACGAGTTAGACGGGACTGTCGAGGACGGGTAGATCAGGGCTCAAATCCCTGTCGGGTGTACTGAGGGTGGTTTTTCCTAAATAGTTTTCCACTCTCCCCCACGCCAATGCGGATACATTTCCTCTAATTCAATCTCCCTCATCCCTAACACAGCGTAATCTGTATAAATGCGGATAACCAGGCCCGCCGGGTGCTCAAACCGGGCCTGACACCTGGGTCAATGCGCGGTCCCCCCTTTCTTTGTCCTACTCGACTTCAGTGGCCAAGGAGTGGGGAAAAAAAAAAGATTTGCAGGGGCTTTGATTTCCAAGCCAAAGAGGGACCTATTTCAGCCTGAAGGAGGGAGTAAACAAATTATTTACAAGGGTAAAAACGCCCCCCTCCCCAACTTTGGTTTGCACAATTAAAAAAACAAACTTGTTGGTCAATTTTACAAAACAAAAGTAATGTACTCAAATTAATCCGTAACTGAACACTGGAATGTTACACGCATGATGGACTTACATTTAAATGGAACTTGATTCACTACCCTTATCTCTTCACGTTACAAATTTACTTTCAGCACATAAATAATAGACTCCGTTATACTTCCAAACACTTTGAGACGAACGACAAGACTGAACCGAATCAATTATATCATTCTGACAAATGTCAGTAAGTTATACACACCTTGTTATGTTATTTTTAATGTCTGTGTTATTGAACAGTCATTAGACTAGTTATATAATAAAAATAACTTGTTTATATATAAAGAAAGAGAGAGAGAGCGAAAATTTAAGGAAAACATTCAGAATAAGAAGTTTTTATCGACTTAATTGATTAAAACATTTTGTTTAGTTAATAAAAATTCAAAATTGCATTAATTAAGGACTCTCCCCGAAAATCTTAGACGAATGTTCATTTGTATCTAGAACGATTACACACAGGTTTCAAATCATTGTAATTGCGGGAATGTCTGTTTGGAGGGGACCACAATTCACTTTATTTAAATTAGTTAAAATTCACACCTGGGCATGGAAATCGAGCCCGGTAACTTTGGCTTGGTACGCCAATGAACCACCACTGAGTTAGCGAGGATTCGTCCACGGGTAGAGCATTGGCGCACTAAACCAAAGGTCCCGGGGTTCGATTTCATTGTCAAGATGTCATTTCTCGTCTAATTTAAATTATTTAATCTGAATTTAGAATAAGTCTTGTACAATCAGTCGGTTCAAAAAATGCACGTTTAATACCTCGAATAAATGGTAAAAAAAAAGTAAGACGTTGCGATTTAAAGAAAAAGGCCTTTTTTTCAGCTCGTAACTTGAGGAGGATATGAAGGTAGAAAGAAGGATGCAATGAACTGAACTGTGGTAGGGGTAGAACACTGTCAATCAACGACAAAGGATCTGTTTTAACTCCTTCCTACTAATTATTTACACTACGTTTACTTTGAGATGTAGATTACATCATGGCCCGATCTTAAAATGGAGGTAAGCCACCGCTTGTACAAGTAATTGTACATAATTAGCGGAGCTTAGAAGACGGTAAATAATAATAATAATAGTTACGGATATAGCCGCTTAAATTAAAAAAAAAAGTCACCTGGACTCGAGAATCGAAACCGGAACACTTGGCTTAGCGCGGCAATGCTTCCCTGTTATTCTTCAGTCAACGATTTGAAGGTTGGTTTGATGTGAGTGCTATCCATCCGGAGCTAGGAAAGCAACATCTGGGAGAAATACCATGTACCAGGTGAGTTCATAAAGTGTGATGGTTCTCGGTTGTTTTACACGCTGATTTCTGTGAGCGAGCGCGCAAGGGTCCTACCAATTTTGTCGTGAAAGGTATTTCCACGTACCATCCAGGGTTATTTTACATGCCACAATAGACACGGGACCGACGGCTTTATCTCCAAAGGAAGTTGTACTACGGATCTTTATCGCGCAAGAAAAATCCGTCGACCTTGGCTGGGTTTGAACCCACGAATATTGGGACTTGAGGCGAGCACGTTACCCCAATACCCCCGAAGTACATTGTTATTTTGTACAAACGGCAGCACAAAGACGATCCTGAATCGCCGGTGGCTGTGATATCAATGATAGCTCATAGTAGCTGATGATTTCTACACGTCCATCACAGACTCTGCCTTAAAACTATTAATGAAAGCAATTGGTGCGCTACGCCAAGAGTCCCGGGTTTGAGTCCCGTGTCCATTTATCATTTTTCAAACCTATGAACATCATCTTATAAGCTACACCATAATTGAACCCGTTAAGGTAAGATTGCCACCTTTCAGAATAAACGAGGGGGACATTGTTTCATACTAATACTTTACTGGTCGATATGTCAAACATATTACCATTTGGTAGCGCGTCTGTCTTTTAATATAAGTTTCCAGGGTTTGATTCCAGACACGAGCAAAAATGTTACAAACAGTCGAATTAGGAATGTGTTTGATATTTTGATTCACTTTCCGTTATTTCGATAGCGAAGCCAATTTGCTTTAGTCGGCGAATGTATGGGCGTTATTATGACAGATACCCGCCTCGGTGGCTTAGTTGGCTAACGCGCCAGTCGTGTTGAGCCAGACCGCCGAGAACGGGGAGATCGAGGTTCGAATCTCGGTCGGGTGAACTGGGGGTGGTTTTTCCTAAATGGTTTTCCACTCTCCATCAACGCAAATGCGGGTTCACTTCCTCTAAATTCAACCTTCCCAGTTCCTAATCCAATAGTATAATTAGTACTTAAGCGTATAACCCGAACGGGTAGTAAGACGCGGTGCTAAATAAATATTATGACACTGTTCCAGGTGTCATAAATACTGTAAGGGATTGAAGTCTCTAATAAAAGGTCTCGAGCTGTAGATTTGCACGAAAATCACTAAACACCTGATTTAATGCCGGGATTTTCTACATAACCTGTGATTTGATCAAGCAAGAAAATTGATTTATGCGTGTTTTTTTTTTTTTTTTTTTTTGCATGGCTACGACTTTGGTTTAAAATCAGATGACTCACACTTATAAGAACGTTAGTCATTAGTGTTTAGTCTATGCAGTGTATGCAACTTGAGACAGCAATTGTAAATATTGATCGATTAACTGGTAAAGCTTTTTGCGCGTGATCGGGACTTCTTTTTTTAGGTGTGAAAAATAGATTCCTATTTATAGACGCGAAAGGGCGAGAATGGACTTGGCCATTAGTATTAGCCAACTGCTACGGCGGGGTTCAGGTAGGAAGAGCCCTCCCTCTTACACACATCATATATTTTGCGGCCAAAATTAGCTACGTTTTATTCTTTTATTAGTGTTATTTCATAGGTATTGATAGTATCTATCAAAAAGATCACATGACTTGACGTATGTATAGCTGAAAGTAAATCTTTACACAGGGTGTCCAGCGTCTTGGAAAACAGGAGAAAATCGTGGCTAGGTCAGGGAATTTTATAAAATTTCTGGAATTTTCACAAATTCGCTAAAAAAAAAGGGGGGGGGGTGAACTGTATCCATTCTGAATGGTCTCCATTCAGACAGTTTTAAAATAAACTACTTTAACAAAAATTCTGATTTGTATCCACTGTAATTATTTGCATTATATCCACAAAATCCTGAATGGTCTCCATTCAGATAATTTCGTAAACAAGCACTACAAAAAAAGTCTGATTTGTATCCATTCTCATAATATCCAAAACATCCGGAATTATATCCATTCTGAATGGTCTCCATTCAGACATTTTCTTAAACATCACAAATAAAAAGTCTGATTTGTATCCACTAGAAATATTTGCATTATATCAAAATCCTGAATTGTATCCATTCTGATTTGTATTCATCTAATTGTGGTGCCACTTGTCTGATAGATGGCAGCAGCAAAGACTCTCCTTCCTCATTCCTCATTTGTGGTGCTTGTTTAAGAAAATGTCTGAATGGAGACCATTCAGAATGGATATATCAGGATTTTGCGGATATGAGAATGGATACAAATCGGACTTTTGTAGTGCTGGTTTAAGAAAATATCGGAATGGAGACCATTCAGGATTTTGTGGATATAACGCAAATAATTACAGTGGATACAAATCAGGATTTTTGTTAAAGTAGTTTATTTGAAAATTGTCTGAAGGGACCATTCAGAATGGATAAAATTCCGGATTTTGTGGATATTATGAGAATGGATACAAATCAGACCTTTTATTTGTGGTGCTTGTTTAAGAAATGTCTGAATGGATACAATTCAGTCGTCTAAAAAAAACAGTTTTGTTTACAATAATCAAAATAATATATTTTTTCCAGTTAATACACACCGTGAATCTATTTTATTACAGTAGTCACAGTTGAGCAGATTAATCTCAATTCTCCAGGTCAAAATGTGATTTTTGTGTCGTCTTTCCACCCCTCTGACGCGTATCTTTAGCCATAGTGGAACTATAGTTGTGTGCATGCGCGAGAACTCGATTATATTATGGGCGTCTCCCTGCAATATTAAACTCTACTGATGTACGGCGACCTTAGAATGTTTCGATATGATATAACTGAAATCTAACTAAGATCGCATTACCCAAGAGCTCACTAGGCTGAAATATTTTAACACCTTCATAGAGTGACAGCATTTCAGAATATGTATGTGTCTAATAGTAGTATTACATTAAGTTGCCATTTAATAAAATAATGTTTGTAATATATACTGACCGGGAAAAGTAGGAAATTGGCTCTGGAAAATCTAGAAAGTCAGGCAATTTTAAAATATAGGCCTAATTTGGCTGGACACCTCTGACTTTTCTAGCTGTTAGATAAGGCTCTTCCTATGGAAATTGGACTGTACTAAGTAGCCGAAGATATCACACGCCCATCATGGCTCTGCATGAGTAGTAAATAATCCCCTAACAACAGGAAGAATTACGGAAAGTCCATTGGTAAAACATCGGTGTGCTAAGCCAAAGAAAGGTCCCGGGTTCGAGTCCATTGTCCAAGGGGTCATTTTGTTAATATGTTGAGTATAATTTTAAATGCACCCTTTTGGACAGCAATGAGCAATGATTACTTCACCCAATTGTAAATAACTATTTTTTGTAATCAAACTTGTTACACTCACTCGCATAAGTTATCATAATCACGATTCTAATCCAGGGTTGCTACGAACATGAAAACCGGGAAAAAACAAAGAATTCTGCAAAATCTAGTAAAAATATTCTAGTTAATTTGGGACATTTAACGCGTAGCTTAAAATAGTAAGTTTGGGTGAACGAAAAAGTGAACTGAAGAACGAAGCATGCTCGCGCAAACATGTTTTAGTAGGTCTTTAAGAGTTGTGAAGCGACGGAAGATGTAGGCTTATTTCCCCATTAATAATAACTATGTACGCCTGTTATAAACATAAGTTAACGTGACTTCACACGAGTCAAGACTCCTTTCTTCGATCTCAGTGGTCTTGGGGTAACGTGCTCGCCTCAAGACCCGATGATCGTGGGATCGACGGAGTTTTCCTGAGCGATAAAAATCCATAACATAACTTCCTTCGGAGGGGAAGTAAAGCCGTCGGTCTCAAGTGGATTGTGGCATGTAAATTACCCTGCAAGGTGTGTGAAAACACCTTTCTCAGCAAAACAGGTAGACACTTTAGCTCTCGCTCATAGCTCGGGTCAGAAAGTGCACGTTAAATACTTAGTAAAATTACTCTTTTCTTCAATATAAGCTGCCTGGAAAAATGGGAATTCCTCCTGGCAAATCTGGAAAACACAGGAGATTTGGTATTAAGAAAATAGTGGCAACCTTGTAGAACTCGTAGTTAGTCTTCATCATCAAATTACAGTAGATTTTGCGACGCCAGCCGTCCCGCTGATACAACTACAGTAGGATGACAATATCTATTGAGGTTCTTTTCCTCCTCGTTTCTTATGTTTGCTTCGCTTTTTCCCTTTCCTGTCAATAAACCGAGGGATTTGTTTGATTACTTGCCTTTTACTTTGATCGATTGATCCGGTTAAGAGGGGATGAGGGTGAGGTTATCTCTCTATAGGCCTACTATCTTGATCCTTCAAGGGAATATCCTACGAGCTAGTTAATGTTAGCGGTAGTTTTATTTATTTATAACTATCACCGCGTCTTACTACCTGTTCAGTTTATAACCATATATGATAATTACTCTGTAGGGATGAGGTAGGAAGCATCTACCTGCATTTAGGGAAAACATCCTCAGTATACCCGGCCGGGATTCGAGGACTGATCTCCCAGTCATCAGCTGGCCTATCTAACACTAGAGTGACGCCTTAGACCATTCGGCCGTTGAAGCCGGTATCAAGAGTAGTTAACTTGCACTTATGAACCGACTGCTTATATCAGCACCCAAGAATTTCTCTTAGCGAGGGCGAAAGGACCTACCAATTTTGTCAGAAAAGGTATTTTCACATACCTTCCAGGGTTCTTTTAATGCCACAATCAACATGAGACCTACTGCTTTACTTCTCCTCTGAAGGAAGTTGTACTACGGATTTTTATCGCTCAAGAAAAGGGGTTGAACCCACCTACATCGGGTCCTGAGGTGATTAATTCACCCCAAGACCACCGAGGTCGACGGCTTTCAAATGCAAAGCAAAGCTGAATTCGAAGATAATGGTTTTCAAAGCACACTAGATTATTTTATGCTAACGTATCTGCATTTATCTCGTGTTGGTTATAGTTGTCGTTTAATCATCACTTGGTGTTAGAATATTTTTTATTAGCTGTTCTAAAATTGTTAAAATACCTCATATTTAGAGGTATACTGACCGCCTCTTTGGTCTAATGGTCACATTTCCAGGATACAAATCTAGATGTCCCGGGTTCGATCCTAAACACTTTCATATTTTTCTTTGAAGCTGTGGGTCTGAAACAGGGTCACTTCATCCTCGTGAGGACAAATGAGGAGATAATTGAATAATTAAGTAGCGGTTTTGGTCTAGAAAACTGAGATTAACAGCTGGAAGGCTGGTTTGTGTGACCACATGACACCCTCTATCCGCAAATTTTTCCACTATCTTCGCAAACATGCGTCGGCCGCTCGTTCAGTATATCTCGCTTGCGGGCTGACGCCATGGAGTTTTTTTAAAGTGCGTTCTTATTTGTTAATAAAATACCGAAATTTTCTTCTTCCTTCGAAATGTTTTGTAGATGCAATGTTATTGTGGATGTTAAAATCGAAACGAGGAGTATTGACCCTCGAATTCAATATTTTAAAGCTTCGCAAACCCCAAATAAACAAGCACAACATCGGCTGTTGATAAATCATTGTTAGAACAGTAGGCACACATTTGATCAACGATAAGTTTAATCGGCCTAACCGAAATCAAAAGGGGACCCTTCGCTCAATAGAGAGACGTTGTTGCACCGACTGAGCCAATTTATGACAAAACGAGGTGGGGGAAGAAGGGGTTATCCTAAATTACCAAATTTGGGGCCTAGCCTTTCACAGTGATGAATTGATGTCCGTGGGATTTGATGTTGTTGTTCAGTTTAGATTTAAGTTAGTTTTCAGTTTGTACTAATATGATCAATCAGTTTAGAAAGTGCAGTTAAATAAATACCCCAATTAAAAAATATGTATATATATATAATATATATATATATATATATATAAATAAAGTCAAACAAAAAGGTAGGCTTACAAATCACGTTCGAATCCTTGATTCCCCTAATAATTGTGAAATTCGAGATTTGTAAACATTTCAAAATTTCTAGAATATATCTATGAAGGCCTTGACTTGAAATCATAACACGAATTTGGATAAGACCCGCTTCTGTGGCTGCGTGGTCAAACGCGCTACTCTCGCAGTAGACTAGACTAGGCTACCGATCACGGGGAGATCAGGGCTCGAATCTCGGTTGGGTGTACCGAGGGTGGTTTTTCCAAATGGTTTTTCACTCTCCCTCCACTCAAATGCAGGTCCACCTCTAAATATAACCTTCCTAATCCATAAAACCATCAGCGTAGTTAGTACTAAGGCGTATAAACCGAACGGCTAGTAAGACGCGGTGCTAAACAAAAGGATTAATAAAGAAAATAACAAAATCACAAAATAATGACAGTAAAAATAATAATAATAATAAATTTTCTTAAAAAGGGTTATATTTGTTTTTGATTATGTAAGGCACATGGGAAACAAAATGGCGTTTGTCAGTGTTACCAAGCCTTTAACAATTCTTTAAAAACTCAATTTTAAGTAATTTAATTATACTAAGATTGTACATTTTTAGTAATTCGGATTCGAGATTTGAAAGAAAAGTAAGATTTGGATTCGAGAAATATAAGATTTGACCGAGATCTACTAAAAATGGTTCCATAATAAATACAGGTGGGTCAGGTAATCCGTTGTAAGAAGACACCTCTCATAGATCCGTGGTGCCGTGCCTCTGCAGTCTCGACCATGGCAGGGCCTTAAAATACTCCTCTAACTTGCAAAACCAAACTGATAGTACGACCCATACAGTGCAATTAAGATAGGATATAACACACTCGTCAATTATTAGTCAATAAAAAAAAAATTTCATCCTATTTATACGTCAAGCTAAGTGATCTTCTACAGCAGAGGTTCCCAATTTTTCTGGCCACGGAACCCTAATTGATCATACTTTTTTTGGCGGAACCCCATTTTGATAAAACAAAGTGATTGTAACTTGTAGTGTAGTTTGAATATTTTCATGTTTGACATGAAAAGAAAGAATAATTATAAATAAAAAATAATTATTATAAGTATTATAAAACATTTATCGTACAAAAAAAAGTAACTATTTAATGTGAAGAATGAAATTTTTTCACATATTTACTTATAATAGCACTAAAATTAGGCTTAATGTCTGACAATTGAACACGAAGATCTGAACTCGGAACCCCTTTGACCCTTCCACGGAACCCCAGGGTTCCGCGGAACACCTTTTGGAAACGATGTTCTACAGTCACTTGTGATATAGGTAAGATTGAAATAACACTAATAATAAAATGTTAGCAATTTTGCCCAGATACAAAAAGTATTTTTATATTTTCTAAAATAGCCATTGTAAGAAAATTGGACTGTAGCCCCAATAAGGCCACGTTATTTCCCCATTGCACCACTCGAACAGGTATTTGTATTGGTCCGCCAGCTTATAGATAACGTTAGAGATAAATATACGTTACCCACATTATTTTAATCAGTGAACGCGTGTCTCTAGTCGTTAACAGATGGAGGCCATGCCTGTCAATATCTTGTCCAATATTGCGGTCCGGATAGTGGCATAAGATCCATGCTAATGTTGAGTTTGCGGCTCTGAGTCAACAATGTTCAATATTGCGGTCCGGGTAGTGGCATAGGATCCGTGCTAATTCTGAGTTTGCGGCTCTGAGTCAACCATGTTCAATATTGCGATCCGGATAGTGGCATAGGATCCGTGCTAATGCTGAGTTTGCGGCACTGAGTCAACAATGTTCAATATTGCGGTCCGGATAGTGGCATAGGATCCGTGCTAATGCTGAGTTTGCGGCTCTGAGTCAACCATGTTCAATATTGCGGTCCGGATAGTGGCATAGGATCCGTGCTAATGCTGAGTTTGCGGCTCTGAGTGAACAATGTTCAATATTGCGGTCCGGATAGTGGCATAGGATCCATGCTAATGTTGAGTTTGCGGCTCTGAGTCAACAATGTTCAATATTGCGGTTCGGATAGTGGCATAGGATCCGTGCTAATGCTGAGTTTGCGGCTCTGAGTCAACAATGTTCAATATTGCGGTCCGGATAGTGGCATAGGATCCATGCTAATGTTAAGTTTGCGGCTCTGAGTCAACCATGTTCAATATTACGGTTCGGATAGTGACATAGGATCCGTGCTTGTGTCGAGTTTTGAGCTTCCAGTCATCCATGAACCTGAAGAAGATGATTCAGTGGTTGACGAACGTCAATTGCATCGGCAATAAAGGTGCTTATGTTAGCAAAAATTTTCCAAAGATAAACCAGAATTAGTTTGTATTTTATTTTTTTATAATCTGTTGGAAAGCTGGTGATGGGATTGTTTTCAGTTATAAATAGAGCCTAGATTTTTATGTAATTACATTTTTTATCCTGACAGAAAAGTGAAATGTTGGCGAAATAGATTGTTTGGGGACTGTATTTTCATTTTTCATTTGACATATTTTTACATATTTTACCGTATTCTACATATTTTCGAAGTTATTACATAAAATTACATATTTTGTGTGTTTATTTACTGAGCTATTATTTTTATGTCTTTCTTGAGAAAAATACTTTAAAATGTTGAGGTACTAATTTTTAGGCAATCTTTACTTTTATAAATAAATGTATTCAGTGAAGGGATGGCAGTGAAAAAAGTCCAAGTCAAATATTCTGGCTCGTCAGAGAGGATTACAGTTGCCGTAACATAACTTTGTGTCGGACGTTTCTCGTGCTGTGAAGGGGAGATAATTTGGCGTTGCAATAAAGTGGTCTCAGCGACACGTCTCTCGCGCGGCGTGTCAGTTTGTAAACACAATTCTACGAGTTGTAAAAACAATAGCTTTTTGGATCTGATTAGATCATTTTCCTGTTGTTCATTGCTCGGGAGAAGAAACGAATATAGAGCAGCAAGAAAACATAACGCAAGCTGTCAGAGAATTTTCCCACAATTCCACGTGACAAACATTCACACACACAGTTTGTATTCCTTCCCCTACCTTTCTTTCGACCACAGCCTCATACTTGTAGTTAGTTCACAAATTATCAGCTAATAGACTACTAGTGACAGCCGATAGGTTAGTGTTTTGGAAGAGTATCCTTCAGAAACTTTCAGCCATAAAATCAAATTCCGTTCCACTAATGTATGTGTGCATTATTAACGTTACCTCCTATGTGGTTTAGTGGTCAGAGCGCATGGCTTACAGATTTCAAGGTCCCGGGTTCAATCCCCAGCGCTTCCAAAGTTTCTGCAAAGCCCCGGGTCTGAAACGACGTCAACTCAGACTCGTGAGGACAAATGTGGAGTTACTTGAACGAAAAAGTAGCGGCTCTGGTCTAGAAAATTGAGATTAACGGCTGGATGATTCATTGTGTTGAGCACATGACTCACACTATCAGCAGAAGTTGACAGTATCTCCGCCAACAGACGGTGGCTGCTTAGTATGGTCTAATTGTGGGCCAACCCATTGAGTTTTTTCTATTATTATAAAGGCAATAAAAGAAAGTGTATTAAATATTTTCACAATATCGCATAGTTTACTAAATATTTTAACTGACGTTGTTACATATTTATATACATTATTTGTAGGTTAATACCACATAAAAATCCTGGCTCTAGTTATAAATCTAAGCCAGGTTCATTTTTGGGGGGGGGGGGGGTGCAGCTCCTAAATGTCAAAATCAAAGTCTGAGCCCAAATATTCTTTCTTCGACTTCGACACAAACCTTCGTATCTTTGAAATATTGCGAGGGAAAGTCCGAATGGTCTAAGGCGTCACTCTCCTGTTAAACTGGCCTTCTGATGGCAAGGAGATCGAAGTTGTTGGGTCTCCTGAGGGTGGTTTTTTTTTCCTAAATTGGTTCTCACTTTCCTTTCATATAAATGCAGGTAAGTTATATTACGTCTGAAATTCTTCCTTCATCATCCCCAACCCGTTAGAGTAATTATTATATATGCGTATGACCTGACCAGGTAGTGAGGCGCGGTGATAAAAAAACACTTTCCCTACCGTACCAAAAGTAATGTTTACAACGAAATGAAAATACTATTATTGAAATATGAAAGTAATACGGTAGGGCCTATATTTAGTTTTAACTGTGTTTTGTTCTGATTAAGTAGATTGGAACCTTAAACACTAATTATTGATTTAGGTTTGAAGCTAAGAAAGTAAGCTATGTCATTATCTTTTTACTCACAGGCTTACTGAAGCAGGAAACCTAACAACTAGAATATCGAAATAAAAATAGGATTTTTTTTAAAAGATAAAAGATGTCAGAATTGAACCTTTTACAGTTTTATAAAAGCTAATAAAACAATTTTTATATATGTATACGTCAAATCATGTGATGTGCATGTGTCACGATATAAATTTATTATCATTACATATTAAACTACTAAGGGGCTGTTCATAAACTACGTCTCGCTAAATTTGGGATATTTTACCTCCTATCCTCGCTTTGTCACACATTGTCTCAATTGTGTGAACCCCTTCTCTAGTATTACGTCATAATACCACGCACCTCCATACTAATTTAAATAGTATTTTTAATTGTAGAGAGTATTATAACCCTTTAATTGAAACATGTTCATATGTGCGCCTAATTTGGTTTTTTAAAACGGAACGCTGTCCGATATACTTAATTATGTGATGTCACGCATGATCTGACTCACGCTTGGTCACTATTCCTTCCCTCCCCCCTCCCCCCATATGCTTACTTAGTTTATGAACAGCCCCTAATACAATAAAATGTTTTCAATGTTGATTGTCAAAAATATGTTTGTGTTTTATAAAAGTTTCTTCAAACCAGAATCCTACTACAACCCAATTTTAATATAAAAAGGCCTTTTGAGAAAATGAAAACTTTTTTTGTGGACAAAATTGATTTCTTATACTCTTTTAGTGTTGTGCTATGGATACTATTATTAATATCCATAAAAGTGATAGCTCCGGATCACATGGTTTTATATATATATATATATGTATATAGCTGTCAATTAAGGCCCTTACTTTGAAAATTGTGTTGTATACACGGGAAAATATAATATTTGAGAATATAACTTGTGTATCCCATTAACATTTATTTATCTAATGCTCAAGTTCGACTCTCACATATTCACTGGAATATAAAAACACTGATCTGTATGTCCTGCAGCACAGATATAAATTAAATAAAGATTCTAAAAAGGTTTTGAAGATGGTTGGTTACCCATCGAGCTCTTTCTTACGATATACTAGGAGTGCATAAGAGGGAGGTAGGTATCATGGAGCTGTCAAACTATAGATGATACTGGCAGTTAGGTCTAAAGTGTTCACCACGATTGTCTCTGAACGACGTACCAACACACAGTATTTCGAAGGTATGACAGATAAGCACGACATCACTATGACCACCCGTCCAAGTATAAAACCATCATTTCCTTAACTAACTATCGGATTGCAATACAAACAATAAAGGTGGGAGTGGAACATGAGGTAAGGGCAGTGTTTCTGCAAGTTTGATAGGACTTTTTTTTTTGCCAAAATAAATCAAATATTGCTCTAGTAGAAACATAAAGTTTAATTTTTTTCAAATGGTGATATCAACCAACAGTTTTTGAATATCTGTCATGGGCATAGCGGCATTAATTTATATAACAAACTTTTTAAATTAAGAGAAAAAGCTGTCATTAAATTTTAGGACAGCCTTGACAGATATTCATTAATAGTTCCTTAAAGTCTTTTTTTTAATATTCTGGTCCCTAAGTCTCTTTTTCTTGATAAAAATTACTACTAAACCGATGTAAAATACTTTTAAACGTTTAAGAAACTATTTAAGACTTTAAGAAACTATTGTTAAGTTGCTAAGCAGTTATTCAGTTGCCGTTCTTTCCATTCATCAAACATCTGAACGTGTGTTGTTTGAGTATATTCGTGTTTGAATATAATGAAATTTGGTGGTATTTTATTTAAATTATTGCCCCTATTGAAGTAAACTGAGGGGACGTTTAAATATAACTTGCGCTCCTCATTGTCTTAGTTCACTTTTTTAGTGAATTTAAAAGATTGCCATAAGTTGTATTGTTACTTATTGTGCAATATCTAAAATCTGTTATATTTTTGGCCACTGTTACATTCATTAAGTTAGGCAATACTAAATAATATTTATAGTAATCTTTAATCTAATACTAGTATTTTGTAAAGAATATTCCTATTTGTTACCAAGCAAAAGTTTATTGAAATAAAATATGTATCGGTAAGCCATTCCCCATCCAGGAGTTTATATAAAATATTTAATACTAGAGGGCTAACTTATTTACTTAATAATAATAAATAATAATAATAATGTAAATTAACAAAAATCCAACAAATTGTACTTTTTGGTGTGATATTTTATTAAAATAAGGACTTAATTGTAAACCATACATATCAATTTTTTTACTTAAAACATTAAAACACAAGTTGATGGATGTGACCAGTCGTATGATGAAGCCTTGTTTTTAAAAGATGTTGCACTAAATACTAGAGCTGGGCCGATCAGCTATTTTGCCGATTAGTCCGATGCCGATCATTTGTTGCCGATTAGGCCGATCACCGATGCCGATTATTTTTGTTTTCAATTTTAATAAGTGTATAAAGTAAAATGACTCTTAAAGCAAAAAAAAGTTACTTTTACTAGTTTTATAATGTCCAATATAGTTTTGTTTTAATAACATTTAAATAGAAGCTTTTAAAGTGTAAAGGTTGTTTAATTATTATTTTATAATGTTATTGTTAGGACAAATGAACCCATCATTAAACAAAACCCTTTCATTAGACAAAGACAGATCATAATCAGCAAATTTAAATTTAATTTTAATGATAAAAAATAATCAAGGCACACATATTTTTGCACACAAGGAGAATAGGCTTACATCTATTTTGTTTTTAGATGAAATAGGAATTTTTACATCCAATGTCTATTAAAATATGGCTTCAATATTAAACAATTTTTAACAATCGTAATATTTTTGTGAATTGTGATTTTTATATATCATAACATAGGTTTTTTGTGATTCTACGAAGCATTCTATCATAATTTAACTACTAAATATTAATATCATATAGAAATAAGTGGTTTCTTAAAAAAAAAGTATAATAAAAAGGCATCACCATTTTTAAACAGTAATTCGATCTTTTTTATAACAATTTAAATAATCTTAATGAAAAATTACATTGTTTTAACTACATTTAAATAAAAACTACCTTTAGAAAATCGAATAAACGGTGAACGGGTCAAAATGGAACGGATCATTGAACTGAACCAGACACAATGAATCGTTCATTTAAAAGAACGATTTTGCCCATCTCTACTTCAATATGATAAAATAAATAATAAATAACATAATGTGCAACGAAAGTTATTTTTCGTGGGTTTTTTTTTTAAGAAATACTTTAAAACTTATTTTAATTTACTTTTAACTATTAAAGAAAATGTAAAATTTAAATATTAATATATATTAATTAAATTCATATTGAGATATGAGCGAAACAAATTCCCTGCCAGTGGAAAGTTTTGTACTTGCATTAAAAGAAAAACAGTTTCCATTTTAAAACAAAATGTGCGCATGTGCGAGATTATTACGTCCGATGTTTCATTTTTTGGGCATCTTTAACAAATCGAAATAAAACAACACCAATCTGCTTATATTTTATTTTATGATTATTAGATTTGTTACTTGTGAGTATTTTTTATTTCTAATAACGTGCATAAATCGGAAAAAGACCTATGGTAAATATATTTATTTTGATAGATTTTGTTTGGAATGTTGGATGTGCTGTTTATTTCAAACCTAAGTCGCTAAGAACAAGCTAATTATTCAAAGATCACATACGAGAGAGCAGAGATAAAATATTATTTTTTTAGGAATTAAAATATACCCACACATTTTGAATAATCGGCATAAATAATCGGAGATTCAAACATCGATCATCGGAATCGCCGGTTATGCGATAATCGGCCGATGATCGGATTAATAATCGGCATCGGCCCAGCCCTACTAAATACTATTTACAATTTATTGCAGTTTTGTGAGTTTCACTATCACAACAATTCATAATAGTATCTATGTATTATAAAGATCTTGTAGAGTGAAAATATTGATTATTCTATTCCCTTTAATAATTTAATCAAAATTATATTTGACATGAATTTCAGGTGTTCTTTTAACAGGCAAATAATTAGTAGGGGTTTAATAACACAAAAATTCTGAGTTTTTCAATTGTTTTCTCTAACGTGCAAAAAATGCTCGTCCCTTAAAGTCCCCTTTAAAAAAATTGGTCCCAAAGTCCCTTTTTAATGAGTTTAATGAGTAATCCCTGTAGTTGCCACTTTTGATAGATATTTATAATAATAAAAGGAAGTGTTTGTGTGCGATGCCCAGCCAAATAAATCTACGGTACGCATAGATCTGAAATTTTTAACATAAGTAGACGGAAGGGAGTCCGAATGCACCTCGAAGCCGGATTTTTTAATTTTTAATTAGCTTTTTAATTAGGCTATTTTTTAACAAATTTACAGTGGGTCAATGGCAACGCCGTGCGGAATTGCTAGTTATCAATAACTATAAAATAAAACTAATAATATAGTAAAATATAATCAATGTTGACAGCAAAAAAATATGTTTGTATTTTTCTAAAAGTTGATTCCTATGAAAATTGTACTTTTTATATATACATATATAGACGGTGGTTTAGTCTATATATATATATATATATACATATATAGACGGTGGTTTAGTCTATATATATATATATACATATATAGACGGTGGTTTAGTCTTGTCTTGCGGCAAAAGATAGTAAGAGGTGGGTAGAAAGAGATACATTATAAAGTGTATGTGTGTGAGAGAGAGAGTGTGTGTCTATCGCAGGTTGACGCGCATGCGCACTGGCCCCTCAGTTGAAGTGGTATAGTGAGTACCGCGTGGAGGTTGGTAGTCCTACAGATGCCACGAACGAACAGGTGGGCTAGGCTTTCAGAACGCGGTGAACGTGCGGTCTGTGTTCAGTGTTGTGTTGTTTAGTGAGCGAGTTGTTGTACAGGAACACGATCTACTAGTACTATTGGACGTAGCCAGGGTTGTTACGACATTGTGACGACGAACAGGAGTCAACCACGCGACCAGTGATGCTTTGTAACGGTGTACCTACTACCTGATAATATGCTCTGGATCACAGCAGCTTGACTGGTCTCTCTGTGGCAATGTTTAGTGCCGTGAGAACTGGTCATGGAAGTAGTTGAAAATTACATCATTTCCCGAGTGTTGAAATAGTTTAAAATTACATCATTTTCAGAGTGTTGAATAACTTAAAATTACAAGTAATATTATTTTCCGAGTGATGAATAATCTAAACTTACAACTAATACTTTCAGAATGTGAATAGTTTAAAATTTCTACTAAATATTTCTCTCCGAGTGTGGAACAATTAAAAATTAAAACTAATATTATTTTCTGATTGGTGAATAGCTTAAAATTACAACTTAATATTGTTTATCCGAATGTTGAATTATTAAATATTAAAGCTTTTAAATTTACAACTTAATATCATATCCCAGGTTGTTAAATAGTTTAAAATTACAACTTTAAAAAAGCTACAGCTTTTAATATAATTTCTCGAGTGCTTCTTGTAATTTGGCTATATTTTGTGGTGTTAACAAAACCTTCGTGTGTAATCTACGCTGTAAAATAAATATTATTGTTAACAAGAGTAAAAACAATAAAAAATAAATTTTCGCAAGTAAAAATATGTGCTTTTGAAAGTTTTGTGACCGATCCGCTTCCAAATTGATTGTAACAATGTAGACTTATCGGTCCTTGCTAGTAGGACGCGCGGCTGTAGTTTGTTGCGTCCGACCAGACGGGCCGATGTGCTAGAAGCAGTGTCTAGGAGTCTAGAGTGCGGTGCGGTAAGGTCGAGACGCGCGTGGGCGCCGCGCCGTGCGATGCGTCGCGATGCCCCCACGTAGCCAGGCGGGATACACCGTGGTGTTGAACGACAAGCCCTGCTCGGGCGGAGCCGCCCGGAGACTCCTGCGCTGGTTCTCACGTCTGGGACGACCCGCCATGGGCAAGCCAGGTCAGTCCTTAACACGCCGGCAAGGTGTCGTTTGACCCGCTCCAATAGGCGATTGGTCTAAAGGGCCCTACAGACGACACGATCTGGTCAGATCAGGCGCAATGTCGGGTCGTGTGTAGGTGTGCCACCCGACAAAAATTATACTATTTCATGGCGGTTGGCCGGCGCATCCAACCGCACGACCGTCCGACCAAATCGTGTCGTCTGTCGTGTTGTCGGGTGATTGAGTGTGTCAGTTGTACTACAAACACGGGTGCGAGTAGTAGTGTGTATGTAGTAACATCAGATGACTGCATTTTTTTCCGTTCAATTAGCCATCTTTTGGCCCAAACTTTTCTTTTTCTGGAATTAATCCCTAACGATGCTATTATCGCGAGTCCAACTTTTTGGTGTTTTGATAATATAGAAGGGTTGGTGCGTATGTCTTTTAGAGAGAAAAAAAAAAAACAACTGATGAAATCAGACACTAAGTCAGGTCGTCTGTAGGGCCCTTAACGCAGTGTTTATCAAACCTCCCCCAGTAGCAGACCACGTGGTAGGAATTCTTTGCACACGCGGACCACCCAACTTAATATACTACCTACCTGCCACATGTTGAAGCAGGATATTTTCTAATGAAAAGTGTTTACCAAACGGTAAAGACAGCATACTTATATACACTTATTTTACAGCTCTATTTTCATGGGAAGAAACTATACTAAATCTTCTTTCGGTCAGATCATGTCATTTTTGATACATATTATAAAAAGAATAGTACTAACACTTTTATGAATGTCAATAACTCTTTTGACTTATTTACTTTTTTTAGAACAGCGTTTTACTACCTGTTCAGGTTATACGTGGACCACAGTTTAACAACCACTGGTCTAAGACGCCACTTGCGATTGATTGGACTGTTGATGACTGGTAGATTGGGGTTTTAATATCCATAGGGTGGATTGAGTTTTTTTCTAAAATGTTTTCCACTCTCCCTACACGTAAATGTGGATACACGTCCTCTAAATTCAACCTTCCTCATCCCTAACACATTAACGTAATTAATACATATACGTATAACTCGATCAGGTAGTAAGACGCCATTCTAAAAAAATAAGTGTTGCTTGGGGTCCCGTTTTGATTCCCAGCGCATCCAGAATTAATGTTTTTAAACGGGGCTCGGATCCCCCTACCTGTTGTACCAAGTGTGGTTTTCCACAGATGTGGGAACATTTCCACTAAATTCTACCTTTATAATCCCTGTACCCTATTAGTGTAAAATATACGGAACATAGACGGGTAGTAAGATGCAATACACAAAACAATAATCAAATATGATTAATAATGTAACTTTGTGTTTCTTCTCAATATCTGGGCTAATAAACCTTGAGTTTTATAGGAAGCCCACTTTCGACCACCAACATTGGTTGAAGGTCACTAAAATTCGTCATTCTAGAATTATTGTTTTAATTGATTTGTTATTTTTATTAGGTTCATTTAAAATGTCATCAAAAACTTCCAATAACTCTTCCTTATTGATTTCTGTATACTTTCTCTTTACATGTTTAGTTACCGAACTAAGGATGTAAATACAGGTAGTTTATTAGCCTTATAGAATTAGTAACGCCTACCACCACAATTACGTTTTAAAATATCTTTAAATTGCTTCGAAAAAGATTTTTTACTAGCAAAAATTCTTGGGAGAGACCTAACCGCTAGCCACAGCAGGTAACCCTTCCTTGGTCATCCCTTTTAGGTACGTGCGACCCCTTCTACGCTCTCTTATGAATGCTCACTGTTCGTGCATGCATTGAATGGAAATGAATTTGTTACTCAGGGCGGGTCTAGGTAAATTTTTCGAAAACAAGTTATTCGAAAATCAATTTATTGAGATCAATTCACCAAATACAAAACCATCGAAAGTAATTTTTTCGAACCATCAATTTTTCCAACGATATGTTTGTCGAAACCACATTTTTTGAAAATCATTTTCCCGAATTGTACCGAAAATCAATTGTTCGACAGTCAAATAAACGAAAATGAATTTTTCGAACAATAAATTTTTTGAAGAATCAATTTTGTGAATTGCAATTTTTTTTTCGGAAAATAAATTTAGTGAACTGCGAGTTTTCCGGAAGATATTTTATCGAGGACTGGGACTCACATACCCCTACCCTTACCCCCCTATAGGGAGGATTACCCTAACCTAAGCTAAGCTAGAATTTTATTATACTTCGAACTTATCGTTCGAAAAATTTTTTTTCTAAAACCTATTTTTTGAAATATTTATTTTGAAAAACAGATTTGAGCTAAATTCATTTTCGAAAAAGAAGTTTTTGAAAAACTTCTCGTTCGAAGAATTTCTAGATCAAAAAATTGGTTTTCGAAAAACTGCATTTCGAAAAACTATTAGTTCGAAAAACTGATTTTCGAAAAATTGCAATTCGGTAAACTCGCCGGCTACCGTGCTGACCACATGACACCCACTATCCTCGCTAACAGCGGTGGTCGCTCGATCGTTATATCTGGTAGGCCTTACAGCCCTTTCACACGTTCAGGTTTCGCCGGACCGGTTTAAAACCTGAAGAAAAAAGTGGCATCAGGTTTGTATCAGGTTTTCATCAGGTCCGGTTTTAACGTGTGTTTTTTTCCCAAGCTCTGAGCGAGCTCTCAGTCTGATTTTGAACATGGATCGCGGTAGTCTTATTGCCATGTGGTACCTTCGTAGGAGACGAAATAAAAAAAGACAAAACAGGACAATTTGGGTACATCCATTGCTCCAAAAGCGTGACGAACATGGTGTTTTTGCAACTCTTTATGAGGAACTCTTGAGTGATGACAAAAAGTTTTTTAATTTTTTCCGAATGTCGCTTTCATCTATGGAAGAATTACATGAAAAATTATAGTCAATCCTTCAGCGTCAGAACACAAAAATGAGGAACTGCATCCAACCTAAAGAAATGATTGCGGTAGCTATCAGGTAAGAAAAAAAGTGTAGGTACTGCTTCTATTTATTCTTCCAAATATCTTATGTTTTTTATATACATTTTGCTATCTCATAAACATTAGCTTAATATTCTTTATTTAATAGACCCCTATGTATTAAGTATATTTTGGAAGAACTAGTGTATTGAAGACTCTTTTATACTGGTATGGTATTTTATTAGAGGTTTTAATCTAGTTAATCTAAGATATTACAAAAATATGCAAATAATAAAAATATGGAAAATGAAAATATGAGCATTTAATAAAAGCAAAATGAGCTATGTAAAATCTACGTCTATAATTTGAGATTCCATTGGGGAGGTCACGGATGAGGAGGAGGGAGAGGACAAACAGTGGTAGCTTTGAGTTGTTGTGGACAAAGTTTCAAGGGGTTGATGGGATTTTTGAGGAAGGAATGAAGGGAATGACTCAGTCCGAGGAAACTGCTGAATGGAATATTGGTAGAACTGTTGGGGTGGGGGTGTCTGCTGATAAGGTGTGGAGTTATGAATGAACGGATGTAATGAAATGTTAGTCAGGGAAGAAGAAGGAGAATATGGATTTGCTCTTTTGTTTTTAATGCCTTTGATCAATTGTAACACTCCCATTTGAAAGTCAATTGTTTCTTCTTCATTAAAATCTTTAATTGCAGGCAAAGTACCTTTAAAACATGATAAATGATGATTTTCATTTTCCTCGAGAGCCTTGAGCATTTTCTCGTCCAGCTCATCAACTCTCCTCCTTTTCCTGAATTGAGTGTGGGAGGTGGTAGTGGTGGAGAATGATCTCTGCGCAGCAGGAGGATCTTCCGTGATTCCACCTACTTTATCCTCTGTATTTGTTAGAGGGATAGAATCTTTGGTTTGTCTTTCAGCAAATATCTTTTTAAGGAAAAGTAATTGTTCGTAATAAATATATTTTTTCATTACTAAAGCACTTGAGCCTGATCCCTTTTCTCTTAGTTGATTCAAATATTTTCGAAAAGAGTCTCTAATGTTGCTCCATTTTTTGATAACTTCTTTCCCTGAAAAAAAAGGAGGGATTAATGCTTCTAAAAACAACAAGCTTTAGGAAATACTAAGGTTTCTGAAATATTTTGAATTTAATTGAGAAATTATTAGATACCATGCATTAGAAATAGTAATGTAAATGTTTTGATCAATCATATCATTAAGTAATAATGTAACAAAGCAATTAACGGTGTAAATATTAACTTTTTTCTTTCAGGTATTTCGCTAGTGGCTGTACCTTCACTGATTTGCATTATACATTTCGTATGGGAATATCTACAATAAGTTGTGCTGTGAGATTAGTTTGTAAGGCCATCACAGTTTTACAAGAAGAGTGTATGTCTGTACCCTCAAAAGAGATGTGGGAAAATATTGCATGTGGATTTGAAAAAAAAGCAAATTTCCCACATTGTATCGGAGCCGTTGATGGGAAACACATCAGGGTAATCAAACCTTCCGAAAGTGGTTCGTTGTATTTTAATTATAAAAATTACTTTTCTGTGGTCCTAATGGCAGTGGTGGACACAAACTATAAATTTGTGTATGTTAATGTTGGGTCATATGGTAAAGACTGTGACTCAAGTATCTTTGGACGGTGTAATTTGTGGAGAAGCATTTTGGACACTTCTCTAGAACTTCCTTCTGAAAAACCTTTACCTGGCATGGATAACATTGATATTCCATACTTTTTCCTGGGTGATGAGGGATTTGCTCTACACAAGCACTTACTTCGTCCTTTTGGGGGGAAACTACTTGATCTGAAGAAAAGAGTTTTTAACTACAGACATTGCAGAGGGAGAAGGTATGTAGAGTGTGCCTTTGGTATATTGAGCAACAAGTGGCGTATATTTCATCGGCCACTAAATGTTGAGGTTGATTTTGCAGTGGACATTGTGAAAGCGTGTACTATCCTTCACAATTTTGTTCGAGATAGAGATGGAGTAAAATTTGAAGACACATTGACAGTAAGTGGTTTGGAAGAGCTATTGTCTCAGCAATCAGTTCGAGGAGGAATGGTAGCAAATAATGTTAGAAGTATACTTGCAGACTACTTTTTAACAGAACATGGATCTGTTCCTTGGCAAATGAACAAAATATAAACATGTAGGGTCAGAAAAACTTAATTATAGTGCAATTTATTTAAATAAAGGTATACTTGCTATGTAAACTTAGTTTTTGTTGAAAAGATAGTTGACTTAGCATTTTAAATGTCAGGGTGATGCATTAAAGTGTTAAAAAATATCTTGGAAACAACGCATTTTAAATAGAACTGTTCCGTCAAAAATTGTTTGGTTTTAAGAGGCGTCACTTTTTTTTGTGTGAATGTATTATTATTATTATTAGCACCGCGTCTTACTACCCGTTCGGGGTGAATGTATTCAAACTCATTTCAAGGTCAACTCAGTTTTTTTCAATAGGAACCTATTGTTGTTCTTTAGCACCGCGTTTTACTAACCGTTTGGATTATAAGCCTAAGTACTAATTACGCTAATGGGCTTGGGATGAGGTAGGTGTAATTTAGAGAAAATGCACTCACATTTTCATGAAAAGAGAGAGAAAGCGCGGGAAACCATTTAGGAAAAAACTTCAGTGCACCTGACCGGGATTGAACCCTGATCTCCCGTCCTCGGTAATCAAGTCTACTGCGAGAGTAGTACGTTAGACGATGCGTCTACTGAGGCGTGTTTGTTTTGACTGAATCTTATGTTGTACAAAGATACAAGAAACTTTTGCCTGAAACTTTCTTTATGTACAGCTTCTATTTTCATACATACAGTATTTAACAAAACAAACAATATGTACATTTGGGGAAGCCAGTATCTGGGAGTGTTTTCATAAAATAATAGTAAAATGCCATCATTTTGAACACATTCAATAAATATAAATGTTGTTGTTACACTTCTATTCATGGTTACACTTTATGGCACCAAATTAATAAAATGCATGTGACTTTGACATTTGTCAACCAAGAACTAAAATAAATTTTCATAGTGTTATTATAAAATACTTCTGATCAAAGACACTTAGTTTTGTTAAATATCTTTGAAAATTGGTAGCTGTACAAAATGTTTCAGACTAAACTGTCACAAAAGTTGTTTATTTCTTTGCATAGATGCCGTAATAAAATAATTATTTGCTAATTTAAAAAAAAAGTTGACTTTGAAATGACATTAAATATCTATAGACCTACCAATTAAAAAAAAACACAATTTCTTTAAAAATTGTTGTTTACAAAAAGAAATTCGTAACGCTTTAAATGCCCCAGCTTATATGTAGAGTATAAGTTATATATGCACACTTTTTAAAGAATGTTTCTATGTAATTAAAATAATGTACTTACCAAAGGTGGTTTTCTCTTGGTCAGATAACAATTCAAAATCTTCTCGGAGGACACAGCAGACATCCTTCCACCCCGTGTTTGTTTTAACCCTGTCCTTGTAATCATCATTTGATTTGTCCCATAGGCATGGTCGACTCTCAACAGACGATATCAAGAGTTCTATGTCAATATTCATTGTTAATGACACTACTCAAAACACCGCACAAGACAACAAGACACAACACAATGTTTGCTTGAGACTCCAGTCACTAGTGGAACCAAACTGAGCCGGTCAGGGAAAAACCTGATAGTGTGAAAGCGCGCATTACAAACTACACCCCACCACTACTCCATCCGGCGTCAGGGAACCTGACAGCCCAGTCGACTTGTCCGGCTGCAATCAGGGCCGGGCCGGAACCTGATAGTGTGAAAGGTCCCATTTACTTCAATGCTCTACCACTCTTCAGGTTTCCATCAGGTCCGGAACCTGACCGGCGAAACCTGAACGTGTGAAAGGGCTGTTACAGATGGTTATTTGTAATAAAATCGGGTTATAGGACACTTCATTGAGCCTCAGATCAAGTGTTTTAATAACTTTCTCGTCCCTACGGTACTACCCGCGCCGGTGGTCACGTGGTCTAGATGTCAAGCTCGTTTATCCTTGTTTGCCGGTCGGGGCTCGAGTCCCGGCCAGGTATATTTGTGTTTTTTCCCCTAGATGGTTTCCCACTCTGTTTCCATGCCAATGCAGGCACGTCTCCTCTAAATTCTACCTACCTCATCCCTTTAACACTAACGTGATTTTACTACCCGTTCGGGTTATAACCTTATATACTAATTACGTTAATGTGCTAATGGTGAGGAAGCTTGAATTTAGAGGAAATGAACCCGCAATAGCGTGAAGGTAGTGGGAAACTATTTATGAAAAACACCCTCAGTACACCCGACCGGGATTCGAACCCCGATCTCCCCGTCATAGGCAGTCTAGTCCATTGTGAAACTGATGCCTTAGGCTATTATACCACAGAAGTGGACTAGCCTCATTTCGATACGTTTTCTGGTTCGAGCGTAATCTTCTAATTTCCCGGTTAATCCGTCGTGAGATGGACTCTTTATTTTAAAGTTTCCTGCTTCTTTGATTCCAACATTTTTTGTTGGATCGCGATAAGACCCTGTAGTTCTAAATTTAGCCACCATGCGTGGACGGACATACCGCCGCATTGTTATCGATTGGAAGGCTGGTACTGTCTGGTTCGGATCCCGGTTAAGGGTAGATTGCGTTTGGACCGTGACTTGCCGTGACCCCCAAGTTCCGTACCTGGCACGTCCTTACTCCCAACCGCCCCCCTCCCCTCTCCACTTACCCCTCAACGAATCAACCAACGAGCTCATTTTGATTTCGGTAAAACTTGTTTGTTCTTTTGTTCCAAAAGTTGATTTTCGGTTAATTCAAAGGCTGCTTTCGACGGTACTTGCAACGCTTCAAACTTAAGCGAAATAGTTCGTTATACAAGTTTAAGATTAGAAAAATTGACTGCTTAAACATTTTTCCAGACAATAATTTTAAAAAAAAAGTCCTAATTACTTTTCTTTTTCATCGCGTCTTACTACTCGTTCGGGCTGTACGTATTTTAATTATACGCTAGTGGAATATAGATGACTGTAAAATTGAGAGAAAATGTATCCTCATTTGCTTGGAGGGAGAATATGAAACAATTTAGGTGGGGGAAAGAACACCCTCAGTAAACCTGCCTGGGATTCGAACTCTGACCTCTCCGTCACCGGTAAACCACACTAAATAAGCCCGATATCTAGACTGCGTGCTCACCGTTGCGGGTGAAATCAAATGCAATACAAAACAAGGGACTTAGTTTACAACTATTAAGTATTACTCTAATCTTTTGTTCCAGGACAGGCCACACAGAACCATTAAAGTGTATTTTTAAAATGTGCACAAAAATCTACTTAAATTCAAGGAACTTTGTGAAATGCACTTGGGAATTTTAAAATTAATAATAATATTTAGCACCACGCCTTACTAACCGTTCGGGTTATACGCTTAAGTACTAATTACGCTAATGGTTTAGGAATTGGGAGGGTTGAATTTAGAGGAAGGGAACCCGCATTTGCGTGGAGGGAGAGTGGAAAACCATTTAGGAAAAACCACCCCAGTTCACCCGACCGAGATTCGAACCTCGATCTCCCCGTCCTCGGTGGTCGAGCTCAACACGACTAGCGCGTTAGCTAACTACGCCACCGAGGCGGGTAATTTTAAAATGAATAAAAAGTCTGATACATAAGTAGTTTACATTCACAGTATTATGAAATTTAGTTTGTTTTTAGACAGTTAAAAACAGCATTTTTTTTTTTATCTCTATGACCTTAAATCTTTCCTCATTTTAATCTGCAGCAACTCTAAAAAAAATTTATAGAAATCTTTTTAATACAGCTTTTTAAGTAAAAAACACCCGCCTCGGTGGCGTAGTTGGCTAACGCGCTTGTCGTGTTGAGCTCTACCGCCGAGGACGGGGAGATCGAGGTTCGAATCTCGGTCGGGTGAACTGGGGGTGGTTTTTCCTAAATGGTTTTCCACTCTCCTTCCACGCAAATGCGGGTTCACTTCCTCTAAATTCAACCTTCCCAATTCCTAATCCATTAGCGTAATTAGTACTTAGGCGTATAACCCGAACGGGTAGTAAGACGCGGTGCTAAATATTATTATTATTATTATTATTATTAAGTAAAAAACAAAACACTGTTTACAATAAGACTGATGGAGAAATTTTTGATTTTGTCCTGATATGTTAATCACCCAGAAATAAATGAATAGATAATAATTTTCCTTTTTAAATATGGTAAAGCCGTGGACTTGTCAACACCTTTTTGCCTACACACCTTTAAAGTGCGCTCTAACAATATTACGTTTAAGGGCACCGCCTACGTGCAGGGAAACATCCTTACACCGCACTATTTCTAATGGAAATGTCAGTTCTGAAGCGTCAAAACCACAACAAAATCCTTATTTACCTTAAAAGTTGAGGTCGGATTAAAAAATGCCTTTTTAGATCAAGTCATGTGATCTGCTGCTGTCACTTTTATCATTACCTGTAAATACCACTTTTTTTTAGCACCGTGTCTTACTACCCGTTCGGTTTAAAGCGTAGTAATAGGCCTACTAATACTGTACGTAGTAAAGTATTATCTATCTTAACAGCAAACACATTTTCTTCTTCTTATAAATGACCCTTCTTTTGAAACTGGGACTGCATTTAATTATCTGAGATATTTAACGTGCACTTTCTAAACCGACTGATTATATCTACACACGACTCATAAGCTAACTTAAATCTAGAACACACCCGCTTAAATGGCCGCATGGTTTAAGGCGCTACTTTCGCTAGACTGCTGATGACGGGAAAATGGTTTTCTACTCTCCCTCCACGCAAATGCGGATACACCTTCTCTAAATATAATATTCCTGATTCCTAAAATCAATAACGTAATTAGTACAAGCGTATAATCCGAACGGGTAGTAAGACACGGTGAAAAAATCTAGGGCAGACACAACATCCAGCCCCAGGCCGTTATTTTATCACCGTGAAAGGAGAAACCCACATTTCACCAATGATTATTTTTTGCCCTGCCATGAATAGAACCATGGACCCTTAGTTGAGTGTACAGACACGCTTCTGACAGCTAAGGTATCGGAGTGGACTGTAACTTTGTTGGAGTTAGGATCTACACGTAAAGCAAACTTTGTTTATTGATAAGTGTCAAGTCGACATAGTTGTGGGGGAAGGTGCAAGGTCCACACATGCGGTGGTTCGATTGTTTAGTCTTCACAGGCTGCCGCTAGAGGAGCAAAAAATATGGCGTGATGTGACCGACTGCTGACTACCAACTATTTATGTACTAAAACACAAAGGAATCATTCGCGCATCCATTACAATGTTTTACAGAGTTGTTATTTTAATTCTATATTTTTAACAAAATAATTATATACCTTCTCAGGCAGCGTTCTTTTAGCGGTGTGCCGCGATAGTTTGGGGGAAAGGGAGGGAAAACAAATAATTAAAAAATAAAAATATTTTAAAATTCATTATCAACCTTATTTTTAAAAAAATAACATGATTAGAAGTTTAGCTTTTTAACTTTTGCAACACAATTTTAATATTTTAATGATAAAATCTCTCCTTAAAAAAACTGATGATGTGCCTTGACCTTGACCGCGTTGTTCATTGGAGCGTGAGTTGAAAAAAAAGTTTAAAGTCGTTGATCTAAGGGGTAGAGAGAACATTTAAAGAAAATGTATCCGCATTTTAAAAGTGGAAGGGAAAAGGGGGCCTGGAAGAACCAACATGAAACTGCTGATTCCACACAAAGAAGAGGAAGTTCCAGGATCTAAAAAAAGAAAAGCTGCTGATAGGACAAGTTGGAGGACTCAACTTAGACAAGGCAATTGACCTGGCGAAAGACAGAACATATAATAATCCTCATTCGCTTGAGGAGAGGGGGTGGGTTATAAATTATACACGGAAACCTAATGTCCAAGTTTCTTATCCAACCGATAGGAAAATTACTATATCTTCTTTCTTCAAGTCATGTTATCTGCAACTGTCACTTTTGACAGATCTTATCAATACAAAATAATAATAATAATATAGAAAAATGTTATCAGTGTTTAAAAAACAAGTTTGTCCCGATGGAGAATCGAACTACGCCTTAAACCGCTTAGCCACCAATATGGGTCTTATTGATATCATTTTCTATTTTTCACCTACCTAAGTGATCTATTTTTTTTTAAAGATATGCAACAAATAAAAATGAATATATATATATATATTAATTACTTAGGCTCGCGCTTCCAAAATCAAGTTTAGGGTCATAGGCTTATTTTCAAAATCCATAAATACGGTCGAGGCTTAGACTACCTTCGCGGATTACGTAAGTGATACAAGCTGTTACGTAGTCGGCTTGGCTAATAATCTGATACCCTCCCCCATTTATTATTTGCTTAAAACCACTTTTTATTTGATGTATAACGCTGCAATCGCAAAAACACGTTTGACTTGAACAACATCCACACCCAAACATTCTACGTTTTGTCAGTTGTGTTCTGGTGTGAGATGTCAGTCACACCACCCCAGATGTACCTGGGTAAACAGCTTCACTGCGCCTGAAGGAGCTGGCAACCATCTTCACAGAGCGACAAGTGGGTCCTCACTCGCTCATAGCATGTGCTTCCCTCGCTCGCTTCTTGAATTATTCATGACACAGTCAGCTGACAGCCATCGTCTTACCGGGTTGTCGATAAACTAGGGGACGAACTCTCATTCTGACAGTCACACAAAATATTAAAACTATGGTAGGATTTGGTCAAGAAGAAACTTTTAGAAATTACAGACAAAATGTATATTATTATTATTATTATTATTATTATTATTATTAGCACCGCGTCTTACTACCCGTTCGGGTTATACGCACTTACGCTAATGTGCAATGGTAGGGTGATTGTGAGATGAAATGGAGGACCTACAGTTTAACGTGGAATCCGAACCACGTTAGAGGCCTGGCATTCCTCACATTCACAAGTTGTGATTAATACACATCTTTTCAGAGGTGAAGGAAGGGTTTGGCAGTCAGATAAATCTGTGCCGGGACCGAGGATTGAACCCCGGACCCCCAGCACAGAAGTCTGACACCTTACCCCTAGACCACCAGGTCACCAGTGACAGAATTTATAACATTTTGGCATTTTATTTGTCTGCATGTTCCGTGAAAACTGACAACAAATTAATGCGTGGACCAATTTTAACCAAATTTGTCAGGGATGTTCTTTGAGCCTAGGCCGAACGATGTACTGTATATACATTGTTTTTCAATATGGTTATCGTTTCAATATGGTGGCCGCTAAAAAGTGTTTTGTGTGTCGGTGGCGTGGTTGGCAAACGCGCTGGTTTCGTGTTGAGCTAGACTGCCGAGGACGGGGAGATCGAGTTTCGAATCTCGGTCGGGTGAACTAAGTGGGATGGGGATTCTCCCAAAAGGTGTTTCACTCTCCTTCCACGCAAATGCGGGTTAACTTCCTCTAAATTCAACCTTCCCAATACCTAATCCACTAGCATAACTAGTACTTAAGCGTATGGCCCGAACGGGTAGTAAGACGCGTTGCTAATATATACATATAATGTTTTTAATTTAAAATTTTAAGCAATTGATCGAGAACGTATTTATATTTACATATACTGCGAGACTGACGTCTTAAACTGCGTGAACAAAGAGTTATTGTATGACTAGTACTATTGAATATAGTATTCATTTCTTTTCTATCTATCTATCTATCTATCTATACCATCAAGGAAGAATATCAACTTCACATCAAAGAATAAATAAAGGAGACATTTCAAGTTGGAATCCAAAGAGAAATCTTAACGAGTGTAGTAACTGTAATAACATGACATGATTCGTAACATGATGCACTTGACTTTTTTTTAATTGAGGGCTACTATTCACAGAATTACTAGTATAGAATTGACAGCTGAAGATCACTTGACTGACGTGTAAATAGGTAAAAGTAGATCTAGTAACTTTTCTAGCTGTATTATGAGGTTATTCCCATGAAAATTGGATTGTACTTTCAAATATAAGAAATTAGTGAAAACATTGTTAAATAAACCTGAAAGGTGATATAAAACAAACCTATATCTTCATTTCTATTTAAACACTTCCATCTTCTGATCACTTTCACTACTACACGTCATGATTTTTAATTTTTAGAAATACTCATTCTTCGTATCAAGAAACACAAGAACATACCAAAAATAAAAGAAAACATTAAAAGTTACTTAATTTTGACAAAGGGTCCAGGGTAATTCAAACGTAAAGTGTCGCTCTCAATTTTTTATTGTAATTTTTGTGCGGGAAAAATATCTAAAAACCTTGATTGTTTACGACAAAATATCTCTCAAAAGAAAAGTCTTCTTGACACAATATGTCTGAAAATAAAAGCCTGTTTGACATAATACTCCCAAAATAAAAGCCTTTTTGACACAATACTCTCAAAATAAAATACTTTTTGACCCAATACTCTCAAAATAAAATACTTTTTGACACAATACCCTCAATAAAAGACCGTTTGACACATTACTCTCAAAATAAAAGTTTGCTCGACACAAGATATCTCAAAAGGAACTTCATCTTGTCCAGCTTCGAAAGGGCTGTTGGTGTAGGCCTACGCTCACCCACCCTCGTGTTGTTCCCTGCGAAGTAGTGCAGTGTTCCGTATTCATGCAACAAATTCCGTGAAAGTGCGAGATTGTTTGGTTCGTACACGTGACGTCATTGCGCGTGCAGTACTAGCTATTGTGTTTGTAAGTGGAAGTAATTAGCATTTGAAAACAGTTAACTTTCTGCTGTGCGTCCAGTTCCCCATGTGTCGATTCAGTCAGGTTTCATACACGTTGTGTGTGACTGCTATTTCAGACAGATCACGCCGCTGTGGGGGGGTGTCAACACGAACCATCGTTGGTAAGTGGGGGAGCTTTCCAACACGGTCACTAGGAGTGCTAGAAACTGACAGCATGTATTCATACGCCAAAACATAAGATTTGAAAGAACAATGTTGAGTCGTTATTATTTTTGGCAGTTAAAACTTTCACTACAAACAATTTGTTCGTAATTTTATATTTATTTTTGTCGTTTTTACATTATTGAAACACGAAAGTATGAAAATAACTTTTTTTTTTGAAGTGGCGTCTGGGGTTTATTTCAAAATTATTTACAAACGAGAGCTTTTAATATTCTGCGTTCTCTTCATAGTTATAAAGATGGCGAACCGGATGAAATGACCGTGGTTGATGACGTCATACAAGCCGTATTTGGCTGTGTTCATGCGCATGTGATTATATAATAAAAACTAAGCTATAACAAGATACAAGTGTGAATGTAATACTTTTAATTTATTTATTTATTTCATGCACTATAATATCCCTTGTTGCCACAACCTTTAAACAAAAAACAAGTTTTATTTATATTTATTGTTCTTAGTCATGAAAAATCCATTTATATATTAATCCTTAAGGATGTATTATTAGAAGCGTCAGATAACACTAACCTTTTGATTGATTATTTGTAAAGGCCTAATTTAATAATATTGAATTATTTGAACATATCAGTATTACACATATATATATATATATGTATATATTGTTAAGATCATAAACCATATATATATTATATGGTTTATGATCTTAACAATTAAATCAGGCCGATAGTAGCAAGTGTGCTAAAGCCTATCAATATTAAAAATGTCAAAATGAGAAGTTTTCCTAACATACAATAATATTGCCTAGCGCCTGTAAACTAGACTGTACCGGGTCGAGCGCGCGCGCTTGAAAAATAGAACCAGTTCTATCTTTCAAGCGTGCGCGCTCAGTCGCTCGCTCGCCCAGTCTGGCCGCCCCCTAAGACGTTCAATTTGCAACTATTTATTTCAATATTTCCGCGTTGTGTGTCCCGAATTAGTTTCCTAGCAAGGGTGAAAATATCTCATTGTGAATATAGGGTTTATTTATATTATCTAATCGTCAAACTAGTGTTCAGGGCTATGGTTACTGTGTTTGTCTTAGATATAAGTAAGGATAAATCCATAATAATCTGAAATACAATAAATGCTCGTGAAAACAATATTAATGCAACTCTTGCCTGTCTGCACTCGGTCGTGCCGTTTAGAAGGCCACTCACACAAAATTAATGTTGAACATAACTGATAGGGAGATATGTTTTTCTCTAAGTTGGCGAAACAATGGAACATACATATATACGTTATTATATTTATTCGCTTGTATGGGCAGTTTTGTTTTCTTTTACAAGTCTGCTACGTGGACATTTTATGATCGTGCGATTGCCAGCAAGCAGAAACGGAGGCACACTTGTTTTTCACAGCTCGTTTTAAAAGAAGCAGAAAGTGGCAAAATATGGCGATGACCGGCAATGACGTCTATATCAATTGGAATTTTATCGAGGTGCTTACGTGAGGTTTTATCGTTTTACTTTGGTCAAGTTTCACTATCATAAAGTCGATGTAGGGTTAGAAAAAACGTAAAAATCCCCGCTTATAATTTTATCTAGTGCTATCACCTTCAATCTAATATAAATATTACTTGAGCCTCGCTTTATGTATCAACAATATCAAGTTACCTTGCAAGGTCTTACCTTGACGGATTACACTATGACCCTATCTTATAAGCTATACCATAGTGGAATAATGCAAGGCAAGCTTGCTACCTTACAGGGTAAACAAAGGGTACTTTCAAATGTCATATAACCCTTAAATTGGAAGAACCTTATTTGATAGGTCAAAATGTTGATTTAAATACAGTGTGATTTTTATAAGAAAGGCCTTATCTGACAGCTAGAAACGTTACTATATCTACTTCTGTGTACAGTATTAATACGTTAAGTCTTATGATTTGAATCTGTCACTTGTGATTGATATTATCAATGCAAATAAAAAACAATAATAAAGTATTTAAATGGTGTCAACGTTGAGCGTGAAAAAAAGTTTATATCCAAAAAAATATCCTATGATTTTTCTTAGCACCGTGTTTTTAACTTTACTACCCGTTCGGGTAGTAAGCACTTGTAGTAATTACGTTAAGTAAGGATGAGGAGGATTTAATCCAATGTAAGTGTACCCGCATTTGCGTGGAGGGACTGGAAAACCCTTGAGAAATCACCCTGGGTACACCAGAGCAGGATTCGAACCCAGTTATCCCTTTCATCTGCAGTACAGTCTATTACGAGAGCGATGGCCTTACACCATTGGTCGAAGCTGGTCCTATGAACATTGAACTGCAGCTTGCAATGCTCTTGTGTTTCATGAATCCTGAGGCACTTCCGTCCTTTTTTGCTCGCTCTTGTTTCTAATCGAGACGGACGATCTGTTCCCCATTGTTCTCTCGCAGCGAATGTAAGGGAGATCCCCGCCGCCCTGTGACCATTATTACATCATCGTGGGCCGGGCAACTGGATTACCCACAGTGCAGCCCTTAGGTTGAGTCTAGAGAACATTTAGTTACGTGATGACGGCCCTCAAGAGGTCACTGGGTCTCCCATTGTACCAGGTGTGGATTATATTCACGGTCCTTTAATATACAGCCCAATTTTCATAGAAAGGGCCTTTTTATTAAAAACCTAATCTTTTTCGGCCAACTTTGATAAGGAGTCCGTACTTAAAAACTATATAATAGCTTGTCTATTAAAAAAACTATTACCGTGTCTTACTACCTGTTCAGGCTATACACATATATCATTTGCATGGAAGGAGAGTGGGAAACCATTTAGGAAAACCACTCTCAATAGAACCTAACAGGATTCCAGCCATTATCTCCTCGTCGTCAGCAGGCTAGCCTAATACGAGAGTGACGCCTTAGACCGTTCGGCTGCTGAAGCGGATCGCTTGGCTGTAAATCTGTCAGATAAAAGTGTTATTCCTATAAATTATAGTCACTCTAGGGTTGCCACCACCTGAAAAACCGAGGAAACGCAGCGTTTTTTTTACTTTCTCTCTATCTTACAGGTAGAGAAAGTATGGTGATCGTCAAAAAAATCGAACTCGAGATTTTGATGAATTTTGACGTTTCATGACTCCCTGAATCCGAAAAAGTTGTTTTTGAATTTCCGTCTGTCTGTCTGTCTGTCTGTCTGTCTGTACCTCCAACTAGAGCCTAAACTATTTTACCGATTGAGCTGAAACTTGATATCTAGGGTTTTCATAGGGTTGCCCCGAGGGGGGGTTTTTGGAATTGAATATCTACCCCTAAAATTAAGGGTAGTTTACTGAAGGGAAAAAAGAGAAAAAGTCGATTTTCCCAAAATCGGCTCTAACGATTTTGATTAAATTTCATTTATGAACGTTAATAAATATTCCAAACAAAATGGCTACTCTCAATATTTCAGCAAAATGGCTTTAAGGGCTCCAGTCAGATGCGTAAATTAACATTTTTTATAATAGCTCCGAAATTATTTGAGATATGAAATTACTTAGCATTACAAATATGTATATATATTTATAATACAAATATTTTATTCGAAACATATTTTTATAAAATCAATAATTTTCAATCTATACGCAATTATATATATATTTTTAACTTTTTGGACATTAAAGCTTAAGTATTGCGATCGTAAAAAAAACTAACCTGAAATGTTGATGGATGTCGACGTCTCATGACCCCCCGAGCCCTAAAAAATAGTCTTTGCAATGCCGTCTGTCTGTGTGTCTATTAAAACTTAAAATTAAGGGTAGTTTAGTGAAGGGCAAAAAGAGAAAAAGTCGATTTTCTCAAAATCTGCTATAACGATTTTGATTAAATTTCATTTATAAACATTAATAAATATTCCAAACAAAATGGCTACCCTCAATATTTCGGCAAAATGGCTTTAAGGGCTCCGGTCTGATGCGTAATACAAATTATTATAATACAAATATTTTATCCGAAACATATTTTTATAAAATCAATAACTTTCAATCTATACGCAATTATATGAATTTTTTTTAACTTTTTGGACATTAAAGTTTAAGTATTGAGACCGTAAAAAAAAACTAACCTGAAATGTTGATGGATGTCGACGTCTCATGACCCCCCGAACCCTAAAAAATAGTCTTTGCAATGCCGTCTGTCTGTGTGTCTATAAAAACTTAAAATTAAGGGTAGTTTACTGAAGGGCGAAAAGAGAAAAATTTGGTTTTCTCAAAATCTGCTCAAACTATTTTGATTAAAATTCGTATCTAGGCGTTGATTAAGATTATAAATAAACTGGCTATTTTCATTTTCCTATGAAAATGATTTTTAGGGTACTTTACAGAAGCGTTAATTTCCGTATCTCCACAACTATTTGAGAAACTAAACAACTTATCATTGCAAAATTGTAGTACTATTAGAAATAAAAAACTTTTATTTGACATATATTTTTATAAAAGCAACAGTTTCTGAGATATTTGCAAATATATTAATACAATTTTGTGAACTTTAGTTGTAAACATATACTACTTAAGTCTTAACGCAATAATTCTCCAATGCCATAGAGTAATTAAATATAAGTATCTAAAAAAGTATGTTATTTTTTCTTAAAGCTCTTAGGAGAAATATTTGCACAGCAATGATCTATCTCCATTTTAGACTCAATAGTCAATATTTACATTTTTTATTGGTCAAAATGTATAAATGAATAATTAAATATCAATGCGATGACTTGAAGATCTGCAACACCTTATAAAATGTTAAAATTTTAACCAGAAATCGAAATTTTAATAAGAAGTGTTGACCCTTGTGGAAGACATTAAACTGTTTGAAATGTTCTTAGGTGGACAAAGATGCGCCTCTTTTCTCATTGATTCTATATCATTGTATATTATTTTATGCATGTTCTTATGTGGAGTGGTGATGATACAATGTACATTATTCCGTTCAGAAATCTTACGAGTTTATAGAAAAAGAGAGAAAGTCTGTGCGGTGCGCCGTACCATTTATTTTGTATTTGCAAAACGCATAGATCTCGCAAAAAAAAACCTCCTGGAAAGTTGGTTAATTTTTGACATTTAACCACAAGATTACCTGCTTCGGTGATTGCATAGTCTAAGGCGTTACTCTCGCAATAAACTGGACTGCTGATGATGGGGAGATTGGGATTCGAATCCAGGTTGGGTGTACCTAGTGTTAATTTTCTAAATGATTTTACACCCTCCCTCCACTCAAATGCTGGTATACTTGCTTTAAATGCAACCTTCCTCATCCCTAATATTAGTGTAATTAATACATAAGCATCAAACGCGATTGGGTAACCATGAGTAAACTACTATAAAATTAATTTAAAATTATGTACATATATTGTAAAACAATTACCAGTATTCATTTTGAGCCAAATCGATAAAGCAATTTTTAAAATATTTAAAATTAAAAATAAAACTCATCAACCTTAAATAATTTTTTCCCCGAAAAATAAGTCTTAGGAGATCAAACACTTCTCAGATATACAAACCATTTTAAACAAACTCGTTAGATCCATTTTCGAAATAGCTCTAGTTTTCAAGAATCACTCATTAGTAAACCACCCTTAACTTAAAACAAAAGATACAGTGTTATTTGGTAGGTCAAACATGGCTTGGATATCCATTTTAAATAAAATCGTTACAAACATTTTCGAAAAATGTGTAGTTAAAAAAAAATTCTTTAAAATTACCCTTAATTTAAGATCCAGCGTCAAAGTCAATAACATGTTCCGAAGTTTAGTTATATACCATGTTTGAATAAAATCCATCAAACTCTTTCATATTATATGTGGTCAGCGACAGACATGGGGACAGATATAAATTGTAAAATACAAATTTTTGGGTTCGTCGACACATAAAAAATAACTATTCATCATAACCTTGAGATAAAACAGGAAATTTTGTATTGTAAAAAACTGGGCTGTGAAGTTGGTACGCCAAGTCTTCAACTCTAACTCCTTCATAAATGGCTAAAGTAAATTAATTAGCAGGGATGTGAGAAGCTTCGAAACAAATATCTACTTCGACTCTGCTTCGAGAAAAATTCCTGCTCTGATAGTTACTTTATAAATCTATATTAAAATGGAAAAAATCTTAAGTAATTGAATTAAAACTTGATTCGTCAAAGTAACATGAAATGCTACAAACAATTTTGCAAAAAAAAAAAAAAAATAATCTAAAAGTAATTTAAGTTCATAAAATTGTATAAATGACCACAAAAATATTTTTTTCAAGCATAAAACTATAAACAAAAATAATATTCGAACTTTTATTCGGCTTCTAGAATATTTCATATACTTGATTTGAGTTCGCTTCGAATTGAAAAAATGGACTTCACACACCCCTATTAATTTATTTAGCACCGCGTCTTACTACCCATTCGGGTTATACGCTTAAGTACTAATTACACTAATGGATTAGGAATTGGGAAGGTTGAATTTAGAGGAAGTGAACCCGCATTTGCGTGGAGGGAGAGTGGAAAACCATTTTAGGAAAAACCACCCCCAGTTCACCCGACCGAGATTCGAACCTCGATCTCCCCGTCCTCGGTGGTCTAGCTCAACACGACTGGCGCGTTAGCCAACTACGCCACGGAGGCGGGTCCCTATTAATTAATAACAACAAAGTTACTGTAGTAAAATGCTCCAATACAGATTACTCGATGGAAAGTTTCTTTGGGATTGTGTGAACCTATTTTATTTTGAATTTGTCAATCAAAATTACAAATATTGCTCCTAAAGAATAAAGCATAAATGTATGATATATTTGACATCTACAGATCTGTTGTAACACTTTAAGTTCTTATTTTGAATTCGGAGTCGGCACATTTTTACCGACTCCGATTCCACAGCCCTGCAGGGCTATTATGACCACGACGCAAAACGAATTTGCTACCGTTAGCAGAGAGACACTAGACTTTGCGTCAAAAGTTATTATGGCCGACCACTTTGCGAAAGCAAAGTCCTTGCGAGCGCAAATATTTTCCTAGTAGAATGACGCTAAGTTGCGCAGACATTTTACTTGTCCTTTGGTTTACGTTACGAGGTTATGTTTGCTAGTTTTTGTAATTTATTAGGTGTTTTTTGTTACCTTATTTAAACTTGCCATCTCATTAGCCCAATATAATAATTTCAAAACTTTTTTGTGTGTGATTTACATAATATAACTCTAAATAGTCCTATATCATAATGTAGGCCAAGAGTGGGGATAGTACGTTTAGACTGAATTTTAAAAGAATATTTTCTTTGAAACATAACACTATCAAAATGCATTATTATTCAACATATACACACTTATAACTGGGACATTCCAATACTAAGATTAATTGTTTGTAGGTTTTATAATAGGTGGAGGTTAGTTAGGCTTCAACATATTTGGGATGTTAGTAATATGTTAACCCACGTCATGGGGCAACGTTGACCAAGACGTTAGTCTCTTTGGTCTAATCTTCCAATGGTGGGAAGTTAGGGATTTGAATCCTAGCCGGGTGTGATGAGTTATTTTATTTTTCTCAATGTTTTCTCACTATCCCACTACACAAATCCGAATTCTATAACTCACTCTTTATCATCTAAGTATACCCTATTAGGGTAAAACACATGGACAGACCAGTTGACAAGATAATAAAAATGTAGGCCTAATCTGTTTAAGATGCCTCAACAAAACTTTAATAATGTAAGCCTATTTAAACTGAATCGTACATACAGTACTAATTACTATCCATATTAATGTGAGTTGTAGGCCTATGAAATATTGCAGCCAAGACTGGAAATAACCAAAATAGGCCTTAGCTTAATATTTACATATGGTTTGGTTTAGGCCTAGGTTTTTTAATCATTAAAGATTTACTACATTTATCTGAAACCGATAATTAGTAGTTAGTACTAGTTATCCTGAAGTTAATAAATTGCAAACAACTCATTATAAAGAAATATAATATCCTTATATTCTTAATCTCTTAACTAAAGTCTCAAGAATTGCCTTTAAATAAAATATGGATTTTATTATTTTTAACCATCCAAACCACCCTTTCATTCACTTTATTGTTAACTTAGTAGGCCTACTGGGTATAAATGCCCATTGTTTTGACATTAAGTTGTCAAAAATATTCAGTGTAAACACTATTTTTGGGAGTTCTTGAACGCTTTCATCAACTTTAAATAACTAGTTCTCATTCCTAAGGTCTTCACACAACATATTACACTTGTTCCAGTATCAACACAAATATATATGAAGAAAAAGGCATTGGGTTTTAAAGACATATTTAAAAAAAAATGTTTCTTTATTGGCCAAGTCTCATATTAATCCATTTCCCCGTGTGACATCACTATTTGAATGCATATTAATTCACATTATGATTTTTTAACTAATGAATAATGTAGGCCTAGTATTTTTTCATTTCAAACATAGGCAAACAAAATGATGCAAGAGATTTATTAAATAGGTTAAATCTTTCTTGAAAATAGTGTGACTTGTGATCAGCTGTTTGAGAAAATAAAAAATATGAATAATGTTCAGTTATGAGTACCAGCATTCTTGAAATAAATTACCTAATTTCTAGCCTCTAACGTCTTAAAAGGTAATATTCTTTGGAAAAGTGTTGCCAACTGTCGAAGCAAACTGATTTTATTCTACGCGTTGACGCTAGAAGCAAAGTCGAAGCTAAAACTAGCGGACGATACAAAGTGTGGTGGTCATAATAACCCAAACGCTATCTTTTCCTCGAAAGTGACGCTAACTAGCGGTAGCAACTAACTTTGCTTCGAATGGTCATAATAGCCCTGCTGGTAAAAAGTAATGTCGATCTTGTTTGAGTGAGTCCAGTTTTGTTGTTGTTGAGGACAATGTCGGCGTGTTGGCGCTCTGCTCGCTCACGTGCGGTACCGCGGCGGGGTCAGTGTGCCGTTATTGTTACTGCACGGCACACTTGACTTACTAGTACGTGACCTAGTGGATTGTAATCAAACATCGTGCTGAAAAAATGAGGAGTGGGGGAGTCGAAAATATCCATAAACTCGTGGTGGCTACAGGCAGGGGAAACAGGGAACAGTCAAGTGATTTAATTAAGGGTAACCCGCTTCAGTGGACGCATGGTCTAAGGCAGCGGTTCCTAAACTTTTTGAATCGCGGAGCACTTTTCATGAGAGAAATTTGTCACGTAGCACTATAGTTGCCTTGATTTTAAAAATATGCACACACATTTTTTGCCATATTTACCTAAATGCATTTTTTAAAGTTGTTAGTCGATATTTTATCGTATAATAAAAGAACGAATTATTTTTAGGTTTCTAAATAACTTAAACTTTTATATAAACTTAATTTTTCCCATTGAAAACCCTTGAAAATTGTAACTTTAAATATTGTTTTCTCAAAACAATTTTGCACATAATTGACTTTGGTATAAGGGCGATGATATTTTCACATAGAGCCTACATAGATAATAAACCGAATTACAGCAGTATTCACGATGGAAACAAATGTTTAAGTATTTGGGCATGTTAAACATCAAGTTTTATTTCATAATAAATGTTATTTACTCCCTTAATTTCAGAGAAATAAGGAACTTAACTACATAAACGCAAAACAACAACAAAAAACATAAATTAACCTAAAGCAACATATTTGATAACGAATTCAAAGTAGGTATTGTAAATCTACAATATGTTACCCGCCCAAATAGTGTTAAAACCATTTTCATGGCTGCAAAAAAAAAGTCACTTGGCATTAAAAATAACGATAAAGTATAGCCCATGAACTTAATTTCCAATGAGAGGGATGGGACTGCTGTCTTTTGATTTTCACGATGTGGCTATATCTGGTTGTATTCGGGACAGCTGCAACCGAATATCTGGCTCTGCATTGAGACGGGATCTTTTGTTTTAGTAGCCACTTTGGCAGAGATTCCTGATCCACATAAGTAAGTTATTGCAAAGGGAAGAAGGATTATTTTCGCTCTATCTGACAAAACTTCAAATTCGTCTCGTAGCTGACATCAAAATTCTGATAGTGACTTCTTAGTTGCAAAATTCTCTTTTATCGCAGAATCTGATTTCAAATCATTCAAGCACTTATACTGCTCCGATGCCAGGTTGGCTTTTCCTACATTCAAATAATATAATAATATTGCACTGCTACTTGATTTGTTTTGACTCTCGACTGTATAGTGAGAAGAAACACGAGTTTTTAATATTCAATAGAAACTTCCCGGAAAATTCTGGAAAGGTGTCGAAGCTAACAATCGTATTTAAAAGCGCGGCGAAGTTCTAACATAGACGGGGTTAACTGGCACCCTCTAGTCTCTCTGTCTGGTTTAACTGCGTTCAGTCTGTAAATAATTTCTACTCAATACTTACCTATATACAGTTCGTGGACACACAAATTCATAGTTTGATATCTTGTCACATTTTATTTATTTTTATTTTCAATCTATTCGCGGAGCACTTGGAGATGCTTTGCGGAGTACACTTTGGGAACCGCTGGTCTAAGGCTTCACTCTCGCAATAGACTGGATTGCCGTTGACAGGGAGATTGTGGTTTGATTCCGGTCGGGTGTACTGCGGGTGCTTTTCCTAAATGGTTTTCCACTTTATATTTCCACGTAAATGCGGATACTTTTCTTATAAACTTAACCTTCCTCCTCTCCAACACATTACTGTAATTACTACATAGGCGTATAGCACAAACGGGTAGTAAGATGCGGTGATAAAAATAAATAATAAATAATTAAAAGTAAATAAAACTTAAGGAATTTAAATACTTCGCTTTAAAAAAATATTACATTTTGCACCTAAACATTAAGAAAATATAAAAAATTCCTTATGTCTAAAACATATAATAATAATTATTATTAAAAAATAGCCTTTAAAAATGTAAATGCTGCCAACATTTAAAAAATGACCAATGTAATAAACGAAAAGATCATTATTCACCGTTGAACAATCTGAAAAGGGTTCGGAAAGATTGAAAAATTTTTGCTTGGAAAACCGGGAAAAGTCAGGGAATTTTTGAATAAAAAATATTATAGCCAGCTTAAAAATAAAGTTTGTACTGACGTCACATTATAAACTATATCAGTAACGTCTGCTGTCGACAACAAATAAACAAATATCATTTCGGAGCAACATACATTCTAACATACATATATATATATATATATATATATATATATATATATATTTATTTATTCAAAAGGGGGGTGCGTGCCCCCTCAAGAATTTTTTTATTCGTGATATATTAACAATGATTTAAATAATTAAACCAATTAAATCTATGTTATAATCACTACCAGTTGAACTGTTACGTAATATCTCACTAGCCAGTTGATTCGCGTGTCAATCACTGTCAATAATTGATTTACATTTTTAACACATAATTAAACTAGCAAAAGTTACCAAAAAAAACCCCCACAAAAATGATCAGCTTGTGTGCATTTTTTTAATTTACTGATATATTTCTAAATTACTCTCAAATTTACTCTCAAATTTTGAAGGATTTTTCTGTCAGAATTTCCAGAGGGAAACTTCTCCCGACCCGAACTCGTAAGAGAGCCCGCACCCCTTCCCCCCACTCCTCCCTCCTCTCGAAAATTCTGGTCCGGCCTTGGAACACGTGAAGCAATTTATTTTTAAATCCATAATAAAAAACAAACAAAAAAACTTGCCTTGACAAAAAGTATATGGCCGATCTTACCTAACTGAACGCCAGTATGCGAGGCGAGTGATTCACAACTTGTTTTAATCGTCAAACTGTAAATGTGTTAGGAATAATAATAAGATATTTCACGTACACATTCTAAACACGGGGAAATATCGACACACCACTTTTAAAACAACTAGCATGAACTAAGACAGACTCTGTTAAATTTAATAGACCCTATATAAATTCGAAAGTCATCGTAATAAGTTAATTTATAAATATATTAGTACCGCGTCACCTGTTCAGGTTGTACGCATATATGTTAATTACTCTAATAAGTTAGATATGAGGAAGGAAGCAGTTAAAAGTTAATCACTCTACCCTCATTTGCGTGGAAGGATAGAAGAAAACCACAGTGGAAAAACCTTCAGTAGTTCCGACCGAAATTCGAACCCCGATCTCCCAGTCATCAGTAGGTCAGTCTAACACAAGAATGACGCCCTAGACCGTTCGGTCACTGAAGCGGGTAATTTATAAATATATATACACTCGTCAAATTACCGCTAGTTTGATAAATAGATCTTTTTAAACATTTCACTAATTCTTTTTAGCCCTTATTCTATATTTTTGAAAATTTGAGTGATATATTATTTAGAGATGGGTCGATATCAATTTTTTTTCGATACTCGATACCGATACCACCATTTTCTCACGATACTAAAGTCGATACCAACCCATTAGATAGGATTAACCACACTGCCATTAATTATTATTACTACCCGTTCTCGACCCCCCCAGAAAAACGTAAACACCGAGTGGCCGCGACCGTAGAAAATTACTCGTTTTATTAACTCAAAACTCCATTAAATCGGCTGTAAGTTCACGCTTTTTGATTTGACACCTTCACTAACCTGCTATTATTGGCTGTTACTGTCATCGCATCGCGCGTAGGCCTATGATACCAGGCAGTAGAGTAGTATGTAGTACTATGTCGACTCTACACCACCGCCACGGCCGTAGTTTTTTTTCTTCATATTGTAGCATACCAATTAAGTGTAGCGACAATACAATCGCTATATTTGATTGCCATGGGCTAGCAAACATATTTTTAATAGCTTTGATTGCGATTTTGTCTGCTTTTTTAGAGATATTTCTAGTTTTTCGATACGCGATACTATTTTAACTACCCACTTGATACTCCCAGTCCCAAGTATCGATGGTATCTCGGTATCGTGAAAAGTATCGACCCATCCCTACTATTATTTTGACTATTTACTTACAATAAACATACAATAAACAGCCTCCCCAAAAAAGTAAATTATACCACTTAACCCTTGAATTTGACATAAAAAAATACAAGTGGCCCCCTACCAAAAACTTCACACTAGCTACGGCCTTTTATTGTATCGCCCCCCCCAAAATAAATATTTGAGTGCGGCAATAACTCTTGTGCTAAGGTCTCTTTGATGCTACGACCTTTAATTTGGCCAGACGGTGCTTGCTCCATCTAAGGTGGGATGGAAGGTCAGTATCTTTGCAGTTTTTATGGTAAAACTGTTTTTTTGTCTAAAATAAATCAAATATTGCCCCATTACGAACATAAAATTTAATTTTCTTCACATGATGACCTCAACATTTCTTGAATATCTGTCAAGGTTGTCCTGGAATTTAACAACGTTTTCTATCTATTTAAAAAGTTTCTCATTTAATGCCGCCATGCTCATGACAGATATTCAACAACTGTTTGATATCATCATGTGTAGAAAATTAAACTCTATTTGCACTGAAGCAATATTTTTTTATCTTAGCCAAAAAAAAAAGTTTTGCCCTAAAAAGTGCAAAAAACACAGACCTTTTCTCGCTTCCCCTTCCATCCCACCTTAAAGAAGTGCAGTTGAATTTAATTTTCATGAAAACTCTACCCTAGACTGTGATTGAGGTCGTGAAATGAAAACAAGGTAATCGCCATACTTTTAACTACTTCCTCTTATCCTAACTTCAATTACTGTCCAACTATGTGAGCTATTGTATCAGGTTCCTTACTTTTTATTGGGTATTACCCATTGTTAACAAATACTTGCATCGGAAGTTTATGAGCAAGTCATTAAACATTAATGTATAAATGCAATCTCAAACGTGATTAATTGTAAAACACCTAAAAGTGTTATTGCTTATCGTCGTGCACGTAACGATTCTCTACGAACCTAATTAAAATACTTTGTAAACCATATGAAGAACTATCGAATATTCTGTTAATAGATTCCCTAACGGTTTTATGTTTTTTTAGCACCGCGTCTTACTACCCGTTTGGGTATGCGCATAGCACTAATTACTCTAATGGGCTATGAATTAGGAAGGCTTAATTTAGAGGAAATGCACCTGCATTTGCGTGGAGGGAGAGTGGAAAACCATTTAATAAAACTTAACTGCACCCGACCAGGTTCGAACCCCGTTCTCCCCGTATTCGGCAGTCTAGTGCAACACGCACAAGATTAGCGCGTTAGAGCACGCGGCCGCCGAAGCAATTGGTTTTATGTTGATGGTACGTTTTGGTGCAAGGAGTTGTTTGTTTAACGATGGTCATAGAAGTACGGCAATTTTTAACATGTAATCAAGTTAAAACGAGAAATCCCCTATGTAAATTTTCTGCCATAGGGCGCCTGAGGATTTCTTAGGGTTGCAAAGGTGTGCATTAAAACAAATTAATGGTTTTTAAAATATTTATTCAAATTAATTAAGCTAATAATTATTTCTAGATAAATAAATAAAATTTAAATATTGTATCTTATACTAAGAATATAATTTTTTTAATCATTTTTATAGCTTAAAGACCTTCGGGGCCGTTTTGTCCGCGAATCACTTTGATATTTAATTTAAAAGCTCCTGAAAATTTTAATATAAAAAGAAAGGAAGTAAGGATAATATTTTTGCACACTTTTACTAACGGAGGGAGTGAGGGCGGCACCACGCTTATTTTCCTATCTCTGTTTTTTGTCCGGTATTTTGTCACCCTATTATTATTTTGCGCCAAGTAGAGAGTGCGGTAGATCTATATGATACGGAATACAATTGGGGCGCAAATGTAAAGTCCCCTCCAGGGGCGCGTCAGACCCTTGCACCGGCCCTGATAGGGAAGATAAATGTGATCGAGTATAAATGAATGAGATATTTATATAAACAGAGGTTTCCAATTAAGATCCAGCTCTAGAACAAATATACTCTCCATGTTGTCTCACTAACAACTGTGGATGTAAGGGCGAAAATAACTTGGCAGCAGAGAATGATTTAAACCACACACTCTTATGTAGGAACTGTTAAAACATTTATCGTGTGTGTGACTTATTAATAGTACTTAAATTTATTGCTAAATATCTTTCTCACACTTAGAAATTTTTTATTTTTATGCTGCGTCTTTTATTACCCGTTCGGATTATACGTATACTTTAATTGAATTGGGATGAGAAAGGTAGAATTTTAGATTAAATGTACCCGAATTTGGCTGTAAAGTGGGAAACTATATAGTAAAAACTATCCTCAGTACATCCCACCGGGCATTGAACCCTGTTCTCTCAGCGAATCCAGTCTAAACACGAGAGTGACACTTTAGACCGTGCGACCAATGTCGCGGGCTGCAATTGCTATCAAATAAACAATATTAAGGGGGCCGCCTACCAGAGAGTTGGAATGCGTTGCAGACGTTCAGGAAATACGCGATGGTTAGGTAGTGTTTAATTTTTTACAAACTTGACTTAAGCCAAAAGGAAGATAAAGGTGGGGAACATGCTTATTTATTATTATCAACCTTACATTTTGATAATCTATGTATATAAAAAATTAATGAAAACTCGAAACTTGCTCATTTTCAATGACCTTTAAATGGCCTTAAGTATATTGTCACAGTTCTGAGACGAGGGTAACTTATAAATAATCCTAGACACAACCTTTCAAAAACAAATAAAGTCATTTTTTGATAGGGTCACAACAGAAAATGTGAAGATAATTGCTAATTCCTTTTGCTGTTTTGATGCGTCAAAGCTAATGCTTTTCAGCCATCAAGTGGCGCAGCCATATCCTCCATCTACGCTTTGGAAGTAAAGAATAGCCGGAGAAAGAAGGAAAGGCAGTTGACTCCTTGCGCATGCGCTCTTTTAGTTGGATGTCTGCCTTCGCCTTGTTGAGAGTTGAGACAACGCACAGTGAGCCGGCACATTTTTAAGTTTTAGGTGTTCATTAGAAAATATTAAAAATAATATTTATTGTAGCTTTTACTGGAAATGTGTTTACAAACTGGTCCTGTGTTTCCGAACAGTTGTGTATGCTTTGCCTTCTTATGATAGCCATTATAATTATATATAAATAAAGTAGAATAATATTGTTATTTTCGATAAATTAAAACTACTATGAACAATAACACAAGTGTTTCCGAACAGTTGTGTATGCTTTGCCTTCTTATGATAGCCATTATAATTATATATAAATAAAGTAGAATAATATTGTTATTTTCGATAAATTAAAACTACTATGAACAATAACACAAGTGTTTCCGAACAGTTGTGTATGCTTTGCCTTCTTATGATAGCCATTATAATTATATATAAATAAAATAGAATAATATTGTTATTTTCGATAAATTAAAACTACTATGAACAATAACACAAGCAAAAGGGACTACCGTAAAGGGGAAAAAACTAGACTTCGACTATCTGCCCGCCGCAAAAAATTAGGATGGAAAAAGGGGAAGAAGCGTTTTATTAATGGATCAAAGTAAGTACATACTGATTGATTAGTATAAAAACAGGATCTAGTTCACTGTTCAACGGTTGGGTGTTAGTTTCATTTTACCGTGTTGCTCCTATATTCAGGAGGACGGGGTTAAAATCCCGTCCGGAAGTTTCATAAAGCTAGTCCTGTGAAGTAAAGAACCATAATTTGAATTCTGTTGCTTGGATAAAACATTTATTTATTTATTTGGTCATTCCTTGTACTGTAAAAAAAACATTACATAAAGATAAATAAGAGGGAAAAGTATATATTTACTGTACGTATACTAATTACTAACAAAGTGATAATGGACAATTTAATTTCTTAAAATATGTATAACTATATATTAAAACAAAATTTTTACTACACCCAAGATAACATTTAATTTTAATAAATATTAATTCAGTTCTGATACGTGAAGGTTAACTCTAAAGCAATTATTACAATGTTTAGTGCCTGATTGGTTGTCTCAACTGAAAAAGTTCCAAAATCAGCTCTACAATATAAAAAACTTGAGCAATATATTTAATTTATGAGTAAGTGTGAATTTGCTTTTTCAATATTAAGGGGGCCGCCTCGGTAGGCGAGAAGTTTCCGTGCAGACTTCCAGAAATCCCGTCATATTTAATCAGTGATGAGTTAAAAAATATAGTCTGCTCATTTAATATAATTAAGACCCAAACAATGTTTAGCACAGTAATTAATTAGTTTTCTATTAAGTTTGATATACTTTCAATTATATATTTTTTATTTAGTTGCTTGTGATACATATTCTTGTTTATTTTTTAAATGGATTACGTGACACGTAAAGAAGACAAACGTAGAGGGGAAAAAACAAAATTACGAATTTGTGCTCGCCGCAAAAAAACAGAAAGAAAGCCGTGGAAACATTTATTTGATAGAACAAAGTATATATATATAAAATTTATTTTAATAATAATAATAATAGTGAACACAAATGTTCTATAAGAAACGGTTAACTCAAATTAGACCGTGTTTTGTCATGATATACCTACAGTAGGCCATAAAAAACTAATAATCGATAACAATAAATTAAATAATTATTTTTTTCAGACAAGGTGTTTTTCTCTCTTCAGGCAGAGAGGACAAAGCTGATTGTCGGGACAGAGTAAACCTTTCTCAGTCCACTCCCATTGAAATGTCCACAACGTTGGATTCAACCCAACTTGAAGACAAAGCTATGGAACCAATAAATTTGGAGATTAGTCAGCTTTGTCTGGGGTAGGAAAACTAAATTAATAGGTTATCCATTATAAATTTTCGGGAGCAAATAGTTTTGTGTGAACATAGCTACATAGCTACTAGCATACATACGGTATTTATTTCATTTTCATGATTCATAATATCCTGGCCGCTTGTCCAATTTAGTAATAATCTCCACACGTTATATTTGACATAAGTCTACTAAATGTACCACACTCGGAGATTGAATGTGATAGAAGTTCCCAACCTGGGTTCGCAGGTCCCTAGGGATCTGCGAAGGCACCTGTGGGGGCCCGCGAAACAAATATAAGCCCTAGTATTTTTAAATTTTCTTTTATTTGAATTTTCACATCATATAAAAATATATGGTATTCACAATTTTCTCAAAAATCTCTTTTTTCCAGTTCGACAATATTTATATATATAATTGGTTACGTAGAGTACCATAAATGTGTAAGTGTTTTTATCTCAGCATGTATGGCTGGGGAGGTTAGAGGGCCGCGATGAATTATCATTGGCTTGAGGGGGTCTGTGAACTGGAAAAGGATGGGAACCACTAATATAGAATATCTATGTTTGTGTGGTCTTAGTGTGTGTGTGGGGGGGGGGGGAGGAGTTCTTGGGGTTGTTGACTTTTCTGTGCTAATTGTTAGGCCTAATATATTTCTAATAATGGGTTTCTTATATCAATACTATCAGCCTAATATCATAAACCATGCTGATTATGGTGAAGGAAATATCTATAGCCAGGGGCAGACTAAATGTATTGTCACAAGCGGAGAATAATTCTGCCACCCCTCATCCCGCCCACCCTTCAAGCATCGTGGCGATGATGAAATCAATCCTGGGGTCTTTGTTGAAGTCTGCAATAATTTAATCAAGTTGTAAACAATACCATACCATCCATTACACTGGAAAATGGCTATATGAATAGTTATGAAACGAACTATAAAGTTTTGACATTAGTTATAATTAATTGCGTACCATAACAAAGAAATAGTATTAGGTACATTAGATAACCTTCACCCTAAAGGGTTACGTAGAATTTACAATACAAGAATTGCATCCAATGATGTATTTGTATATACAGTCACATAATATATTTTATATAAATATAAGTACTATAATCAAAATAGTATTTGCTATAGTTATTGCAAGCTACGAAATTCCACCCATGGCAGCCACTGGTGCCCCAAGTGTCCGCTTGTTTCTTTTGCACCTTAGTCCACCCCTGTCCACAGTAAGATTTTAGAAAAGTCTTTTTAGGCTCTATTTTTATGAATAGCAAATATATATCTAGTTAAATAAAAACTCATCACTACTGTATTAAAAAAAATTAACGTCTAGGACTTATTTATGAAAATTTAGCTATAAAATTCTATTTCTCAACTTTCGCCCTTGTAAACCTCTTGGCCGTAAATTCTCCTGTTGACAGTAGTAGGTAAATTTAAAAAAAATGTTCAGGGGTGCACCATAATTTTGTACCAGTTGCACGGATTGGTTGCTACCACTGGTGGCGGAACGTTATTTGTGTAGAAGGGTGGAAGGGGGAGGCGGCGGTGGCAAACGAAAAATAAGTTTTTTGAGAAGTTGCCTTCCCCCCTTCACCTCTCCCTTACTCTGCCCCTTTTCGCAATAAATGTTGGAAACTTGGATGTCCCTAAAAGTTATTTGGAGATGTCCTCCTCCCCAAATTTAGAAAATCAGATTATTTTAATGCTATTTGGAGAAGTCTTCTACAATTTTTTTTAACTTAAATGCTTCTAGAAGCCATCTGGAGTGGTCCTCGCCTTTAATTGAAAAATAAAAATAGATGTCTCTAGAAACTATTTAAAGTGGTCTTCTCTAATTTAAAAAAAAATGTAAATCTTTAAATGCTATTTGAAATGATCCTCACCTGGACATTTTTGAAAATAGGATGCTTTTAGAATAAATTTGGAGTTGTCAGATGGATTTTTTAAAATGATTTGTATCTGGAATATATTTGGAGTGACCCTTTCCCAGAAAATTTTAAAAATAATATTCCTCTAGAACAGGGCGTACACACAAAGGGGTCCAGTGGGTCCCAGCCCCCCATGGAGAACATGAAGGATAAATAAAATATTAAATACAAAGGGACGATTTAGCAATGTTAAATCACCTTAAAGCAGTGGTTGAAAATAACCCAATGTCTTGATACAGTGTGAGCAGTGGTGCATCCATGATTATGTCATGAGGGGGGAGGGGGGGCGTGCCTACACCACAAAAGAAATACCTTTAGGAACCAATAGATCATAAACACCGCGTCTTACTACCCGTTAGGGTTATACGCACTTAGCTAATGTGTAATGGTAGGGTGATTGTGAGATGAAATGGAGGACCTACAGTTTAACGTGGGATCCGAACCACGGTGGAGGCCTGGCATTCCTCACATTCACAAGTTGTGAATAATACACGTCTTGTCAGAGGTGAAGGAAGGGTTTGGCAATCAGATAAATCTGTGCCGGGTCCAAGGATTGAACCCCGGACCCTCAGCACAGAAGTCTGACACCTTACCCCTAGACCACCAGGTCACCTTTAGGAACCAATAAAATGGTGGTCCGTGCCCTTGGGGCTTTTCACCCCTGGAGAAAAATTTGTAATTCTAAGGTTCAAAATGGTGCCCTTTAATTATATTTTGTACCTAATTGTTTCTGATTAAACTTATATGGGTTATAAATATATGTTACCTTCGATTTGATTGCCAGCTTTAATTTCTAGGTATATTCACTGTAGAATTTACATTTAGTTTGTGAGTATATTATAATTTAATTAATTTAAATAATAAATGAACTGTTAAAAATAAAGATGCCTAACTCAAGTGACTGTATTTTAGTTAAAATATGAAAATAAGTCAATAGTAAATAACACGCTCTTTACTACACAAAGGAGTGGTGAGATAGGAGGGTAGTGTGCGGGAAAGCCAGGGTTCGGAGTAAACGGGGTGAAACATGTGTTGTTCGAACACATTGGACGTATGTCTGCAGAGGAGCACAGCACCCTTCAATCCGTCAATTTAATTTTTGAAAAATATCTCAAAAAGGGGGGATTATAGCTCCTTAGTCCCACCCCCTTGAATCCATGCCTGAGTGTGGAACATGCCCAACTGGATTTAACGCTGTCTAGTCTGTATAGCGTTAAGTATTTTGTTTAGTAATAATGGATTTAATTGATTATTGACTTGTAACTTCTATACTTTGGATCCTCCTTTAGAATAATTTCTGTGTGCTCCCCTGCTCTAGAATATATTTGAAGTGTGCTTCCACCGACATACTTTTGGAAATTGGATGCTTTCAGAAACTATTTGGAGTTATCTTTCACTACGATTTTGTTTTAATTTGGAAAATAATTTAACACTGTCTTGTTTACTCTCTAACCAATAGTAAACTAAAGTAAAGATCTCTAACTACCCCCACTTTGTTGATGAAGTAATACATTATAATTGTTTTTGGTCTCTAAAAAAACACAATAACCCCTCACCCAACACCCCTCTCCCTGCCCTCTTATTATATATTCTTATTTCTATGAGCACTCACCTCGATATATCTATATTATCCGTATATATTATAGATTGAATTGAAGTCTCCCCTAAAATAAACCAAGTTGAACGCTAAATAGCTTGCTAAGGCATCCAATATTAATAATATTTTGGCCTCCTGCGTGGGAAAGCGACCCTAACCCAGTGATTCCCAACCTTTTTTCTTTAGAAGAACTCTTAAAATATTTCATAAAATCTTATCACACATTAGATACGACAAGGGTAAATTATAAAATAGACATATAGATCATTAGGGTTGTTAAATACGAGTAATAATAATAATAATAATAATAATAATAATAATAATAAATTTACACTTTTGAATAAAATATTTCAGGATTATTTATTGCCTATTTCTATTTACTATTACTAATTACTGTCCTCCGGTACATGAACTTGGGTTATCACTATTCTTACCAATCTCACTTTTAATATTACTATCGGCACTATTCTCTTCATCTTCCTCGGGTACATGAGCTATATTTATATATCTCCACACTGTCCAAAAAATATTGTCAGATTAATAAAAACAAAGGTTGGAGATTCTCGCGGAACCCTGGTTAGGAATCACTGCCCTAACTCCTCCTTTTGTAATCTCATTACGGTTACTGTTTTGTCACTATCTGCCCTTAAAATTATCTTTTTTGCACAACTAAGCCTTCGGGGGCACAATGTACTACTTCACACAACGTATAGTTAACAATAATCTCTATCCCACTTTAAACTCGTTCTTTTTTTCAAGGATGTAAACTATCTATAAAATTTTGGATTGACGTTGAACAATTATTTTCTAGGAGATCTCCAAAAACATTTACGTCACTTCGTAATATGCAATTTGAGGAAATAAATCTAGAGAACAATAGGTCAGGGAAGACTCTATAATTTGGCCAGGCTCATTGCCTAGTCTAAATAAAAGTATTGAAATATATCCTGAAGAGGTTCTAAACATGGTTGATAGAAAACACACTCGAAAACTTAAATCAAACTCTTAAAGATAAATAATTATATATCAGCATTTATCATTGGACTCAAAAGGCTTTTATCCAACATAGCTTTGTAAATCTTGTTTACATATTAATTTTCACATACAGATACGAGATTTTTAAAAGGATGTAAGGTAGCAATATAATAATAATAATAATAATAATAATAATAATAATAATAATAATAATAATAATAATAAATTATCATGGTGCCCCCTGTCATTTTTTTCTGGATCCGCCACTCTGTGTGTGTGTGTGTGTATTATATGAAACAGTCAATGTGTTTCAACATTAATAATATTGTTTATTTCTTATTGTTTTTAATAAGTTCTTACTTGATTTAATTATTTAAAACGTAAGGATCAAGCTAAACAAGATTGCCAGTGACAAGGAGGTCGGGGTTTGATTCTCGGTCAGGTTTACTAAGGGTAGTTTATCCGTAGCCCTCTCTCTAAACAAATACGGGTACATTTCATCAAAACTTTCCTTCCTCTTCCCCTATCAGCTAGAATAATCAGTGGAAATTACTGATAGCCTGAATAGGCACCTGAAATTAAAATGAATTAATTGTTGAAAATAGGTTACACATGACCATTTAACCTATTATTTATGTAAACTCTAGCTTTGTGTAGGCGTAAACAGTGTAGGTGATATAATAATGTGTAGTCTATCTAATTTTAGTTGAGAGTAAAAGTGAACTAATTTGACCCGCTTCGGTGGCCGCATGGTCACCCATTAGAGTAATTATTACATAAGCGTGTAATCCGAACGGGTTGTAAGACGCAGTTCTAAAAGGAAAAACCTCTTTGGTTTGATTAACAACGATGAGGTCGGAAGGGGGGGGGATTATTCCCGATTAAAAAAAAAAAGTGAATGCTTTTAGAAGCTAGTTGAAGGCTTTTTTTTTTTTTTTTTTACATATTCCATATTTATAAGTATTTACTAAACATTTTACACAGATAGAATAAATCTAAGACGGGTTGGGGGTATAGGGCCGTGTGTTAGAGCTCCTTATACTCCTCGGTTCCGACGCCCTGCTATCAACTAAGTAAGGGTAAGATAGAAATTTAGTCTACACGTGATTAATTATTGTATAGTTAATATTCACATTTTCCTAAAAAAAAAGTGACATGTATAAAAGTGTGTGTTCTTCAAGACAATTTTTTTTTTAGCATCGCGTCCTACTACCCGTTCGTATTATAAGGTTTCAAGACAAGTTAAACCATCAATAGAGGATTGTGCTTGTTTGTGAACCCTTCACGAGAATCTCAAGTTAGCAAAATATCACAAGATAAACACAGGCGGACAGCTGGACTGTGTAGTGAGTGGGGAGGCGATCAGCCACGCGCATTATTCCTCTTGACCTTGAAATAGTTTTCCATTTCTTTGCTTCTCTTCTTCTGACATGGGGTGGCAGGGTAAGTGTGAAGAGGATAAGATTAGAGAGAGACAGACGCTGTAGTTCAAGATAACAGCACAGAGCATTTTCATTTTAAGACATGAGGTCTAACACGAATGATACTTTCTCACGTACCAAGGCGGCCCCCTTAACATGTAAGACATTCGGCAAAACGGGCGTGTTTTATAAAGTTAACAAACTGGTCTCCAGTAGTATTGTCTTGTGAGTAGATCCGTCAACATTATTGCAAACACTTGCTTTTTATCACCGAGTTTCACTACCTGCTCAGGTTATACGATAGTGAGCTAGGGATGAGCAAGGTTCAATTTTGAGGAAGTATACCCACATTTGCATGGAGGTGGAGTATAAAGCCATTTAGTTTAAAACCCCTCCTTAATACATTCAACCGTGATTCGAACCCCGATCTCCCTTTCATCAACTCACGCTTTTTAATGCGTTGACGTTACTTCCTATTTCTCTATTTTAACTAAACAAGAATAGGTCCAATATACGACGGTATTCACCCGCCTCGGTGTCGAATGCTTTTAAGGCGGCACCCTTGCAATAGACTGGACTGACGATTATGGGGAGATCGGGGTTAGAATCCCGGTCGGGTGTACTGAGCCTTTTACCCCACTAAATTGTTTTCCACTCTCTCTCTCACGCAAATACGGGCAGTTGATAGCAAGATGTGGTGCATGTTTTTTTATCTTCCTCGCATTTAGTCTGATTTTGGTAAGAATATAACAGAAGCTAGTTACTAAAACAATTTTAATATTTTTTATACATCAAGTCATGCTATCTGCAGCAGTAACTTTTTATGGATAATATCATTCATTACCTATAGAATAACTCAACATTGAAGTAATATATTATTAATATTAGTCTCTAAGAAATATGTTTTAATTTTCTCTACTGTCCTTCCAACCAAAATCAGGCTATTCCTAAGCCTCCCCTTCGGTCCAAAATTGACCGTTGTTTCCGTTTTAAGTGCCGCGCTGCACTACAGTGAATACAACGTGCGTAATACTTGGCAAAATCCTATTATAAAAAATTGATTCTATTCCTGGAGCTATGTTTCTAGTTTTACTGTATTTTACTAATTTTTTATTGATATTTAATACGTTCAAATTCCATATGAAAATATGAACTCGTAAAACTAATTAAATGGGGGTTTTATCCAATTTAAGTGAGTTTTAGTTAGGCATTCCTCAACGTTCGCCTGAATTTCGATTATGTGCTTTTAGTTGGTTTTGGTGACTGGATTTTGCAAAAGGAAGCTGCTAACATCTGCTAACCTTCGAGTTTGATCCTTTTGCTTGAAGCTTTGTTTTAGTAAGAGAAAAAAAAACACTTTTTATTTTAATTTTCATAGGAAGTGGTATTTTCGCTCTAACCTTTGTATATTTGCAGCTATCAAGAAGTCACTTCCCGTACAAATAGGCTAAGGTACAAACATGCTCAGTATTGAGTTTGGAAAAAATCAGAAAAGGGGTTCAGGTTTTATTAAATTTTGAAATTTTTTTAAAACAAAATAAGACGATATAAGACTTTTTCAATTGGTTGATGATCTCTTAAGATCCACGAATGAGTAGTATTAGAAACTTTAAATAGAAAAATAACACCAAGACACGGGAATCGAACCCGGGACCTTTGGCATAGTACGTCACTACTCTTCCACTGAGCTCTCCATGAGTCTTCCCGTGTCCACGGTCATTCTTCACTCATATTTTAAGGCTGTCTCTGATGGACGTGCTGACGGCTGACGGGACAATTCCTGGATAGCTCAGTAGTTAGAGCATTGGCGTAATAAGCCAAAGGTGCCGGGTTCGATTCTCGTGTACAGGTATCATTTAAAAAAAATTTAGATGCAGCTATAACCGTAATTATCCTTTAATATATTATTTCTGTTGTCAACATCCCTTTTTTTCAACTATTACAAAGCCTACAGCGATGAATAAGGTATCACTGGATAGTATTTTTTTTACTGACTTCTGACGTAGCATACTCAATTTACGTTAAAACACATTGTTTGTTTAAAATTTAAGTTAAAAGAAAGTTGCCATTGCATTGACTAAGAATGACCCAGAGCACGGCACCATTTCTGGATAGCCAGTGGTAAGAGTAATGGAGTACTAAACCAAAGGTCCTGGGTTCGTTCCCGTGCCCAGGTATTGTTTAATTTAGAGAATATGATATTTAGATGCGGCTCAAACCGTAAATAACAAATATAATGGCTTGGCTATTTGATCCAATATTAGAAAGCTACCACAAGGAAAATTAAAAAATCTCTCGGAAGAGGCCATAAAACTTATCCACAAATGTGGAACAATCAAAAGAAACGTCACAGAATTCTTAAAAAACTGATTCTCCCTGACAGATTCCGAGCAATGTATTTTCTGTACATTATATGCAGTACATGTACTGTGTGTAAATTGTCGTTTGTTTTCACCTAGCAATTTTTCATTTTACATTTTGTATTTTTATACATTTTTTGTATCCTTATATATAATATATTTTTCTATCAAATTATCTGTACTGATTGTTTTCCGTATACCGTTTTCCTGTTGGGCACAAGAAAATAAATGAATAAACACACAAATAAATAATGAAGGTTATGCTATTGAAATTAAAAATGATGTTTATTTGATAACTTCTTTGTATTCTTTATTAGAAACCCGGAAAACTCCAACCACCCATTTTTAGACATATTAAAATATTTTAGTAGTTTTGATCCGCCATATTGTATCAGCCATTTTTAATTTCGTAATTTTGATTATGGATTTGTAATCAGCGACCCCAAAAACATGTTAGTTATAGTTCATATGTCGATAAATATGGTTTTATGGGCTTTGGCAACGTTTTTGGGAAAATTCCCCACTTTTTGCCGTCTGTCTGTATCTCTCTCTCGAGCCTAAACCATTTTACCAGTCGGGTTAAAACTTGGTACCCCAGAGGGGTTTTTAAATTATATATCTAACCCTAAAATTAACAATAGTTTACTCAAAGGCTAGAAGAGAAAAAGTGATTTTCTCGTAACCTGCTCTAACGATTTTGATTAAAATTCATATCTAGAATTTTTTTAACATTACAAACAAAATGGCCCGTCTAAATTTTCCGGAAAGGACTCTGAAGGTTCTTTATATAATATGGATCTCCAATATTGATATCTCCGCAACTCTATGAGATACGAAATAACTTATCTCTGCCAGGTTGTATAGCTCTTAAAAATAAAAATATTTAAATATTTTTTGGCTTGGGAATGGGGAAACTTAATTGTTTAGCTCTTTGGTGAACACAGTTGTTACTATTCCCTCAATGTTTCTGCAACAGTGTATATTATTTTATTCTCACACACACCTGGCAGAATGTGATCCTCTTTTTTCCATTATGTTTCTGCAACTATATTTATTATTTAGTTTAGTATAATATCTTTGAGCTTTAAGTAAATGTCTTCATTTTTTGGTAAAGAGTGAGAAAGTCTATAGGTACACTTTATCATTTATTTTAAAACTTTTTATTTGGGTATTCCTAGTCAACATTATTATTGTTGTCATTATTATTTAATTATTTTGACCACCCGCTAGAGCTATAGACTATGCGTATAATTATATTAATTCGCTGATGTAGGAATGAGCAAGGTAGCATTTTATAGGAAATGTAGCCGAATTTCTTGGAGCCAGAATAATAAACCCGTTAGAAAACCACTAGCATCGACCGAGAGTAAGGACCCCGCCTATAGGACCTAGCAGGTCAACATTGATGACATTTTACTATATTGTTAGCGATATTGTCACCTCGGTGCTCTGATCCGGCGGATCTTCCTTGAGCGATAAAAATCGTAGCACAACTTTTTTCGGAGGGGAAGTTAAGTCGCCAGTCCTGTGTCGATTTGGACATGTAAAAAACCCTTAAAGTATGGGAAAAACCTCTCCTCGCTCATAGAAATTCTCTTGTCTGATTAATCAGTGGTTCAAAAAGTGAACTTAAATACCTCAAATAATAAATAAAAATTAGTGTGTTATTATTAGGTTTTGAAATATCTATCAAAAAAGGAACATTTGCAGATCACATAACTTGATGTTTTGAATATGTGAATATAGATTTAGTAACTTTTTGTCAGATAAAGATCTCCCTTTAACTTTTTTTTTGCTTCACCAGGTCGACCCCATTTCTTATAAGCTGCACCATATTGTAAATTGTAAAGGTAATTTTGTTACCGTCAGGGTAACGAAGTGTACATAAAAGTGGATTTATTAGTTCTTATTTTACCTTGGGATACATCAGACTGCCAGTCTAGGATAAATGTGCAAAGTGTTCTTTTTTGTAGCGAAATAATAAGGCCTTGTCTACACACGAGTGTAAAACGCTGTTGGCGGCACACTTTAGTTGAAGGCACCCATAAGTTCCACTAGATACGTCATCTTGAGTCAGTTCAGACAGCAAATGCTCTGCGGATTGGTCGTTGACACTGATACAATTTATTTATCAGACGTTATCTCGTTTCTATTCGAACTGTTACTCCACGTTCTTCACCCTCTTACATTTGTTTCGTATTGAACAAACTACAAAAGAGAGCGTTGCAAGCAACCAGCTTCGGTGGCCGCATGATCTAAGGCGCTACTTCGCAAAAGACTGGACTGCCGATGGTGGGGAGATCAGGGTTCGATCCCGGTAGGGTGTATTGACTGTGGTTTTTCCACTCTCCCTCCAAGCAAATGCGTGTGTGCTTCCTCTAAAATTCAACCTTCCTCATTCCTAACACATTAGATTAATTAGTACATAGTCGTATAACCTGAACGTTAGTAAACGTGGTGTTAAAAAAAAAAGCGTTACAGTCGTGTGAAACGTCGCATGAGGCGTTGTTCCCTATTACGAGTGTCATAGTGTAATGTTGTCAGGGTAAGCAGATCTGGTTAAAACTGTATCTGTGATATATTCTCTCCTTCTTGGTCTCAATTTGACCAGTCATACATACTGTACATACCTCACGTGGACATGTATTTCCGTCTACACCTGGCTAGTGAGTGCTATACAGAGTGGGAACCACACTCCATGGTAACACTCCTCGATACACCACTGAGTATTACATTATTATTATCATTAGGTGATAATTCTAGGTTCATTGCCTTGTATAAATTGAGTACTTGAACATGTCTTATCAGCAGCTCCCCTTTTTTATATCCTGGAACTTCATCTTCTTTCCTTGTTTGAGGTCATCATTCAGTTGCATTCGTCGTTTCTTGGTCCTTTCTCCCTTACCCTCTATGACGCACTTTACAAACCATTTACCCGCTTCTAAGGCAGAGGTCGGCAACAGGTGGATCGCGATCGACCGGTCGATCTCGCAGCAATTTTCAGTTGATCGCGTAGAAAGAAACTGCATCGTCACGAAAAGGCAAGCTTACCTTGCCTGGTTTCCACTATGTTTCAGCTAACAAGATATGGCCATAGTGTAGTGAGTCAAGGTAAGTCTGCTACCTTTCAGGGGTAAACTGAGAGTACATTTTTTGTTATGTGTTCTGTAAAGACAGGGACATACGTATTGAAGTAAATATTAAATTTAACGAATAAATACAAGATGTATAGAAAAAAAAAGTTAAAAGTAGAGTGGAGAAACGAGGTGTGATCGCGGGACCTTTGATAAATGTAAAAAGTTGATCGGGGTCCAAAAATGTTGCTGATCCCTCCTCTAAGGCGTAATTAGTACTATATATGCATACATCCCGAACGGGTAGTAAGACGTGGTGTGATAAAACAGTTTTATTTGTTCTCATAATGTGACCCGTCCAGTCGGTCTTTCTTCGTAGATTCACTTCCGGAATGGTTCTATTTTCATTGACTCTTCTTAGAGCGTATTCACTAGTCCCCCGATCTATCCACTATATTATTCCATATTTATTCATTAATTTGTTCTTATAAAATTGACCACATGTCATATAATATTCGTATACCTTGTAAAAGCTTATGGGATTACTACAAATTAATATACACACACGGCCCCTTAAGAATAGTCGAGCAAAAATTAATAAACGTCAGAAACCAAGTGGGCTTATAACGTCACTGGGTGGAGCTGTCTGGAAGTAGGAGAACAAACAAAGGAGGAGGAAAATACAAATGGAAATACCATTTGTGTTGTGGCTCTCACGCTATTAAATTACAATCGATTCACAGATATCTATTCTACGCTCCTATACCAATTACTTTTCGTTTCCCGGACCAAGCGAAATATGTGGATTTTCGGACTTTTTGATACCATCTTTACTAACAAGATATAGAAAATAAGATGTGTTAGGAAACTTTGTAGGTAGTAACGGGCTTTTTGCAAGGTCACTAACCCGCTAGTTAGGTAGTAATTGTAAACCTTAGCCCATACTCACAATAGAACATAAAATATTTCAACTAAAATGTTTGTTGTTCCCTTGTGGGACCATACAGGCATGGCCAGGGGGAAGTTTTCTAACGGTACAACATAACACTTACCTGGCCCATCTTTTAGAAGATGATCAATAGGAGTGTTTTATTCATGGTGGCTACAGACAGGGAAAACCTGGAAAAGTCACGGAATTTTTGAATGATGGGGAAAACAGGGAAATGTCAGGGAATTTAACTAAAAATAAGGAAAAGTCGGGAGTTTTAAAAATATCTAAAATATCCCATTAATTTCGCAACTAAACACTAAAACAAAGTTAATAATACCTAAATAAAATAACATTTTAATTTTTAAAATAACTGATAAAACTTTATTTTTAGTAGATACAAACTTTTTTTAATATGTGGTCAATAATAAATAAAACAAGCCATCATCCACCATTAAAACTGGAAAAAAGTAGTCAGGGAAAATTGAAAAATGTTGCCTGGAAAACCTGGAAAAGTCAGGGAATTTTGTAAAATATGTTCTGTAGCCACCTTGTTTATTATAAGCTACTTTCGATTTTCTGTAGACTTCAATGTGTTATGTTTTAAATATTACTGCAACCAGGGAGTGGGCCTCACTACTGGTTCACTTTGATTAGTCATGACATGGTTTCGAATAGTTTTTATTATTTAACGTCCCAGTTGAGGAATACTCTTCATTTATTTTCGAACGGGATAGACAAAAAGTACATACATAATGTCAATCCGCGATTAATATTTAATTAACATACTAGATAACGCTTGACGGCCACTATTAAATAATGATTTACACGTGTCACATATTACTAATTTAAATAATAGAAGCAATTTAGTGAAAAAATAGGCTATTTAAATAAATAGGGTTTTATTAATTTAATCAACACAACACATCTACTATACGATCTCTACAAACTATAATTAAAAAATTAAACACTCCGCGCCGACCTTCTATCTTGTCACTTCTTGACGATGGTAGGCTGACTGCGAAATTGTTGGCTGCACTTTTGACCGTTTTGGCTTGTAGCACTTTTAGAGTGGAAAATTTCATCTTTTAAACTATGTTTACAAGTTTTTATTATGTATAGTGTCATAGAATATAGTTTTGCGCTCATCCTAGTAATTTTTCTTAGCACCGCGTCTTACTAACCGTTCGTGTTGTACGCTTATGTACTAATTACGCTATTGGTTTTAGAGATTAGGAAGATTACATTTATAGGAAGTGTACCTACATTTGCGTGGAGGGAGAATAGAAAACAATTTAGGAAAAAACCCTCTTAGTACACCCGACCGAGATTCGAACCTCGATCTCCCCGTCATCGGCAGTCTAGTCTACTGCGAAAGTAGCGCGTCAGACCATGCGGCCACCGAAGTGGGTCACTCGAGTAAACACCAAACGCCTGTACTGTTAAAAGGTTTATCCAATATTTAACCTGATCGGTAATATCTGAGCAACACAGGCAGCTCTCACGTTAGAGACCGGTGTAAATGATGTGCACAAACAGCTTGAATGGAAGTGGGTTAATGTGTAGTGCAGCTTCTTTTAATGACTTGTCATTTTTTATCTGGCACATGATTTAGAAATAGAATATAACAAACTTTCTTTTTTGTGGTTGAAGGGGAGGGTTGAGGGATTTAATTTACTTTCAAACTATAATCTTCTTACAATATATATTTTTTGTTTGTTTTAACAAGTGGTGTGTGGCTCTAACGCTATCCTGTTTATATTTGTACTGGTTCATATTTTAAAATGTCGAGAAGTTGACCTTGATGCGAGATTTTGTAACACTGCACCAACGGCTCTTGTTAAATGGAAAGGTAAAAATAAAATCTCCGCAATTTTTTCACAGTGTGACGTCACTACCCATTGTGCGAGAAACGAGCCAAATGGACTACACCGGATAACGGGGTAGTTGTTGTTTTTTGTTTTTTTGCTGCGCGGATTTTATTGTTTTACTTTGGCTAGAGCGAAATTGTTATTTTTATATTTACATTTATATTAAACCTTGGTCGCAGTCCATTCTAAGACTGGAGCGACGCCTTAAACCGGGTGTGGGGACTAAATAGTTGAACAATTTAAAATAAATGTTATTAGATTAGAATGAACTATCATCGTTATCAATACTGATTGGTAGTTTGATTTCACGTAAACAACCTCACAAGTTGAACTATCTTGTGTACTTGTGATTTGCCGTTTCTCCTATAAATAAGTACATTTTCTTTCAGCTTTTCTGTTCCTAGTTATTCATGTGTAAAATAACACCAAGATGTGGACATATTTTGAAGTCATACTGGTACCTAATAGGACTGGTGACTTTGATCATAATCATGATGATTTTTTGACAGTTCGGTGAAGGGGCTATGGGGACATAATGGGCAATCAATTGGGGCTCTTTAATCGTAAAAACCCGCCTCGGTGGCGTAGTTGGCTAACGCGCTAGTCGTGTTGAGCTCGACCGCCGAGGACGGGGAGATCGAGGTTCGAATCTCGGTCGGGTGAACTGGGGGTGGTTTTTCCTAAATGGTTTTCCACTCTCCCTCCACGCAAATGCGGGTTCACTTCCTCTAAATTCAACCCTCCCAATTCCTAATCCATTAGCGTAATTAGTACTTAAGCGTATAACCCGAACGGGTAGTAAGACGCGGTGCTAAATTAAATTAAATTAAATTAAATTAAATTAAATTAATCGTAAAAAGGTAAAGAATCCCTGCCTTAGACCATTCGGCCACTGAAGTGGATACTTTTTTTATTATAAAAACTATATAAATACGGGGCTTTATCTCACGTTCCTTTCCTTATAAAGACATTTCTTTAGTGCAGTGTTTCCCAAACTGTGGAGCGCGTACTCTCAGGGAGGTGCGAAGCGCTTCAGAAAATAAGCGAAGTACCACCGAGTTATTTTAATCACAAGATATGTTTTGATATTAATAAGTCTAATGTAGATTTTGACGTAATGTTAGGCCTTTATTGGTCTCTGTAGCGGCTTCGTTTGGATTGCCACAACGCTTTTTTTTGTTCAAATTTAGAACAAAAGTTTGTACTTACAAGGTAGCAGTTGTTTTAATTATGAAGCCTTAGAAGTACTTGGGCTAGACAAATTAACCAACATTTGCGTGGAGGAAGAGTGGAAAATACTCGGGGCACACCCGACTGGGAATCGAACCCCGATTTCCCCGCCACTGGCAGTCCAGTTTTAACACGAGAGTGACGTGTAAACCATGCTATCACTGATGTGGACAAAAAAGTTCCTTCCTATCTAAACCAAACTGTACTCTTCTCCTTGAGAACTTTGCCGGTAACTAGCAAGCACCCGGTCCGCTCTTAGCACTGCTCGTGGATGGGGGGGGGGATTGAAGGAGTGGCTACCTAGAGCTCATATACGGTGGGAGTGTAGGTGACAGCTATAAGGTTCTTTATGGCAAACATTGGCTGAAAGTCTTTAATATCAACCTAATTCAGAAATAATTATGTGCTTATTATCAATAAAAAGTGTTATCAAACGATTCTAATAACACTTTCAGCCAATGTTTACAACAAAGAACCTTCTGCTAGCTATCACCTACACTCCTATCGTATATGAGCTATAGAGCATTATGTGATAAAAGCCATGTAGTGTCTGTTAGTTTTTCTCAAACTTCCAGACAAGATAAAAACTGATAATCTGACAGCCATGGACACAAATCACGTTACTTCCTGTTTTGAAAAATATAAAAACAACGGTGAACAGACTTCGCGTGAAATCAGAAATAGGACTGTCGGGGACAGGTGTAACTTACATGAAGTCATAAAATTGTTTGTTAGGGGAGCGGGGCAAAATTTATTTGAAAAAGGTTACCTTAAAATTATTTTAATTACATTTTTGGTGCTAAACTGACCGCCTCTGTGGTCTAGGGGTCTGAATTCCTGGGCTCGATCCTCGACGCTTCCAGATTTTTCTGTGAATCATTTGGTCTATAACGGGAGCAACTCAGCCTCGTGAGGACAATTGAGGAACTACTTTAATAAATAGGTAGCGGCTCTCACCTAGAAAACTGAGATTAATGATTGAAGGGCTCGTGGTGCAGACCACATGACACCCCCTATCCGTAGAAGTTGGAGCTATCTTCGCCAACAGACGGTGATCGTATGGTCGGTATGGCTCGATTGTGGGTTGATGCCATGGAGTTTTTTAAATAATAAACTGAAAATTAAATTCATACAATAATTAATGACAGCAAGAGATGGACAACTTATTCGGTAAAATTTTAGATTGTTAAAATCCTATGGAAAAGGATTTCATGTACTTGAAGAGTTAACATATTTGGTCTACAGCAGACCCCGACGTTAATGACACATTCAATTACCAAGTGGTGGAGTAGATACATGGGTCTGAAAAGAGAACTATAATCGCTGTTATTGCTTTTGTTTTAGCACAAAGAAACAAAAATAAACCTAATTCACAAGCAACAGAATGAAATTATTACTGAAGACTGGAACATGGCTAGAATTTTATTTAAAAAAAAATCAAAACGCAAAACTCTCCGTCTCACATATTTTGAAGCTGTTATGTTGGTGAGCCAGCCAGACTCATAGTTTGTTGTGAGTCATCGCGAGTCTATGAGTTTCTTGCTGGCCCACATTGTATTTTACGTCCGCAAAACGGCCCACCTTTTTTCTATCTAAAGTTTCAGATGTGCATTTGCTCTCTAATGTTTTATTACAGTTAACAGGCCCTTACAACCTCGTCAAGTGCCGTAATTGTTGTTAAACCGCCATCCTACACTCGTTAATTACTCGTTTGTATGCTGGTAGGGAGAAACTCAAATTGCGTGTGTCGTAGGTTTGGTTTTTAGAGTAACATTCTGCCCGGGGCTTGAATAGTAATCACCTGATATGAAGTCGTAACTTTATTACACTTGTGTAGCAAGTCCACGCACACTGAGGTCAGCTGATAGCCGTGTTTCAGAAATACTTGTATCATTAGTGATCTGCAGCTGTTAATCTTGATAGAATACATATACAATCACAATAAGAGTCTGAAGACAGGAGTTGCACCATTCTATACAGCTGTACCTCTAGTCATGTGTGGCCACTGTATACAGCTCTTCCTCTAGTCATGTGGCCACTGTATACAGCTCTACCTCTAGTCGTGTGGATTGGCCCCTAGCTGTGGATGTACAGCTCTTCCTCTAGTCATGGTGGCCACTGTATACTGCTCTACCTCTAGTCTGTGTGGCCACTGTATACAGCTCTTCCTCTAGTCGTGTGTGGCCACTGTATACAGCTCTACCTCTAGTCTGTGTGGTTGTGGGCCACTGTGTACGCTCTATCCTCTAGTCTTGTGCCACTGTATACTGCTCTTCCTCTAGTCGTGTGGCCACTGTATACAGCTCTCCTCTAGTCGTGTGGCCACTGTATACAGCTCTTCCTCTAGTCGTGTGGCCAACGACTGTATACAGCTCTACCTCTAGTCGTGTGGCCACTGTATACAGCTCTTACCTCTAGTCGTGTGTGGCCACTGTATACTGCTCTACCTCTAGTCGTGTGTGGCCACTGTATACTGCTCTACCTCTAGTCGTGTGTGGCCACTGTATAACTGCTCTACCTCTAGTCGTGTGGCCACTGTATACAGCTCTACCTCTAGTCATGTGGCCACTGTATACTGCTCTACCTCTAGTCGTGTGTGGCCACTGTATACAGCTACTCTACTGTCACTGAACGCTTCCTCAGTCGTGTGGCCACTGTATACTGCTCTACCTCTAGTCGTGTGTGGCCACTGTATACAGCACTTACCTCTAGTCAGTGTGGCCACTGTATACAGCTCTACCTCTAGTCGTGTGTGGCCACTGTATACAGCTTACCTCTAGTCGTGTGTGGCCACTGTATACTGCTCTATCCTCTAGTCATGTGGCCACTGTATACTGCTCTACCTCTAGTCGTGTGTGGCCACTGTATACAGCTCTACCTCTAGTCGTGTGTGGCCACTGTATACAGCTCTACCTCTAGTCGTGTGTGGCCACTGTATACAGCTCTAACCTCTAGGTCGTGTGTGGCCACTGTATTCTGCTCTACCTCTAGTCTGTGGCCACTGTATACAGCTCTACCTCTAGTCAGTGTGGCCACTGTATACAGCTCTACCTCTAATCTGTGTGGCCACTGTATACAGCTCTACCTCTAGTCGTGTGTGTTGGCCACTGTATACAGCTCTACCCTCCTAGTCAGTGTGTGGCCACTGTATACGCTCTACCTCTAGTCGTGTGTGGCCACTGTATACAGCTCTACCTCTAGTCGTGTGTGGCCACTGTATACAGCTCTACCTCTAGTCGTGTGTGCCACTGTATACAGCTCTACCTCTAGTCGTGTGTGGCCACTGTATACAGCTCTACCTCTAGTCGTGTGTGGCCACTGTATACAGCTCTACCTCTAGTCGTGTGGCCACTGTATACAGCTCTACCTCTAGTCGTGTGTGGCCACTTTTACTGCTCTACCTCTAGTCGTGTGTGGCCACTGTATACAGCTCTACCTCTAGTCTGTGTGGCCACTGTATACTGCTCTACCTCTAGTCTAGTCAGTGTGTGCTCCTACTGTCCACTATCAGCTCTACCTCTAGTCGTGTGTGGCCACTGTATACTGCTCTACCTCTAGTCGTGTGTGGCCACTGTATACAGCTCTACCTCTAGTCCGTGTGTTGGCCACTGTATACAGCTCTACCTCTAGTCGTGTGTGGCCACTGTATACAGCTCTACCTCTAGTCGTGGTGTGTGGCCACTGTATACAGCTCTACCTCTAGTCGTGTGTGGCCACTGTATACAGCTTACCTCTAGTCGTGTGTGGCCACTGTATACAGCTCTACCTCTAGTCGTGTGGCCACTGTATACAGCTCTACCTCTAGTCGTGTGTGGCCACTATACTGCTCTACCTCTAGTCGTGTGTGGCCACTGTATACAGCTCTACCTCTAGTCGTGTGTGGCCACTGTATACAGCTCTACCTCTAGTCGTGTGTGGCCACTGTATACAGCTCTACCTCTAGTCGTGTGTGGCCACTGTATACTGCTCTACCTCTAGTCGTGTGTGGCCACTGTATACAGCTCTACCTCTAGTCGTGTGTGGCCACTGTATACAGCTCTACCTCTAGTCGTGTGTGGCCACTGTATACAGCTCTACCTCTAGTCGTGTGTGGCCACTGTATACAGCTCTACCTCTAGTCGTGTGTGGCCACTGTATACAGCTCTACCTCTAGTCGTGTGTGGCCACTGTATACAGCTCTACCTCTAGTCGTGTGTGGCCACTTATACTGCTCTATCTCTAGTCGTGTGTGGCCACTGTATACAGCTCTACCTCTAGTCGTGTGTGGCCACTATACTGCTCTACCTCTAGTCGTGTGTGGCCACTGTATAAGCTCTACCTCTAGTCGTGTGTGGCCACTGTATACAGCTCTACCTCTAGTCGTGTGGGGCCACTGTATACAGCTCTACCTCTAGTCGTGTGGCCACTGTATACTGCTCTACCTCTAGTCGTGTGTGGCCACTGTATACAGCTCTACCTCTAGTCGTGTGGCCACTGTATACAGCTCTAACCTCTAGTCGTGTGGCCACTGTATACAGCTCTACCTCTAGTCGTGTGTGGCCACTGTATACAGCTACTACCTCTAGTCGTGTGTGGGCCACTGTATACAGCTTTACCTCTAGTCGTGTGGCCACTGTATACTGCTCTACCTCTAGTCGTGTGTGGCCACTGTATACTGCTCTACCTCTAGTCGTGTGTGGCCACTGTATACTGCTCTACCTCTAGTCGTGTGTGGCCACTGTATACTGCTCTACCTCTAGTCGTGTGTGGCCACTGTATACAGCTCTACCTCTAGTCGTGTGTGGCCACTGTATACTGCTCTACCTCTAGTCGTGTGTGGCCACTGTATACAGCTTTACCTCTAGTCGTGTGTGGCCACTGTATACAGCTCTACCTCTAGTCGTGTGGCCACTGTATACAGCTCTACCTCTAGTCGTGTGGCCACTGTATACAGCTTTACCTCTAGTCGTGTGTGGCCACTGTATACAGCTCTACCTCTAGTCGTGTGTGGCCACTGTATACAGCTCTACCTCTAGTCGTGTGGGGCCACTGTATACAGCTTACCTCTAGTCGTGTGGGCCACTGTATACGCTCTACCTCTAGTCGTGTGGCCACTGTATACTGCTCTACCTCTAGTCGTGTGTGGCCACTGTATACTGCTCTACCTAGTCGTGTGGCCACTGTATACTGCTCTACTCTAGTCGTGTGTGGCCACTGTATACAGCTCTATCCTCTAGTCGTGTGTGGCCACTGTATACAGCTCTACCTCTAGTCGTGTGTGGCCACTGTATACAGCTCTACCTCTAGTCGTGTGTGGCCACTATACTGCTCTACCTCTAGTCGTGTGTGGCCACTGTATACGCTCTACCTCTAGTCATGTGTGGCCACTGTATACTGCTCTACCTCTAGTCGTGTGGCCACTGTATACTGCTCTATTTCTGTCAGAGCAAGTGTACGGTTCAATCGATCTACGTCAGAGCCATTTCACACGCCAGTGGACAGGTCAGCCAAGCACTGTGTTCCCCTCCCTTTCCCCCGTCTATTCATTACAGGCGCATGTGACGACACTCACACTCACTTGACCCACCACACGTTGCCATGGCGACAACCCAGTTACCGAGCAGTTTTCATCTAGATTTGATTTAATTCTCCTTTTTTTTTATCGTTCGAACGAGTTTTACTTTGCGCTTCACGTTCAGAATATTTATAGTCTCATCCTCTTTCTCTGCTAGTGCACCGCGTCTTACTACCCGTCCGAACTATCTATACTTAGACTAACGTCGCATATGAGGAAGGTATAATTTTGAGGAAGTGTACCGTCATTTGCTTAGATGGCGTGTAGGAAATCATAAGAAAATCACCTTCGCACACACCTGATACTCGAATATCTCTTTCACTCGTAACTTACAAGTCAGTCCAGGCGATACCGACACCTTTGTCTGCGTGCTCACTGAAGCGAGCTTTTTATTTTCGATTTGAAGATCAAATATATCTGCTCCCAAGGATACTACCAGATATTCTGTTTCTCTTGTTTTGTCTGAGGAAAACATACTTTAAAATGATCCTCAACCGCATCGGTGGTCGTGAGGCTTAAGGCGTCACTACACCAATATACTTGGTTGCTGGTGACGGGTAGATCGGGGTTCGAATCTTGGTCGGGTGTACTAAGGGGATTTTTTCCAAGTGGTTTCTCTCCATTCCACGCAAATTCGGGTACACTTGCTTTAAAATTCTTGATTTCTCATCCCTACTCCATTAGTCTAATTAATGTACATTTATAACTCGGGCGGGGCCGTAAGACGTGGTAGAAAATAATTTTATTTTTTTCAGAGCGTGATTAATTACTGTTTTTTACTCTGGTTGTTGGGTGCATGCACAAGATAAGCTCTTTCTTTCGTTCTCTTTCGCTCTCTATCTTCGTTCTCTTTCGCTCTCTATCTTCTCTCTTTCGCTCTCTATCTTTCTCTCTCTTTGTATTTCTCTTTATATATTTTTTTTTCTCTTGTTTTCTTTTTTTCCCTTGTTTTTTTATTTCCTTTTGTTTTCTTCACTTCTCTTTTCTCTCTCCTTATCTCATTTCTCTAGTTTTTCTTTAGCGTTTTCTCTTTCTTTCCCCTTATTCTTTCTCTCCATCTTTTTTTCTTTCTCTACGTATCGCGTATCTCTTTCTACATATCTCTTTCTCTCCATCTCTCTCTCTCTATCTCATTCTCTCTCCATCTCTCTCTCCATCTCTCTCTCCATCTCTCTCTCCATCTCTCTCTCTCCATCTCTCTCTCTCTCCATCCCATCTCTCCTCCTCTCTCTCATCCATCTCTCTCTTCTCCATCTCTCTCTCCATCTCTCTCTCCATCTCCTCTCCATCTCTCTCTCTCCATCTCTCTCTCTCCATCTCTCTCTCTCCATCTCTCTCTCTCCATCTCTCTCTCTCTCCATCTCTCTCTTCCATCTCTCTCTCCATCTTACTTTCTCTACTTCTCCTCCTCTCTCTCCATCTTTATGTTTCTTACTTCTCTCTATAGATCTCTCTCGCACACACACGGAATCGTAATCACTCGGGATATTGATTAAAAGCAGCAGCAGCAGTGAGTGAGCGAGCGAGCTGGCGCACAGCTGGTCCAAGCATCAGACGTGATCTGGCCAGCATCCAGCATCCAGCATGCTCGCTCATCTGCAGGTGGATTGTGTCGCGAGTGACAATGTATGTGTCGGTACCATTCTCAAGGTCTGAAACTCGGATACTCGCAGAATGTCTGGTTCGTACACGATAAAACCTACCACTTCACTACAGATGAACGCTTCTTATTTTAAAAAGAATTAAAAAATACACATGATTTTGATCACTTAATTTCACTTTTCACTTTAAAAAAAATCCTCATTTATATTATTCCTACGGAGGTTGGCTAGTAAAATAATCAACAGCTAATATACACAATAATGTTCCTTTTGTGTGTGTGTGTGTGTGTGTCAATCTTGTAATTTATGTACACCACTTTCCCCTGAACATTTGCACTCTTACCTTGATGTGTTACACTATGTCCCTATCTTATAATCCGCGCCATAGTAGAACATACAAGGCAAGAACGAAGGTTACATTACAAACTAATTAATCACATAGCAAAAATCAGTTGTCATTGAATTACATGTTGTGATAGTAGTTTAATTTAGCAACTTAAGATTAAATATGTTAAGTTAAACAATTTTTAAATAAGACTTTAGTAAATAATAACAATAATAATGATAATAATAATAAGTATTTAAAGATGTATAAATACTATGCACACTAAACTTTTTTTTTTCTATATTCAATAATTTAAAAAAAATTGGTTTAGCTTCTAATCAAAAAAGTAGATTTCACACAATCCTAATTTGTATCATCGTGCTGGTTTTACTTTTTGGGGGGATGGGGTGAGTGGGGGCAATTAATCAAAAACATAGATTTCCTAAATACAGGAAGCTACCGCAAAAATGTATAAATATTTGGTGAGAGCTGTTTGTAGTGTTAAGGGGTTTACCCTTTAGGGTAAATTAACACCACTTCACTGTTGAGATATCTGAACGAATTTGTTTAGCGTTTCATTTAATTTGATTTATGTGCAATTTTGAGTTACAGCGACAAAGTGCAGTTTAAATTATTTCTCGGCATAATTTATTTGTATAATAAAATTAGGAGATTTTTTTCCGCGAATAAGTGTTTGAAATTGTGTTGCCTATAAGTGTTTGGAACTGTGCTACCTACCTACAAATGTTTGGCACTGTGCTACCTATAAGTGCTTGGAACGGTGTTACCTATAAGTGCTTGGAATGGTGTAACCTATAAGTGCTTGGAACGGTGTTACCTATAAGTGCTTGGAACGGTGTTACCTATAAGTGCTTGGAACGGTGTTACCTATAAGTGCTTGGAACGGTGTAACCTATAAGTGCTTGGAACGGTGTTACCTATAAGTGCTTGGAACGGTGTAACCTATAAGTGCTTGGAACGGTGTTACCTATAAGTGCTTGGAACGGTGTAACCTATAAGTGCTTGGAACGGTGTAACCTATAAGTGCTTGGAACGGTGTTACCTATAAGTGCTTGGAACGATGTAACCTATAAGTGCTTGGAACGGTGTTACCTATAAGTGCTTGGAACGGTGTAACCTATAAGTGCTTGGAACGGTGTAACCTATAAGTGCTTGGAACGGTGTTACCTATAAGTGCTTGGAACGGTGTTACCTATAAGTGCTTGGAACGGTGTTACCTATAAGTGCTTGGAACGGTGTAACCTATAAGTGCTTGGAACGGTGTTACCTATAAGTGCTTGGAACGGTGTAACCTATAAGTGCTTGGAACGGTGTAACCTATAAGTGCTTGGAACGGTGTTACCTATAAGTGCTTGGAACGGTGTTACCTATAAGTGCTTGGAACGGTGTAACCTATAAGTGCTTGGAACGGTGTTACCTATAAGTGCTTGGAACGGTGTAACCTATAAGTGCTTGGAACGGTGTAACCTATAAGTGCTTGGAACGGTGTTACCTATAAGTGCTTGGAACGGTGTTACCTATAAATGTTTGGAACTGTCTTGCCAATAAAATACAAACCAAACGGTTCAATTTGAAGAAAATTCCTATATTTGAATTTAAAAAAAAAATCTCTTTTAAATTATTATTGTTAGCACACCGGCTTACTACCCGTTCGGGTTATACTCACGCTAATGTGTAGGGTGATTGTGAGCTAAAATGGAAGACCTACAGTTTAACGTGGGATCCGAACCACGGTAGAGGCCTGGCATTCCACACATTCACAAGTTGTGATTAATACACGTCTTGTCAGAGGTGAAGGAAGGGTTTGGCAATCAGATAAATCTGTGCTGGGACTGAGGATTGAACCCCGGACCACCAACACAGAAGTCCGACACCTTACCCCTAGACCACCAGGTCACCATCTCTTTTAAAACCGGGGAAGTTATATTTCCACGTCATTTTAATCAAGAGTATTATGTTAGACTTAAACTTGATAGTTTTTAAATCTAATCTCAAATTGAATTAAATGTTAAATTGAAGCTCATTATGTTGACTCGTGCTTACACTGTGTAAATCCACGAACTATTATTCTAGCCTGTAATTAAATGATATACACTGTAATCACCAACATTCATTAAGACACTAAAAATGTGGACATTGCTGGCCTAAACCATTCCTTATTTGATTTATTAATGTATATGGTTCATCTAAAATGTTATCAACAGCTTCCAATAACACTTTCTTATAACTTACTGTACAACAGGGGTAGGAAAAAGGTCGATCTCGTAAGAAAACTATATCTTCACTAAAAGGCAAGCTTACTTTTCATTATTCCACAATGATACATCTTATAAAACAGGGTCATAGTGGAATCCATCAAGATAATACTGCTACCTTGCTTGGTTATACTATGGTGCAGCTTGTAAGATAGGGTCATAGTGGAATCGGTCAAAGTAAGACTGCTACCTTGCTTGGTTACACTATGGTGCAGCTTGTAAGATAGGGTCATAGTGGAATCAGTCAAAGTAAGACTGCTTACCTTGCTTGGTTATACTATGGTGCAGCTTGTAAGATAGGGTCATAGTGGAATCAGTCAAAGTAAGACTTCTACCTTGCTTGGTTACACTATGTTGCAGCTTGTAAGATAGGGTCATAGTGGAATCAGTCAAAGTAAGACTGCTTACCATGCTTGGTTACACTATGGTGCAGCTTGTAAGATAGGGTCATAGTGGAATCAGTCAAAGTAAGACTGCTACCTTGCTTGGTTACACTATGGTGCAGCTTGTAAGATAGGGTCATAGTGGAATCAGTCAAAGTAAGACTGCTTACCTTGCTTGGTTATACTATGTTGCAGCTTGTAAGATAGGGTCATAGTGGAATCAGTCAAAGTAAGACTGCTACCTTGCTTGGTTACACTATGGTGCAGCTTGTAAGATAGGGTCATAGTGGAATCAGTCAAAGTAAGACTGCTTACCTTGCTTGGTTACACTATGGTGCAGCTTGTAAGATAGGGTCATAGTGGAATCAGTCAAAGTAAGACTGCTTACCTTGCTTGGTTACACTATGGTGCAGCTTGTAAGATAGGGCCATAATGGAATTATTCAAGGTAAGACTTCTACCTTGCTTGGTTACACTATGTTGCAGCTTGTAAGATAGGGCCATAGTGGAATTATTCAAGGTAAGACTTCTACCTTGCTTGGTTACACTATGTTGCAGCTTGTAAGATAGGGTCATAGTGGAATTATTCAAGGTAAGACTTCTACCTTGCTTGGTTACACTATGTTGCAGCTTGTAAGATAGGGCCATAGTGGAATCAGTCAAAGTAAGACTGCTTACCTTGCTTGGTTACACTATGGTGCAGCTTGTAAGATAGGGCCATAGTGGAATTATTCAAGGTAAGACTTCTACCTTGCTTGGTTACACTATGTTGCAGCTTGTAAGATAGGGTCATAGTGGAATCAGTCAAAGTAAGACTGCTTACCTTGCTTGGTTATACTATGGTGCAGCTTGTAAGATAGGGCCATAGTGGAATTATTCAAGGTAAGACTTCTACCTCTCAGGGTAAACGAAGAGTACACTTTATTTAGTTTATGTGGAATTTCTATAAAGGCAGGTCCATACGTATTGGAGGAAATATTAAATTTAAGGAATAAATACAATGTGTGTGTGTGTGTATATATATATATATATATATCAGAATTAAAAGTAAGGTGGTGAAACGGCCGAAAAACCCTGCTGTATAATTTCTGTTAACATTATTATTTAAGGTGGGATGGTAGGGATTAAGAGTGAATAGAAGTTTCTTGAAGTTTTTTTACAGAAAATTTTATTTTCGGCAAAATAAATCAAATATTGCTCCATTAGAAACATATAGTTCTAATTATCTTCACGTGGAGACCTAAACAGTTGTTGAATATCTGTCAAGGTTATCCTGGAATTTAATGACAACTTTTTCTCTTCATTTAAGAAGTTTCTCATCAATTGCTAATATGCTCATGATAGATATTCAACAACTGTTGATATCACCATGTGAAGAAAATTAAACACTAAGTTTATATCAGAGCAATATTTTATTTAGCCTGGGCCAAAACATGTTGATATGAAAACTGGAGAAAAACTTGGTTTTACTTCGCATCTTTTTACCCCACTTTATGTCTGGATCACGATCACCTTAACGTTGACGTAATGTAAGGTTCATTTAATGAAGTACTAAATAACTGTGTTGACGTTACTCGCAACACGATTGTCTAACTAGAACGTGGTGTCCCTTCACTGAACGTGAAAGTTCTCCCGGGTCAACTGTTAAGTAAAGTAAACGTTAAGTTAACTGCGTCATGATGGCTTCCATTTAAAAACACGATAACCGTTACGTTACGTTACGTTACGTGAAAGTTAAGTGAACGTTAAGTTGATCGCTATCCCGGAAACTGGCTAATAATGTAAATACAATATTGTGAAATTTTATTTAGCACCGCGTCTTACTACCCTTTCGGGTTCTACGCTTAAGTACTAATTACACTAATGGGTTATGACTTGTGAAGGTTGAATATCGATGAAGTGAACCCGCATTTGCTTGGAGGGAGTGAGAAAAACCGTTTAGGAACCCCAATCCCAACCGAGATTCGAACCTCGATCTCCCCGTCCTCTGCAGTCTAGCTCAACACGAAACTAGCGTGTTAGCCAACTACACCACCGAGGCTGGTAATATTGTGAAATTGTTTTCCGCCATTGTGGCATCATGAGTTTTCAGTTATCAAATAGGCTTCCTATGAATATCAGACTTTTATTTAACACTCCATGGATTAAATATTTATTCATGGATTAAATATTTATTCTGTTGATATTTACTTTATGGAAACAAATTTGTGTGAAGAGGATGACTAGAACAAGCTCTAGCGGTGTGGCCCTACCTCCAGAGGTGACTAACTCAACAATCCGTCATCGTACAAAAATAAACTTTATTTACCGTTCCATCTGAATGCTGTACCTTGGTTTGTTATGTTTGAAAATGTTTGTTCCAGTAACCATGTAGTCTAATACCTTAGCTCAGTCGGCAACATGTCTGCCTACTGGACCTAAGGGTCCCGAGCTCTTTATTTTCACCGCGTCTTACTACCTGTTCGTATTATTAGTTAATTAGTAATAATAATAATAATAATAATTTAGCACCGCGTCTTACTACCCATTCGGGTTATACGCTTAAGTACTATTTACACTAATGGGTTAGGAATTGGGAAGGTTGAATATAGAGGAAGTGAACCCGCATTTGCGTGGAGGGAGAGTGGAAAACCATTTTAGGAAAAACCACCCCCAGTTCACCCGACCGAGATTCGAACCTCGATCTTCCCGTCCTCGGCAGTCGAGCTCAACACGACTAGCGCGTTAGCCAAGTTAATTAGTAAATTATATAATTTGTGAAATTGGGGCTTCCCCGTTCAGAGTGATGGATTTATAGCCAAGAGGCTTGGGTGTTTTGTTGGTTACAGATTTAAGTCCGTTTTATAAGTCGTTTTTACAGCCATTACTGTTTCCAGCCTGTGGCCTGGGTCACTTTTTTTATTCAAGTCATATATTTCCCACTACCGGCTTGTTAGGCCTGTCGTAGCTTCATATGCTTTATAATCTCGCTTAAAACTAGGACAGACACAACATCCAGTCCCCGGCCGTTAATTCATCACGGTAAACTTGGGTAAACGCGCATTTCACCAATGATAACTTTTTCGGCCATTCAGGAAATTGAACCAAGAACACCTAACTCAGTAGATAGACATGCTCCCGACTGAGCTAAGGTGTCGGATAAGTCGTGTGGTGATATAATCGGTAGGTTTAGAAAGTGCACATTAAACACCTCATATTATAATTCTAGACTGTATATTCTGTCCTAACGTTGCCGACCAACACCACGCTATAAAGCGGTGAATGGGGGGCTTGTATCGATTATGACGTCACTGCAGCAGTGGCCTTCACCGACTTTGAACAAACAAATTGACCTGCCTGGTTCTGCTCTGCTGGCAGGATTGAGCACGTGGGGTGTGTGACTATATATCGTTTAAAACCCTCGTTTGGAGAGTTAAACACTGACCGGGCGAGGATGACGCCCTAGCCCTCGTACCTGCCTATACGGATATAGCCTTGGTTTTTATAAGGGTTTGGGTGACACAATTATTATTATCATCGCGTCTTGGGCCGCTACTTGTTCAGGTTATACCCATATATAATAATAACTACTCTACTGGGGTAGGAAGCATTATAGAGGTAATCCACTCGAATTTGCGTGGAACGAGAATGGGAAACCATTAGTAAAAACTGCCCTCATTAGACCCGACTGGGACTCAAACCCCGATCTCCCCGTCTTCAGCATGCCAGTCTTAACGTGAGAGTGACGCCTTAGAACATTCAGCCACCGAAGTGGGTCACAATTTATTGTACACTTCGTTAATCCCGAAAGGTGGCAAGCTTACCTTGACGTGTTACACTATGGTGCAGCTTATAAGATATGGACATTGTGCAATCGGTCAAGGTCATTGTCAACTGAGTGTACAAGAAATTAAACCAGCTTTCCCCACAGACTGTTCAAACGACACGTACGATTGCATACAATATTTGAACAATATATGGCTCTTTTTCTCCCTCTTTATTTTAGTTAAATTATCATTAATTAATTTTTAAAATAGCATTTAATATAACTAATCTCTCTAGACTATGAATATGAATACAGGATTATTTTCAAACTTTCTTTTTAAATTTTTAAACAGTCCGTATCAGGGCTGCGCTTATACCAGACTTGGGGTCATGGGCTAACTTGGTTTGTGGGTTCCCTAGCTATCTGTCTCCCCCCTAAATAGTAATAATTAAAAATTATGCTAGAAGCTGTATTTTTATACACATAAGGATTTATTTCTCCCAAACTCTGTTTGATTTTCTTCCCCATTAAACTTGATATGCTTAAGGAACAAAGAACAACTGTCCCAAGTTTGAATTAAATCGGTTAATGAGCTAAAATGTTATAGTGAGACATATTCACCACAAACATACAAATGCAAATCGGTGGAGCTAAACAGAGAATTCGCTTCACTCGTTCAATAAATCAAACCACATGATAATGTATTTATTTGTTTTTACATTCTGAGATTATTTGTTAGATCGCCTATTCAGGCATCCTACTATGGGAGCGTGCAAGTAAACATTTCTCTAACTTGTTTTTTCCCTACGTCAGCTAAGCAAGCGTCGAGGCCCCCCCAAAATCGCGGGGTGCACCGTTCGCACACCCTTAAGGGCGGACCTGGCCCGTGTAGTTGAGGTTCATTATCCTATAGTTTGAACTTGTATTACCTTTTGATCAAGTTGTTCATAAATAGTTCATTAAAAGTAAAGTAAGAATGTAGCAAACAGGATTTTCTATATTTCTTGCTCAAATGTTGTACAGTAAAAATGGCGGATACAGGAAATGCTCTATTTCCTACAAGATGCAGGATATTGTATACAATGAGTGTAGAGCAAGTCTTGTGCAATATTAGGAGAGTTCATATAGGATAATCTTGTACAATGGGCTTCAAGTACAGTTCCATATGACAGCTATAACAGTTGACGTGTTCATACGTCAAGTAAAGTGATCGGTAGCTGTCACTTTTGATATATATGATTAATAATAATAATAATAATAATAATAATTTAGTAAAATGCAATAGATTTAACAGCAAAAAAGTACGTTTACATTTTCTAAAAGTTCCTTCTAGTCAAAATGCTCCTCGACTGATGGTGTTGGGCATACAGTTTATTATTGGTATCTCGTTATTTTAATATTCTTAGAGAGTAGGCCTACTACTTCGATGGTCGAATGGTATAAGACGTCACACTCACATTAGACTGGACTGCCGATGAAGTGGAGATCGGGGCTCGAATTCCATTCGAGTGTACTGAGGTTGTTTTTCCCTTAAGGTCTTTTACACTCTACCTCCACGCAAATTCGAGTACATTTCCTCCAAATTCAAACTTCTTCATCTTTAAGAAATTAAATTAGATTCGGATAACCCGAACGGGTTGTAAGACGGGGCGCTAAAAAAAACCTTAAAACATTGAGAGAATATTTAGTTTTTAGTCGATCTCGGTGGTCTAGGAGTAAAGTGCTCGGGTCCAGCGCCTTGACCCGAAGGTCGGGGGCTCACAGATTTTCCTTGAGCTATAAAAATCCATAGCACAATTTCCTTTGGAGGAGAAGTAAAGCCGTCGGTCCCATGTCTGTTGTGGCATGTAAGAGAACCCTGGAAGGTATGTGAAAATACTTTTCCTACCAAAGTTTATAGAACCTTTCGCTCTCGCTCATAGAAATTCTTGTGTGCTGATATAATCAACTTGTTCACAAAGTGCACTTTAAATACTTCGCATAAATAAAAAATAAAGTTTAATTCTAGGTTTTTATTATTTTTAACACCTCTACTTACTAACCACTCGGGTTATACCTATGTATACTAATTACTATAGTGTGTTAGGATGAGGAAGATTGAATTTAGAGGAAGTTTACCCTCATTTGCGAGGAAGGAATGTGGTCATTGAAGGAAAAAAAACTTCTCAGCTCACTCGACCGGGACATGAACCCCAATCTCCCCTTCATCGGCACTCTAGTTTCTTGCGAAAGTGATGCATTAGATTCTTTTAGACCATTCGACCACTGAAGCGAGCTTATAGGGCATCCGTGGCTAGAAGCGTGGTATCTTACAGGTTCTTTACTGCAAACATTACCCGCCTCGGTGGCGTAGTTGGCTAACGCGCTAGTCGTGTTGAGCTCGACCGCCGAGGACGGGGAGATCGAGGTTCGAATCTCGGTCGGGTGAACTGGGGGTGGTTTTTCCTAAATGGTTTTCCACTCTCCCTCCACGCAAATGCGGGTTCACTTCCTCTAAGTTTAAACCTCCCAATTCCTAATCCATTAGCGTAATTAGTACTTAGGCGTATAACCCGAACGGGTAGTAAGACGCGTTGCTAAATATTACTGCAAACATTGACTGAAAGTGACTAATGAAAACTCATTAGGAAATAATTATTATTTGCTTACTAAAACTATGTTATCAATAAAAAGTGTTAATAAACGATTCTAATAATACTTCGCTAAGATAATTGGCGTTCTCGTAACTTATTTAAAGGAAAAAATATATTAATAAGACAAAACAAAATTGTTTCACGGTTGTGGCAACAAGAGATATTATAGCACATGAAATAATAAATTAAAAAGTATTAAATTCACACTTGTATCTTGTTATAGCTGGACCTTTTATAACTCGGCGAGAGTCATACAAAATATTAGTTTCAAAATAAAACTTTTTATTTAGCAAACAGAGCAAGAACACGACCGCCTTGACGGTTTGAGTGACTTCATGAACCAGCCTTGTTTCAGCTAGTTCACCATCTTGATTAGATAATATTAAAACTGTTAATGATTGAAAACAAATGGTTTATTTGAATGTTCTGACTGCCAAAAGTAATAACAAATCAACAGTTGGTCTTGCAGATCATATGGTTTGTTAACTTTTCCTAGCTGTCAGATACCTCCTCTCCTGCTGTGGATGCCCTATAGGTATATTTGTATCCAAATGTAGTCCCCACGGCACTCGCCCGTTGAGTGTGGAATTGGGGCCCAAGCCTTGACGTGCACGTGTACATCATTTTAAATGGAGACTATAATAGCTAGTATTTTATTAAACTGACACTTGCTACTCGAGTGTGTGTGGCCTTGGAACACTACTCTCCACTACCCACTTGTAAAAACATCCGTCCTGCGATTTCCCCGACAACATAAATCTTACGTGAGTGTGTTGTGAAGTCTACAATTTGCATGGGTTGACATTTCACTTTATAACTGGGACATTCTTATCCAATTCACTGTTTTATGTCCTGTTGTTTATAGTAGAATTTTGGTTCGAAGAAACCTTTAGAAAAACAAGTTTTTTATACTTGTTATTGTTTCATTGTTATTGATATTATTTATCAAAAATCACCTCTGCAAATCACATTACTTGACGTGTAAAAACGTGAAAATAGGTCTACTAACTTTGATGGCGGTTAAGAAGTTTACCACCCGAAATCAGGCTAACTGCGGACTTTGTGCTGGAGATATAATCCAATTTTCATAGAAAGGACCTCATATTACTGCTAGAAAAGTTACTTAGATCTACTTTCACATATTCATACGTCTTTTTCATGTGATCTGCAACTGTGTTTCTTGGTAGATGTTATCAATGTTAGCCGAAAAAAAATGTGTGTTTTATAAAAATCCCTCGATATGAAAATGATACTGTTTGTTTAAGCGGCCATTTCCATAACTATTTTATAAGATAACAAGTTTTGTTAGACGCGTAGAGGTCAAGATTTAACTCGATAATTACAAGGTAAATAGTTGTTTCAGAACCACCGCAGTTTATAGAAATGGGATTTACCAGGCTTGTCAAACTCGTTTGATCATTAGTTGCATTGAACAAATTATAGAGCTATATATTTATTATGTTTATCTTAGCAGAAATACCTGTGCAATGAATTGGTTTCAAACAGACAAAGCTTTTTTTTATTTCTTCCGACCCAGTTTTTAAAAGATTTAAAAAAAATCTAATCAAATTTAAATTTCCAGCTTTGAGGTGCACACATTTATGCACAGTGGCTAAAAATTTTGAAATTTCAGAAATCTGCATGCGGCAAAATCGCACAATGCAGTTGTCACACATCTGGTAAACTGGAAAAACACAGGGAATTTTTCAAAATTTAGTAATAATCTTGAAATATTTGTTAATTTGAGACATTTAACTGAAAGCTTAGAATATTAGCTCTTTGAATAGAAGTAAAAGTGAACTGAATAATAAGCACGCCGATTCAAACACATCTTATTACCCCCTTAAACAAGAGCTGTGATGCGGTAGAAGATGTGTTTCCCCATCAATCTTTAACCATCCTGTTTTAAACATTAGGTACATGACTTCACACATGGTCAGTTTGATGAAAAATGAAATTTTATTACTCTTATCTTCAATCTAAACTACTTGGAAAATTGAAAATTCCTTCTGGAAAATATGGAAAACATATTGAATTTGTTAGTAAAAAAGAGTGGCAACCCTATATGTTTAACAAGAAAAAAAATAGAAACCATTTATTTGCAACAATGGTATTAATGTAGGACTTTAAATTTTATGACACAGTCATTTTTATAACAATACGGACATATGTAGGCCGATGTCCGTAAGCCATGATCTCTCGAGCGTTTGATTTAATTTCAAATTATAAAACCACTTTTAACATTCACGTATACGCTGCCAAACTTTGCACATATTGGCTGCGCAAATCAAACATTTTTGGGAACTGGCCCATGTCGAAGAAAGACTCCAGATTTGGTTGGTATGCTAACCTCTCTCATATTTCAGAATTCTCCAAATTATTCCAAATTGCCAAATGTATTTTCTCTACGTTTATAAAAATAAGAATAGAATCGCATTGCATGATGGTTCACTAGGTCTGCTGGCCTCATAAAATCATGGATGACCACTACTCCACCTTCATCGTACGTTCGTTACTTTGACGAACGGATAGTTGACAAAACTTGGCTGTAAACGTTTAGTTTAGCCTTTCCTCGGGTCGGCCTATTGCCATTTTTTTTTATTATTCAGTCGGATATTAAATGTGGGATACAACCGCCTACGCCACCATTTCTTTGGTGAGTTATTCATATAATGAGTCTATAAATCAACCACCCCACAACCTGTTGCATTTGTGATCTATAGACGAGGAGGTGCATCTAAATATCTGCTCCACCTGCAAAATCGGTGACGTGTTCCCAACCTGAAGGACGTGGAACAACTCGGAAATAACGTTAACAATAATATATATTTGAAGATATTTTTTTATTTAAATCACTCTTCCAAAGCAATAAAGATAATTATTTATTTCGGTATTGTCAACACTGCCTACCAGTTGTAATCAATTCTATGACCAGCCAAAAGTGTGCATGCACGTGTTTATTTTCAAACTCGCAGGCCTCGGATTCGCCCCCCCCTCCAACTCTCTCTCACCTTCCCCATAAGCCAGAGGTTCCCAAACTTTCTAGACAAAAGGGTTCCTTCAGGGACCCACCCAGGAATTTGGGCTGGGGGGGTTACATAATAGTTTTCATAATTACACCATTATTTATTTCATTTACTGTAATATTTGGAAATTTGATTCGAAGTAGGGGGATAAGAAAGCTAGAGAATCAGCGATGCCTCCAAAAAGTGGGGAAAATTTTGATTTCAAAGGATGCAAATGGTAATATTTAAGCTAATTTGTACCAAATTCGGATCCTTGGCCTACCCTCTTTCACTGTGTATGCCACTCATTAACAGTTATGTGTTTTTACACATTCTTCGTCACACCCAGGATTTTCATTTGGTGGGTAGGGGGGCATATGATATCAACTACCCCTGCCCCTCCTCCTGATACAATAGTGTTTACATAATTGCTCTAAAATAATTTCAATTACTGTACCCACTTCAAAACATGTACAAAGAGTAAAGACTTTAACCATTTCTATAAAATATTACGGTATCACAGGTCCAGTTTTCATTTAAGTGCAAATTTACATTAAAATTAAAAATCAATAGAAAAAGTATTCCTTTGAAAAAGCCCAAATTACTGCACAAAATTATTTGTTTTATATTAATATAACTAAAAAAATATAGTGGATTAATTGACAAAACATAGTGCTAATCATATTTTTGTAATCTTAATTTTCTGGGGAAGGGGCTTCAGCTGGGGGTGAGGGAGATTAGCCCCCCCCCCCCAGTGAGTGCGCCACTGGCCCTTGCACCAGACAAAATACATGCTGGAGCCCTCATTGTATTTTTTAAAATAATATTATAAACATTCAACCTTTATCGGTATAAAGGTATCTAACAACCGGAAAATATATCATGTTCTGGTTGCACCTTTGGCAAATGCCCTTTATTAAGATTTGAAAAAATTGTCAATTTTTAGTACTGATGCTATTTTATATTGTGAAAAATAATTCAAGAATATTGTAAAATTGCCCCATGAAGACTAAGACAACATGGAGCACCATTTTAAAAATGCTGCCATTGCGGCCACTGAATCTTCAACTCTGACTCTCATAAAAACAAACATCGTTGTTGACTTGAAGTGGAAAGTGATTAGCAATGTGCTCTGTTAACATCAAACCCAATATTCAAGAACTGATGAAAACAAAACAACACCAGTCATTTCTTTCTACCACTATCCTGACAATGCTGCATTGATTTTTTATAGAGTAAAGAAGTGACTAGAAAGCATTAACATTATTTTTTTAATATCCCAAAAAATAGGGGGACGGGCGTCAGCTGAAAAGGGCTGGAAACCATTGCTATAGGATGACATTAATCGAGACAAAAATCAGCCCCCACGTGTGACAAATACCATGTGCACCCTAATCGTGTCATTAATTAACAGACTATTCTAAAATTGTGCTGTCGTAAAAAATTTGTATTTTATTCATTGAAATCATTTAAGTAATACATTTACCTGTGGGTTATATCTTGCTCTGAGCCGGAGCTGATAAAAAATAATGTTCGGAAACAACAGGATGAAAATAGTAATATAAACCACTCATAAGCTCTGTATTGTGGCGGGATAACTGTGGTATTGGGTATCAAGGTCATACACAGATTTAACAAAACCAGACCACCTCCTTCCTAACTTTGTAGAGTGGTACAAGTGGTGTGTTTGCAGCGTTATCGCCGCGATGTGTTTGTAGAGCTATCCCCGCGATGTGTTTGTAGAGTTACACCCATTATGTGTTTGTAGAGCTATCCCCGCGATGTGTTTTTAGAGCTATCCCCGCGATGTGTTTGTAGAGCTATCCCCGCGATGTGTTTGTAGTGTTAACCCCGCGATGTGTTTGTAGAGTTAACCCCGCGATGTGTTTGTAGGGGTCCTGGAGATGACGGCCACCGAGAGCACGATCCGGTTCAGCGGCCACACCCTGGACAAGGCGACCAAGGCCAAGGTCACCCTGGAGAACTATTACAGCAACCTGATCGCGCAGCACATAGAGCGCAAACAGAGGTGAGTGTGTGGTCATCAAGAGTACACCCCCACACTACCTAGACAACAACAGCCTGGTGTTTCAACATCTTGGTCTGACCAACATACTACACACACTTGCTACAAGCCAGCCTTCATCTGACCAGCATATTATACACACTTGCTACAAGCCAGCCTTCGTCTGACCAGCATACTATACACACTTGCTACAAGCCAGTCTTGGTCTGACCAACATACTACACACACTTGCTACAGGCCAGCCTTCATCTGACCAGCATACTATACACACTTGCTACAAGCCAGCCTTCGTCTGACCAGCATATTATACACACTTGCTACAAGCCAGTCTTGGTCTGACCAACATACTACACACACTTGCTACAGGCCAGCCTTCATCTGACCAGCATACTATACACACTTGCTACAAGCCAGCCTTCGTCTGACCAGCATGCTATACACACTTGCTACAGGCCAGCCTTCATCTGACCAGCATATTATACACACTTGCTATAAGCCAGCCTTCGTCTAACCAGCATACTATACACACTTGCTATAAGCCAGCCTTCGTCTAACCAGCATACTATACACACTTGCTACAGGCCAGCCTTCGTCTGACCAGCATACTATACACACTTGCTATAAGCCAGCCTTCGTCTAACCAGCATAACTATACACACTTGCTACAGGCCAGCCTTCATCTGACCAGCATATTATACACACTTGCTATAAGCCAGCCTTCGTCTAACCAGCATACTATACACACTTGCTACAGGCCAGCCTTCATCTGACCAGCATATTATACACACTTGCTATAAGCCAGCCTTCGTCTAACCAGCATACTATACACACTTGCTACAGGCCAGCCTTCGTCTGACCAGCATATTATACACACTTGCTATAAGCCAGCCTTCGTCTAACCAGCATACTATACACACTTGCTATAAGCCAGCCTTCGTCTAACCAGCATACTATACACACTTGCTACAGGCCAGCCTTCGTCTGACCAGCATACTATACACACTTGCTATAAGCAGCCTTCGTCTAACCAGCATACTATACACACTTGCTACAGGCCAGCCTTCGTCTGACCAGCATATTATACACACTTGCTATAAGCCAGCCTTCGTCTAACCAGCATACTATACACACTTGCTATAAGCCAGCCTTCGTCTGACCAGCATATTATACACACTTGCTATAAGCCAGCCTTCGTCTAACCAGCATACTATACACACTTGCTACAGGCCAGCCTTCGTCTAACCAGCATATTATACACACTTGCTATAAGCCAGCCTTCGTCTAACCAGCATACTATACACACTTGCTACAGGCCAGCCTTCGTCTGACCAACATACTATACACACTTGCTACAAGCCAGCCTTCGTCTAACCAGCATATTATACACACTTGCTACAAGCCAGCCTTCGTCTGACCAACATACTATACACACTTGCTACAAGCCAGTCTTCGTCTGACCAACATACTATACACACTTGCTACAAGCCAGTCTTCGTCTGACCAACATACTATACACACTTGCTACAAGCCAGCCTTCGTCTGACCAGCATACTATACACACTTGCTACAGGCCAGCCTTCGTCTGACCAACATACTATACACACTTGCTACAAGCCAGCCTTCATCTAACCAACATACTATACACACTTGCTACAAGCCAGTCTTCGTCTAACCAGCATACTATACACACTTGCTACAGGCCAGCCTTCATCTGACCAACATACTATACACACTTGCTACAGGCCAGCCTTCATCTGACCAACATACTATACACACTTGCTACAAGCCAGTCTTCGTCTGACCAACATACTATACACACTTGCTACAGGCCAGCCTTCATCTGACCAACATACTATACACACTTGCTACAAGCCAGTCTTCGTCTGACCAACATACTATACACACTTGCTACAAGCCAGCCTTCGTCTAACCAGCATACTATACACACTTGCTACAAGCCAGTCTTGGTCTGACCAACATACTATACACACTTGCTACAGGCCAGCCTTCATCTGACCAGCATATTATACACACTTGCTATAAGCCAGCCTTCGTCTAACCAGCATACTATACACACTTGCTACAGGCCAGCCTTCATCTGACCAGCATATTATACACACTTGCTATAAGCCAGCCTTCGTCTAACCAACATACTATACACACTTGCTACAAGCCAGTCTTCGTCTGACCAACATACTATACACACTTGCTACAGGCCAGCCTTCGTCTAACCAGCATATTATACACACTTGCTACAGGCCAGCCTTCGTCTAACCAGCATATTATACACACTTGCTACAAGCCAGTCTTCGTCTGACCAGCATATTATACACACTTGCTACAAGCCAGTCTTCGTCTGACCAACATACTATACACACTTGCTACAAGCCAGTCTTCGTCTGACCAACATACTATACACACTTGCTACAAGCCAGTCTTCGTCTGACCAACATACTATACACACTTGCTACAAGCCAGCCTTCGTCTGACCAACATACTATACACACTTGCTACAAGCCAGTCTTCGTCTGACCAACATACTGTACACACTTGCTACAAGCCAGTCTTCGTCTGACCAACATACTATACACACTTGCTACAAGCCAGTCTTCGTCTGACCAACATACTGTACACACTTGCTACAAGCCAGTCTTCGTCTGACCAACATACTATACACACTTGCTACAAGCCAGTCTTCGTCTGACCAACATACTATACACACTTGCTACAAGCCAGTCTTCGTCTGACCAACATACTATACACACTTGCTACAAGCCAGTCTTCGTCTGACCAACATACTGTACACAACTTGCTACAAGCCAGTCTTCGTCTGACCAACATACTATACACACTTGCTACAAGCCAGCCTTCGTCTGACCAACATACTATACACACTTGCTACAAACCAGTCTTCGTCTGACCAACATACTATACACACTTGCTCAGCGCTTGTTGACAACATACTTCACAGCCAGCTTCGTCTGACCAACATACTATACCCAACACTGTTACAACAATCCTTGCTACAAGCCAGCCTTCGTCTGACCAACATACTATACACACACTGTTTTAACAACATGCTAACCTGCTTCAGTGAGCGAATATTCTAAGGCGTCCTTCCCGTGTCAGACATATTTTACTATTATTATTTTATAGGATGCTTCCTTCCTCATCTCGACCCCTTTAGAGTAGTTATAATATATGTGTATAACCTAAACAGATAGTAAAACACTGATTAAAAAAAGAGAGAGATTGAGAACCAATAATCTATATTATGGTCATGCAGGGACGTTGCACTAAATATTTTTGTGAGCGGGGGTGTTAACATTGAATTTCACAACTCTAGGCATTCTGTAATTAGAAAAAATTCCAAGTGACTAGGTGACAATGGCAATGGTTAGAACACCAGGGTATCTGAGGGTATAGAATGTCCCCCATTTAAAAGGGTAGGGGGTTCTTCCCCAGAAAATGGTAAAATATTAAGTGCTTGGGCTTTGAATCGAGCATTTTGGCGACTGTATTTTTAAAGTTATATGTAAATAATGGGTTTTTCAAGTTAGAAGTGTTTTTTGTTATGCCATTCTCCATCATTGCGTGTAGGAAAACTAACAAGTTTTGCCTTATAAAAACTCAAGGCTTTATCATGTGATCAACTTAAAACATTACCTAACCTTCTTAGGGCTGATAATGTATAGTAGCAGTAACCTTAAATCTAGTAGGCAGTGACACGGGCGCTATTAGCCAACTTGATTACGCTTTGTATACAATATATGACAGAATATATCTCCTTTCACTGTTTGGTGAGCTATGAATCTGGGAACATATGAAGAGTAGAGATCGATAGTTGGGAATTTTAAAATATGTCTTTACAAGTCTTCACTGAAGAACTACAGTAATATTCTAGAGTTTCTCAACTCAAGATCCTGACACCCCCTCATACGCCCCACTCTTGCAAGCGTGACACCCCTGTGGTCATGTGGTAAAGCTCGCACTGAACTAGATTGCTGGTGATGGGAGTGCCATGGTTGTAATTTGTCAGGTACACGTGCAGTTTATCACTGGTTTTACCATCTTTCCATGTGTATGCGAGTCCACTTCCTCTAAATTACCCTCCTCCTTATTCTTCTTAGCCATAGTATTCAAGATTGCCAACAAAGAATAAATACGAAACATTTATCACTCTGTCATATTCATTCAAATTATATTTACAATTTTACTAAATAATCAACCCCACCCCCCTGTATCTTAAAAATTAGAAGTAACCGTTACTTGTATAAATAGTTTGTGTATTGATTTAAAAAAATATATAAAATGCTTATTTTAAACTAGAGTGCCATTAACTCATTGGTTTGGGAACTGACATTATTGGGTACAGAAAATCAAAATGTAACCAAAATCTTTGGTTTCTTAACCTCTATCTCAACACACACAGTTCCTTATAATAATAGTACACTACTTTTATAACCCCCATAGAGATTATTTTATACTTGTTATTAAAGGTGTTTTTAACACACACAGATCCTGTCAAGTTTTATAATAAAAAATGGCGTGTTTATTCTTTGATTGGTGGAAATGTTTTAAGCGCTTTTTTTTTTCATTCTTTTTTTCCTTTGTCATGTTTTGTGTGCGATGCGCCATAGTTTATTTCTGTTCCAAGTACTGTTGAACAGTTGAAAGAAGTTCATATTAATTACAATATAAAGTGCTAATTATATAATTGTGCCACTGCCTTTGTCTGTTTCCAATTCCTTGCAATCATAGCACTTAGAACGTTCTTTGCTATTATATTTTTACTATTTAATTTTGGTCAATAATTTAATATGTTGAGCTAAGAATTAATTGTATGATATAGTACAGTAAACATTAATTTTTTTTTCTGGACAAAAATATATAAATCTTTTAATTCAAGAACGGTTCTGATCTTTCCTGTAACATTTTATTTTTGGCACTTAGAAGTTTGATATTTCAACCCTTCGACTACTTTCAATAATTCACTTCTATGCAAACATACTATTGTGGGAAGAGTTTAACAATACTGTCTAGCTTTTCTATCAATTCTATAATTTCGTCGCATGAGTAAACTCCAAGCTTGGGTAGTCTTATTTGCTACTGACAGGAAGGTCGAGGCTAGAATCTTGATCATGTGAGTAGAGGGTTGGCTTTTCACTCTCCTGTCACACAAATGTGGGTACAATTTGTATATACTATTTACCTCATTTGTACCACGGTCATCGTTAGGGAGAAAAACAGGGAGGGAAGTCCCCTCCATTAATGTGCTCTGGGGTAATTCTCTTCGAGCCATAAAAGAATTAGGTTAAGTGAGAGGCTCGGGGCAAAAACATGCAACCCTCATAGATTTAGATCCGATATAAAAATGAATAAAATATTTGCTGATGTTAGCGATCTTCAAGGTCTTAATTGATTATAAATATACCTGTAGTTAAAGAAGTAGGTTACTAGAAATCACTCCATACCATTTTTTTTTTTCATAAAATGTAGGTTACTGCCCCAAACCCGTTAATTGTTTTATTTGTGAATTTTAAAATCCAATTTGGAGCATTGCATAAATAATTAGGGTAACTTTTTAAATTACTTACATAGAATTATCCTCTCATATTATTTGTGTTATTCATTTGGTATGAAATAATTTTTACTATCTAGTTTAGAGAGAAAAAAACAGGTTTGTTCTGTTGCACTTAATAACTAACGCCTAATAGTGTAATTAAATGTGAATAACCTGGTACAGGTAACTATGATGAAAAAAATTGCGTGTTAACCGTGAAAAATGTTTACTCTAATTATTATTTTTTTAACACCGCATATTACTACCTGTTGTGTTATATGCATTATGCACTAATTACACTAATGGGCTTGGGATTAGAAAGGTTGAATTTAGAGGAAGTGTAGCTGCATTTGGAAGGAGATAGGAAAAACGTTAGAAAAACCATCCTCACTACACTCGACCGGTATTTGAACCCCCATCTCCCTGTCATTGGTAGGCTATAATATTGCGAGAGTGACGCCTCAGACCATGCAGCCACCGAAGCAGGTTTTCTCTAATTACATCTCCATCCTTTCCCTGGCAACAATTTTATTAGTTTGTTGATTTAAAAAAATATCAATGAAACCATTCTAATCGTGTTTGTTGACAGACTGGCAAAGTTAGAAGACTCCCTGAAGGACGAGAGTCTAACAGAGGCCCAAAAACAGGAGAAGCGGCAGCAACACGCGCAGAAGGAAACCGAGTTCCTTCGTCTGAAGAGGTCACGTCTCGGCGTCGAGGACTTTGAGCCGCTCAAGGTGATAGGCCGTGGGGCGTTCGGTGAGGTGCGGCTGGTGCAGAAGAAGGATACGGGCCATGTGTATGCCATGAAGATCCTGCGGAAGGCAGACATGCTGGAGAAGGAACAGGTGGCCCACGTGAGAGCCGGAGAGAGATGTCCTGGTGGAGGCTGACCATCAGTGGGTCGTCAAGATGTACTACAGCTTTCAGGATCCCATCAACCTGTACCTCATCATGGAGTTCCTACCAGGAGGTTAGACCCATCAACAAGCATTAACTTTAAATGGGCAGATGAGCATGAGGAGTTTTAGGAACTACTCAAGTGTTTGCCTGGAGATAGGATGGAAAATCACCTTAATACAGTGATATTTCAAACCGTGGTACCTATACCCTCAGTGCTCTGCAATTTACTACAAAGTTGTATTAATAATTACATATTTATTTATGATATAAAGTCTGATAAACAAATTAATTTAGATCTTGACGTGATGTCATGAACTTTTAAGTCTTTCTTTCCCTTTGTCACAGCTTAGTTTAGCCTATTTCTAGGACTTCATTAAAGTTTGGGACAACCGTTTGTACTTTACAAAATATGTCACCCCTACAAAATAAATATTGAAATAACATTCTTCTATAAATTCTAATAAAAATTAAAACAATTATTATAAAACTTTATAGGGTCTTCTTGTCCTACAATTAAATTTAAAGCATTTTAACTTAAAATTTAAATTCTAATACAAATTTTACAGACACAGCTAATACCTCGTTAAACCTTTCATTCAACTCTACAGTTAATAAACAGTTTATTACGCTACCTTTGCACAGTCAAAATACCGTGGCCATTAAAATAAATCATTTGGCAGGTATGACTTTATATTATTAAATCAAGAAATTTTTTTGCTAAACAGGCAAGCAAAAAATAACATAAAACAATATTTGCCTAGTTTCTTTATTAAATCTATCAAATAATATTAATATATACACTTGTAATATACAGGTATTTGTAACTGTTTGATCCACTTTTAAAAACAATAAGTGAGGTGAAAAACCGATTGTGGACTGTATACTAATTAAATGTGGATTAGATTACTTCTTATTTTTAGAGGTTTGCCAACAATATGGAAGCCTACTTCTTTTTATGCCATGTTAGCGTAGGAAGGGATACATACGACCATCGAGGCTATTTTGCCGATACCTCTCGAACTTTAAAACTGTTTCCTACAAATAAAGTGGTTTATTTTAAGCTTTTTGATCCTCTATCCATCACAATAAGACAATCTCTGAGCGCCCATTTTGACATACACACACAAGAACAAATAATAAACATAAACTAAAATGAATTTAAACAAAATTAAAACAGGCTAAACAAAATTTACCACACAAGCTATTTTACTATATATATATATGTGTGTGTGTGTGTGTGTGTGTGTGTGTGTGTGCGCGTGCACATGCGTGTGTGTTTGTTACAGTCCAAACCTGATTCCAGGACTAGACTGAATGGGTACACCCTGCCGCTTGTAGGCTAAACTGGTATAGTCTTATATTTTCAGGGAATACTAGTTTTCATCCTTCTTAACCCATTATATGAGTCGACCTAGCACATATTTCATCATGCACAAATCGCATGCAAATATTGTTAGATCCTAACCTAACCCTGGTCTAAATTTGTTGATCCTGAAATTTTGGCCTAGCTCATAGGATAAATTAGTATAGCCTACAATTTTACTAGGCCTAACCAGGTTTAGCTTAGGCTAGGTTAGGTTAGCTGACAACATTTGCGTGCACTGTGAATGATGAAACCTGTCCAAGGTCGATTCATTGTATGGGTTAAGAATAATGAAAACTAGTACTGCCTGAAAACATCAGGCTATATCATTTATCATACAAGCAGCAGGATGTATCAATTTGGCCTAGTCTGATCTAGCTTGTCCTGAAATCGGGTTTGGGCGGTAACGCATGCGCACACACACACACACACACACACACACACACATACACACACATACACATACACACACATACACATACACATACACACACACATACACACACACATACACACACACATACACACACACACATACACACATATACACACACACACACATACACATACACATACACATACACATACAGATCAGAGGATTGAACAGTTACATTGGTTAGGTTATGACACCAAAACAGGTACAAAACTGTCGAAAGAATGGAAAACTCTTATCTATGATGTAGCTAATAAGGTAGAGCCAGAGCCAAGGTAATATTGCCACTTTTCAGGATAAACTCGGTGTGAAGTATTAGTACTGATTTTTTTTTTTTATCATGCCATCAGCTAATCAAGCTCCCTCTATTTTTTGGCAAAGCTAGAGCCAACATTTGCGGATAGAGAGTATCAAGTGGTCAGCACAACGATGACTGTTAATCCCAGTTTTCTGGACCAGAGCCACTCATTCCTTATTCAAGTGACTTCTCATTTGTTCTCACGGGACTGAATCGAACCCCTTCCAGACCCACTGCTTCACAGAAAACTCTTGGCGCTTCAGGGATCAAACTCAGGACTTCTGGATCTGTAGCCCGGAACTCTGACCACTAGGTCATAGAGGTTTAACTTTCCACCAATTGTTTCACATCTATTTTCCTCAGGATGATGTTTCAGTTTTCCCGATATATTTCAATCACTGGTATGGAATTAATTTATGTTTGCAGGTGATATGATGACTCTGTTGATGAAAAAGGATACCCTATCAGAAGAATGCACTCAGTTCTACATCGCAGAGACAGCATTGGCTATTGATTCTATCCATAAGTTAGGGTTCATCCACCGGGACATCAAGCCAGATAACCTCTTGCTGGATGCCAGAGGCCACATCAAACTTTCCGACTTTGGCCTGTGCACAGGTCTAAAGAAGTCTCATCGAACTGACTTCTACAGAGATCTGAGCCAGGCCAAGCCTTCAGACTTCAGTGAGTATAAATAACCTTCTTTACTTATTTATAAACCACACCATAACTTCTATAGATTAGATATCAAATAACATTCATCAAACTAGTTTTTGACTTGTGTGGGCACAAGGGCAAAGGTGATAGTATTGTCTGGTCTAGTTTGTTGGGGTTCAAATCCTGGCCAATTGTATCGAAGGCTTTTTCTTTAAATTGCTTACCAATCCCCCCACTCAAATGTGGAACATTTCCTCTAAAATCTTATCTCTGTAGAAATACAGAACATTGAGTAAGACGTGATGGATGTAAAAAATGCGGACATTTTACTATATCCTTTTAGCACCACATCTTACTACCCATTTGGGTTACAAGCATTTACTAACTCTGCTAATATTTAAGGGCTAGGGAAAGTTGAATTTAGAGAAAGTTTACCCACATTTTTGTGGAGGAAGAATGGCAAAACCATCATTGGTATGCCCGACCGGGATTTGAACCTCAATCACCCAGTCATTGACAGTCCAGTTCATTGTAAGAGTGATGATTTAGATGATTTAGATCATTCGACCATCGAAGCAGGTTACCGTATCAATTCGAAAATAAGCCACCCCGAATATAGGCCGCACCCTAAAATTACAATCACTTTGAAAGGAAAAAATATTTGTCTTAAAATGAATCCTTTAGTTTTCCTAATGTTGATATTATTTAAATTAAATGTCTTATTACTAAGTTTTTACATTTTATGTTGTGACTAAGTTTTAATCATTGCTGAAAGATACTGTTTTAATCATGATCAACAATGTGTTATTTATCTATCTCTTTAAAACAAAAGTGTATATTCTTTTTATTTATTAATACAGCAATTTCATTTTACATTTTAATATAAAGTTGAAATTTAATAGTAATATTTTTATGGCAAAAACATAAATAAATGATTAAAGTATTTATTTAAATAACCAATGATCTGCAACAAAAAGTCTATAGAACCATGTGTGAAAAGTAGTAGTGACAGCTGTAGAAGGTTTTACTTTTTCATTTGGTCAACCATTTTAGCTTGAAGTTAAATTTTTATTATAAGAGTCAAGGTTCAAATATTTAAAAGACTTTTTGAAGCGGTAAAGAGCACCATCTTGTGTAGATACTATAAACTATTTCAATGGGTATAGATGTAACTACATGTAGTCCTAGAAGTTACAACATTAGCTACGTATTAATTAGGGGTGCAATTATAGGCCGCACTAGGGTTTTATAAGGTTTTTTTAATAATAGTGTGGCCTATTTTTGGGTCAATGCATATTTTTAATTAATGGATATGAAAGAAGTTTACACTATATTCTAAGTGTTATAAAATAAAAATAAAATATAATACTTTTTTACTATGTGAAATATTCTCATTTGCTTCTGGAAAACATATTTTAAAATTATATTAAGTACTAAGCTAGTTGGTTGTCAATACATATAAGTAAATTTAAAATATATGTGAAGTAACATTTGTTCATGTCTTAATATTGTTATGATTGACATATGAAAAAGTCTTGCATCTACTATTAAATTTGTTTCGGTAATACTTTATGGGAGGTACATACATACCTTTGCACAGCTATGAATAAAAACCCATAAATGCAAAACACATGAGAAAGTGTTGCTTATCTAATTTAACCTTTCACTTTGTGTATATTTTTTTTAGTTTATGGTTGACAATACAATTTTTTTTATATCAAACTAAATTCCTCACTTATAATTGATATTGAAAGAATTGATGATCTTTGACTTTCTTAACCCTTTCCTTGGTGTGGGCGTTGACCGTCTTTGTTTGTCCAAATATTCACCGGAGTGAATCAACATTTCATTGCAATAAGTTATTGTAATGCCATCTATCAATGAACCACTGTACTCTTAGCCAGTTTGAATACTGTATATTGAAGCCGTTGAATGGAGCTACCAGTTCAGTGCTATACTATGACCATGAATAAAGTAATAAATGAGAAAAATGTTTGTCAGCTAATAGTGTATGAGTAGAAAAATTACTGTCTAGCCTACATAGATAGCTGCGCTACACACACATAAGGGAAAGGGTTAATTCAATACCTAGATTCTTAGCTTTAAAATCACAGGACATGAGAATTCTAGAACCAAACAAAAAGGAAAATTTCAAAAATTATATAGTTTTTAATGGTATCTATCATAAGTTTTTTTTTTCCTTTACATATCAGAAAAATTGTAAATGTAGGGCCCTCATCAACATGACCTTTGTGTCCAAGTGATCTTGAGAAAATCAAACATGATTGTTTTTCTTGGGTATTTTTATACCCTTTTTAGTTATTTTTTACAAATACAATACAGTAGAGTATATTTGAGGTGTGGGAAACTTTCCAAACTCTGACTGTGCTTCGAATATTCACTCATTTTGACTTCGATTTGAAACTAAAATTCTGGATTTGACAATTACAAAGTTTTGGAAAAAAAAAAAAATTAATATGAATCCATCTTTCACACATTTGGTTATGTGTTAAATTAATGGTCTGGGTTCTGGTTGTTATGATTTTTCCTTATTGTATTGGGACTAAGCCACCAATAAGCAGTATTAGATCTCTTAAACCATTTAAAATTTTGAAAAAGAAAACAATTTTAATTTTTTTTTTAGATATTAAATCCTCAAATTTTGATTTGACTATTGTTAACGGAGGTCTATTCGTTTAGTTATCCAAGTGGGCCACTCCAAAAGATCATAACGTTTGGCAAATGTCTTAACTTTTAAACGTTATTAGAGTATATTTTTGCAGTTTAAAATTTTATTATATGACATCTAATATAAAAGTTAAAATGATACTAACAAATATGAAATTTAGTAAATTTTGTCAAAATGATTTAAAACGTAAATAATCATAAATTAAATACATACCTAATCACACTGTTCACTTATGGAGTAGTCAAACTGGGCATAGGGCTCAAAAAACAACTCTATTCTTAATCCATTTTCACTAACATTCTCTACACTTTCCTAACCTTGCATACTCCCTTCTCTTTAACAACATTCATACACTGACTCGTACATGGTCTTTAATTTATTCTTAAAACTCTTAATGTGTTTAATTTGTCTACAAGATTTAAACCCGCCTTGGTGGCGTAGTTGGCTAACGCGCTAGTCGTGTTGAGCCCGACTGCCGGGACGGGGAGATCGAGGTTCGAATCTCGGTCGGGTGAACTGGGGGTGGTTTTTCCTAAATGGTTTTCCACTCTCCCTCCACGCAAATGCGGGTTCACTTCCTCTATTCAACCTTCCCAATTCCTAATCCATTAGCGTAATTAGTACTTAAGCGTATAACCCGAACGGGTAGTAAGACGCGGTGCTAAATAATAATAATAATAATAATACAAGATTTAGCCATGTCCTACATGGCTAACCCCTTCTTATTGATCCACATAATCTACCTTTATATATTTGTTTTGTCCCTCGATCCACACTCCTCCTCTCAACATACCCAAACCAACGTAACACGCTTCTTTCTCATTGACCTATTGGATTCCCTTTCAAACCACACTCCTTCAGCACCCATTCATTACTGACTTTGTCCATACAAGTTTTTCCACATACATTTCTTAAATATTTCATTCCAACCACATTCATCTTGCTCTTGTGTGTCTTCATATCTATAAAACAATGTTGACGATAACATTATTTTATATGCCGTCATCTTTGCCTTTTTCAATGCTACTTCATTTTTTACAATAGTCCACATACATACAACTACTCTCCGAGGTGCCTTCCCCTGTCTGTCGATTTCACCATCTAACCTTTCATTTTTACAGAACATTCTGCCCAAATACACACAATCATTCACTTGTTCTAACAGTTTTCCATTTATACTAAGCTTACAATCCGTCCCTATGGAAATGGGGAAAAAGTGACACTTCTGGTCTTTTACCAACCTTGGAAACATTTGGCTTGCAAGCAAAGCACTCCTCTATTACTATAAAGAATGCCCGGACAATGAGACAGACAAATATCAACTATCGAGATGTCTGCTGCTCTGCACAGCTGTTTGGAGGGGAGAAGTGGTGTGTTATACGGCACTTCTCCTGTGATAGCTGCACTTTTAACCCACGGGCCAATCTGCTGACTGTAGCCCATGGGCCTATATTAGAATAACTATGCTTTAAGGGTTTGAGGAGCCCATTCCTATTTTTATAATTTAAAAGTCATAATTTAAAAAAAACAAGAATCATAATCTTTCTCATTAAAAAATAATTGCTTTATGTTTTTGTCAGATGTAATTTGTGTTTGTTTGCTATCACATAAAACTTTGGCTAGTTTTAAATATATTTTTCAACCACTTTTTATTTTATCATTGAATTATTTCCTTGTTTAAGTAGACTGGAACTTGTTGTGTTCAGCATCGAGTCCCATGGACAGCAAAAGAAGGGCTGAAAGTTGGAAGAAGAACCGGCGGGCGCTGGCATACAGCACCGTGGGGACACCAGACTACATCGCGCCAGAAGTGTTTCTTCAGACGGGTATGGACCAGCCTGTGATTGGTGGAGTCTGGGAGTCATCATGTATGAAATGCTAATTGGTACGTTGGTATTCATATTCTTGAACTCAAGATTAGGTCCTTCGAATCCTAAAGGATATTCGAGGATTTATTAAAAAAAAATCTTTTTTTAAAAAATCCTAAAGGATATTCGAGGATTTATTAAAAAAAATCTTTTTTTTAATCTGAAACTATTATTATACTTATTAATTGTGGTTTAGCCCAAATAGTTGGAGGGCAAACTTAACAACCAGATCCAAGAACATTAATTTACCACTTAACTTGGTTCACATTATATTAAATAAAAGATGGCGTGAGCCTGAAATCAAGCTATACTGACCGAGCTTTCTCCACTATTAGCGATAATATTACTAACATTTGCAGATAGTAGGGTGTGTGAAGTCCACGCGCTAACTCGAATCGAATATATGAAAGATTCTCAAAGCCAAATCAAAGTTTGAATATTTTCTTTTAGTTGTTTTATACTTGAAAAAATATTATATTGTGGTTATTTATATAACTTAATGCACTAAGATTACTTGGAAAATATTTTATTGCATAATTGTTTGTAATAGTTTGTGTTAATCTGACAAATAAAGCTACTATCACAACTTACAATTAAATTACTTAAGATTTTTTCCATGTAAATATTAATATATAATGTACAAAACAGTGTCGAATGGCAGTAATTGAACATAAATTGAGTATTTTAGCTTTCAATATTTTTATTGGTGAAGCTTCGAAGTCAGAATTTGTTTCGAAGCCAAGTCGAAGTTTCAAAGCTTCACACACCCCTACCTTATAGAGGCTGCCATGTAGTCAGTACAACAACCCTTCTGGACATTAATCTCAGTTTTCTAGACTGGAGCCGCGACCTATTTATTCAAGTAACTCCTCATTTGTACTCATGAGGCCGAGTTTGGCCCCATTACAGACCCACTGCTTCACATAAAAAATAGGGAAGTTCGGAGATTGAACCCGGTGCCTTTAGCTCTGTAGCCAGGAACTTTGACCACTAAACCACAGAGGCAGCCTCTCAATTCACATTAGAACAACCAAAGTTAAGAGTTTATTATTTTATTTAAATCTGCCTTACCAACTTAAGAATGAATGTAAACCAAATCTAAACTGAAGAAGAGAAAAAGCATGGCATTGGGAAAGAGTTAAACCTCTTAAATTTATGTTTTCTAATTTTACATTTGTAAATAAAATGAAGCTTCAGATTCGAATACCAATGGATTTAACCTAGCTCTACTTTAATTAAGTAACAAATGAGAAGGTGTAATTTATTTGAAAATTATGTCCAAGCGTAACTTTGTCATTCCCTCCAAGCTATCCAGTCTCTTATCCATATCCAAGAGCCACTTCTCACATCCCTTACATATTTATTTTATTTTATTTTATTTTATTAATGCTCTTATTTTTGTTTGACAAATTCCAAAGTGAAACTTCTTTAACAGAATCAACTACTAGTAAAATTTTAACTAACTACTGGAAATACAGTAGAGTTCCAACTATCTGACCTAAACAAGACCGTCAGATGGTCAGATATTCAGAAATAAGGGGCAGGGCTGGAACAAACCGAATTAAAATTAAATGGAAGTTCATATTAGACATGAAATAAGGACTAGTAATAATTACTCCGTAATATAAATTATCCAAAAAATTGTAAAACTACTATTTTATTCATGTAAATAAAGTAAAGGATTTTAAATAAATTAAATGCAGCTTAGTGTAAAATTCAAAATGAAAAAGTCTCTGTTTAATAAATTGATGATTGAAGTTTGTTTCCCAGCTTTGCTTCCCTTCTTTGCAGCAAGGTCACATCATTAGCACATTATATACTTGTCAGATAAAACAGAATGTCGATAGTCAGGATTCTACTCTAACTTCTTTAAGGATAACTGCTTTTCAGTTTTCCTGCACCTCTCCTTTACATTATTTATCCCTTTTACATGTTCCTATCTATGTGCACTATCATTCTTTACCAATTTCCTTTTCTCTCTTTTGTGTTATTTGGTTTCTTCTTTTAGAAAGTTGCATTGCGCATTTAACACACCATCCACTTGCTTCAGTGGCAACATGGTTCTAGGTGTTACTTTAGCAGTAGACTAAACCATCAATGACGGGGCGCTTGAGGTTTGAATCTCAGTTGAGTGTACTGAAGGTGGCTTTTCCTAAATGGTTTTCCACTCTCTTTCCACACAAATGTGGGTACATTTCCTCAAAATATAAACTTTTAATCTCTAAAACCATTAACAATAATTAAGATGTGGTGCTATAAAAAAAATCCACCCTAATGAGATACGATATTATAAAAACTAGCTTGGGTGTTGGATTGTAACGATAAATTATTTTATTCAAGAAATAGCAATTACCTCTTTAACCTTTGGCATAAATGAGAAGTGTGAATGTATTCTTGTTTTCATTTTAAAGCCATACTGTGTTTGTCCCCCTTTATGTGTTTATATCCACCTTTCCTGTATCTTCTTCCATATTTAACAATATGTTGACTGTTTTTATAGCCAATTATTACTCAATGAAACTTTGTTTCTGCTTCCAATTGTCTCTTTAGTTCAATTATTGGGAAAGTTGGTGCCAGGAATGTATTAGCATTATCACCACATTGCTTTAAGACAAAAAGATGATGGCTTCAAGACATTTGATTATTACCACACATTCCTTCTTTGTTCATTGGCAGCTAAAGTGTTAATTGTGTTCCTCTTTCTATTCTAAATTACGTAGGTCTATGTGAAGCTCCAAAAACATCAGCTTCGTTTCGAGAAAAAAAAATCTGCTTTAACAATTATTATGAATTTTAGCCAATAAAAGTATTAATAGCCGAAATACACATTTATATTAAATTGTTTTTTCATTTTCTCTTGCTATGTACACTTGGTTTACGCTGAAAGGTAACAACAGGGTGTCTACTGGGTCATGAAAGTCATGAAAAGTTATTAATTGCAAAAAAAGGTCACCAAAGTCTAAAAAGTAATGAATTTTCAATATTTAGGCCATAAAGTCACGAAAATATGTTTGTTTGAATTTCCCGCGCATCGTAATCAACACGAACATGTTGACTGTCGAACCACCACTTCCCATGATGCCACGCTAGCCGAAAGTTGCCTGATTGATTTTACCTTAATACCCTGGACAAGATTAAGGTTTCACATCTAGTTAAAGTTTAATGTTGTGTGTGAGTTGCATTATATAAATACTCGGCCGATTACTGAAGGAAGTTTGTGGACAAAAAAGTCACCAAAAAGTCACTAAGTTTTGTTCTCCAACTCAGTAGACACCCTGAAACAAACTTACTTTACTTTTTCCACTAGGGTGAATCTTACATGATAGGGCGATAATGGAGCTTGTAAAGGTTTACCAGGAACAGAGTGTATAGTGAAAAATATTGTAATTCAATAACTTGTTGTAATAGTAACGTAATTTTGGATTAAATCCTTAAACATTTGCAATAAAACACTTTTCACTAATATTGATTATCTAAAGTTATAAAACTACACACAAGATAATATTGTTTCTGACATAAAAACACTTTAATAAAATAATTTTCAAACATTAATTCAGCTTTAAGAATATTTCATGTATTGGATTGGCTTCGCTGGGAATCAAAAAAAGTGGATTTCGCACGCCCATAGTAAAAGTTATATTAGAAATTAAGTTTTGAGCATGGTCTAGGACTAAAACTTTATTTTTGATTTTATTTTATTACAATCTCTTGAAATAACGAATGTTTCAGGTTACCCTCCATTCTGTAGTGAGAACCCCCAAGAGACATATCGCAAGGTTATGAACTGGCGCGAAACTCTCACTTTTCCCCCAGAGGTGCCCATCTCGGAAGAGGCAAAGGAAACTATCGTCAGGTTCTGTTGCGAGGCAGAGAGGAGACTCGGCTCGCAACGTGGCATGGACGAACTCAAGCTGGCTCCTTTCTTCCGCGGTGTGGACTGGGATCACATAAGGGAGCGCCCCGCTGCCATTCCTGTGGAAGTACGATCTATTGACGATACCTCCAACTTTGATGACTTCCCTGATGTGAAGCTGGAGATACGTGAGTAACGCTAACAAACACCATTTCCTGTGTAAAATAAAGAGAAACCTAATTTAATTTAAAACGAAGAAAGCTAACCCTTGTACAACTAATTGTACATGACTAGCGAAGCTTGGAAGATCGAAATGATCTTTAGTACGAATATAGCTGCATCAAGTATCATGTCTAAATTTTAAAAATGGCATCTGGGCAGGGGGATTGAACTCTGGACTCATGGCTTAGTGTGCCAATGCTGTACACTAAGCCATCTAGGATTCGACCCATGCTAAGGGTCATTTTTCACCAATCACAGACTCTGCTTTAAACTATGATTAGAGACCCTGATTTGTGGTGAATAAAATAATTGGATTTCGCTAAATATAAAGTTGTTTTTCTATATTAAAAGTCAAATATTGAAAAAAGGCTAGAAGGGAAAGGCTCACACAATTACCAGAAAACTGTGGGCTTCTTAAGTTCACAGTTAAAAACACAACACTACACAAAATTATGAAATTTTTAGGATACATCAGTCCTCTTCTTCAGCAGAAGAGAGTAAAACACAGACTGGACCATGTTAGCATGGCAAGAGGTAGGTCATGGTCACTTAGATAGTGTTGTTACTGGTTTATTGATAGTTATTTTTTTTATTCTGTAGTTACCTGTTCAAACTTGTGTCTTGACTCTTCATAGATAGATAAAATGTTATATTTATATTATATTTAATTATTAAATTTTCATTCCAATGCTTCCCATCTTCGTAGGTGGGAACTTGCTCATCGTCCTATATATAACCATATCAAGGCACAACCTTGGATAACCATCTCTCATTTTCTTCCAAGCAGGCTTACCTACTCACACCAGTCAGTAATTTCTATATAAATAGTAACTGATCATTTAATAATTCAATAATTGAATATAATATAAATACATCATTTTATCCATCTACCAAAAGTCAAGGCACAAGTTTGAACAGGCAACTAAAGAATTTTAAAAAATCAAGAAACAGTCAACAACAGAATCTAGCCATGCTTCATTAGTCCAGTTGGTGTTTTACTCTTCTCCTGAAGAAGGGGACTGATGTACCCCTAAAATTACATAATTATGTGTTTTGTTGTGTTTTACATTATGAACTTTGAGGTCTACAATTTTATAGTAAGTGTGTAAGCTTTGCCCTTCTATCCCCTTTTCAATGTTTAATTTAAAATAGCCGGAGACGCCATTTTTCCTTTGTTTATATTAAAAGTCTGTAATTAAAATGCTTATTTCGGCTAGAAATTAAAGAAAAAAATGACAAATTATGGATTGAAAAATTATGGCTAAATTTCTCATTCTTAAATTTAAAATGTTTGCCTTTGTCAACAATATGACTGTCATATAAGCAAGAACCAACACACATTTTATTTCTTTACCAATGGTCTTTGGTTGAGGGAAATGAATTTTTTAGAATTAGAACTTTAGTTGGTTGCAGGAATATTAAAAAAAAATTTGTAATAAAGCTGTTTGAACCACTTTTCTGATAATTTCATGCAAAAATGGTAAAGAAAGATGACATCTGCTACCTAATAAAAATTAATATAGTTTTTATATCATTAATTTACCTCATAAAAATTAACCTAATTGACCAAATTTGCTTATAAAAGGCAAAGTAGTAAATTTTGCAACACAATCCAATTTCTTTTAATTTTGTTTATGTAAAATAGTTTAAAAAATATTTTAATGTTCATTTTAATGAACTAGTGAAAGTTCGTAAAAACATGTCTCTCAAAATGTCGGTGTCTCAAGCTTTGAGTGAAGAATGACCTTTAGCGCAGGAAGATTGCAGGATAGTTCATTGGTAAAGGTATTGGCACGCTAAGCCAAAGAAAGATCCCTGGTTTGATTCTCGTGTCCAGGTATCATTTTTCAAATTGAAGAATTTAATTTAAAATAGTCAGCAATATTTGACACGTTTTAAAAGTTAAATAGATATTAAATTTTACTTTACATCCATTACCGACTTGCTAGGCCTGTCGTAGCTTCATATGCCTTATAATCCAACATAAGACTAGGACAGGCACAATATCCAGTCCCTAGTCATTAATTTATCACTATGAAAGGGTAAAACCACATTTCACCAATGATAAATTTTCGGCCATGCCGAGAATCAAACCCGGGACCCTTAGCTCGGTAGACAGACATGCTATCGACTGAGCTAAGGTGTCGGATAGTGCTTAAAATCCTAATTAAAATTATTTAGACTACAACAATAACTTGATAAGGGTTAAAAGTAAGAGGGACAGCAGCACCTGAATAATGCTGAATTAGAATTTGTTGAGATAAACACAATTTTTAATGCTTAAAACTAAAAAAACCTAAACATTATATTTCACCAACCAAAGGTGACTTCCTTACGGCACAAAAACAGACATCCATGAAACCATCTGACGAGTGAAAGCGTTTTTTCCTTCCCATCTTGTTTTAGTGCTCGTTTGGGCTATATGCATTCTATTAATTACATTAATTGAATAACTTACTAAGAGAAAGGTGGGATTTTAAAGAAAATGTACCCAAACTTGCATGGAGGCAGAGTGGGAAACCATGTAAGAAAAACCACAATCAGTACAAACGACTAGGATATTCAACCTTGATCTCGCAGTCCGCAATCCAGTCCAAGACGAGTATGACATGTTAGACCCTGTGACCACTGATGTGGATAGAGCAGGTGTTAAATGGATCTTAGTTTGTGTTATTGTATTGTCTCAACAATTTCTACTCAAGGGGTGTGTGACAGTCACTTCAATTCGAAGCTAACTCTAATCAAATATATGAGATATTTTCAAAGCCTAGTCGAAGTGCAAATTTTTTGGTTAGTTGTTTTATGCTTGAAAAAATATATAGCTGTTTATTTGCATGATTGTTAAAATATTTAATTTTAATCTGATAAATCAACTTATCATCACAACATGTAATTCAATTACTCCAGACTTATTATTCATATGAACATTAATTTTTAATGTATAAAACAGTATTTTAGCTGTCAAGATTTTTATTGGCGAAGTTTTTTAATTGTTGAAGCCGGAATTCGTTTCAAAGCTAAGTCGAAGCTGATGTTTATTTCAAAGCCAAGTTAGAGTTTTGAAATTTCGCACACCCCTAATTAGGTTTATATATGGTGATATCTGACTACACTCTAGTAGGACAGTGTCAAGGGTGATGAGTAGGCAATTAAACAACTTGAGACATTTAATGAATCTGTTATAATTCCAGCGGCAGCTCCATTACCTCAGGATGGTGAAGTGATTTATAAGGACTGGGTGTTCATAAACTACACATTCAAAAGGTTTGAAGGCCTCACACAAAGGGGAACCCCCACAAAGAAGTAATGACCTGCTGTGATCCTAGTTACTTAAACATACATCAGCCAGAGGAATGTCATCACTGCGGCCCCTGAAGCACCGTGTTGCGTGGAAATATGGACAAGGTTGGTTGGTTGGTTGGCTGATGCAGCTTATATTGTAGGATACCATGTTGCCGATAAGCTACTTCCCTACGCCGAGTTTTATTTACTTACGATATGAAATTAAAAACAAATCATTGTAGCACTACTCTTAAATCACATGCGCTCTTGAAACAAGAAGTAGAGTGATACATAACAAGGATTTCAAATGGTAGCACGTTTAAAGTATGGCTTAGTAAACAAATATGAGGAAAACTTTAAAGCTCATCTAGAAGTAGGGACTAAAGAAAACTTGAAAATTTATAGAAATGTTTATTTATTTTATGATATAATTTTGTATTATTTCTTAGCAAACATTTGACAACGGCTGTTTTTCTGCTTGAGGGTTGAATGGTAGTGAATCTTGATTTTATTTTTGATGATAAATTAACGTCTCTTTATATTATTTTGTTCAAACAAGTTGGCTGAAAATATTTACTGTACTGTAACATGATGATTTAGATAGAATGCAAGATGTCAAAAATAATAATTCAGTTTTTATCTTAAATAATTTAGACGTTTAAAGTTCATTTTTAATTTCTACAATCTGTTTAGAATTTTATGTTACTAACTTCAAGTGAATATTGTTGTTGGATGTAATCCCATATGTATAAAAAAAAGTATGTTATGTCTTTAAAATGTTCTAATTATGTTACTGTGTATTGATTATATATCCTGGTATTCATAGATTTTAAATTTTGTTGAAAGTTGAATTTTTAATTTCTAAGTTTTGTGCGTACTTTCGATTATTTAATTTGTTGTTGCATTTTCAGTTAATGTTTTCAGTTTTTTTTTTATCTTTCATTGAAATATTTGGCTTACGAAAATATAGTTTTAATATTGATGAGGTTATGCAATTTAAGATCGATTCTTTTTAAGGCTTTTGAGAAAAAGTTTGGAACATATCACACTATTGAAGTTGGTATCTTGGATAGTTGGCAGCCATAGAATGAAGAGGCCTCTTTAGGGGCATAGTCTTGATATTTGTCTATGAATAATATGTAGCTATCAGCACAACCTTCCCGGTATAATTAAAATTGCCCAAAATAGAATATAGACGTGATGTCATATATAACTTATTCTCTCACTAGCAGTTAACTAAATAGACATAGTAGGAAAACCTTCACCTATTGATTTTCAAAATTGTTAAGTGATCTGGGAATTTTCCTGAGGTATTGAATTACTAAAGCAAAGTGCAAGCAATAGAGTTTAGGACAAAAATTAAAAAGTAAACTATATGGTTGTTTACAGAACTTTGTACTAACCTCATGTTAAAGTGTCTTAGCTGTTATCCGGGGAAGCACAACAAAGCTTTACTGCCCTAAGGTTGATGCTGTAAATGATTAAATTGTGACAGATTTGTGTTTCTTTTGATCAGGGGTATCACTCGGCAATAAACTAAAATTATAGATTGGTTTATTTTAGGAGCTGAGGGGGGATAAGTAGCAAAGTTCTGCCATTTCCCACCGAAGTGTGATGGATGGTTTTAAGTGGGTAGAAATAATATTTTTCAGCAACGAGTCTTGGTAAATATTTTTAAATCATGGGAGTGGGGAAGAGACCACTTGCGAGTTATTGTGGGTAAGACAATCTCTCGGTAATAGCACATTCTCTGAAAACATATAAAAAATAATCCTGACACAAGTTTTTAAAAAAATTGACTGTTTGAAAAGAACTTGTATTTTTAATTACTATTTTGCTAACTACTTTTAAATCAATTTGGACTCTTTGTTTTCTTGAACATTATTATACTCTCAAAATAACATTTTTGGGATTCTTTATAATTATTATATACCTGCAATCTTAAGGTTTTTTTAAGTAATATTACTTTTACATCCATTATTGTTTCCAGCCTGTGGCCTGGGTCAGTTTTTTTTATTCAAGCCATATATTTTCCACTACCGGCTGGCGAGGTCTGTTATATCTTCATGTGCCTTATAAACTAAAGGCAAGGACAAGTACAACATCCAGTTCCTGACCGTTCATTTATCACTGTGAAAGGGTAAACCCACATTTTACCAACAATACCTTTTTCATTCATGCCGGGAATCGAACCCAGGACCCTTAGCTGAGTAGGCAGACACGCTACCATATGAGCTAAGTTGTCAGATTAACACTTATTTATTTGATCCAATTGTAATCAAATATAAATGAGTTTTTCATGAAAATATTTTATAACATGATTGGCATAAAAGATATAACTCCTCAAATCTATTGGTTACTCAGTGAATTTGGTCTCTAGCAGCCAGGTCTAGTAAAAATTATATTTGATGATTTTCCAGAATAAAATCTTTTATAAGTCAAACCTCAAAAAGACCACAGCAATTACTTTTTTAGATATCAATTTAAATATGACAGGACCTCTCTTAGCCATAATATAAAGTGCATTAGAAAGGTCTCATGGTTCTCTAACAGAAGGCAGCACTAACTCAATCCGAGTTAAAATTGGACTTTCTCCCTCTTTTCCCCTGTACCCTTTATTTGCTAACATTCATTCTCGATTTGAAAGTTTACTCTTTGAGTACATGAGATAATAGAGGAAGCAAGACTGAGATGGTATGGTCATGAAGTATGTAGGGAAAAGACCACAAGAAAGGCCAAGAAAGAGATGGGAGGAGCAGATAACAGAAAGTGTGCAATTGAGAGGAGAAATGGTGGAAGGATAGAGGAAGATAGAGGCATTTTACTAAACTGATCCGGCCATAGGTTGTAAAGAGATGATCATGATTACTCTTTGAATAACAAAAAATATTCATATTCTAAACATCACTAATAGCCTACCTTTGTAGCTTTGTCTTAAGTGTCTAGAAATACTCAAAAATTTTGTTTTAAGATACTAGTTTTCTCAAATTAATCTCAAACTGAAGCACTTTGTAGACACAGAATTTAGGTGTAATATTGTAAACCAACAAGAGTTATACAGTGTAATGACAATAACTAAAATTATTGTTTTAAACCTAACTCACACACCCCCTCCCCTTTTTTTAAAGGAAAACCTCATTCACAAGGAAAAAATCTAAACTCACAGGTTCCCCTTCACTCCCCTCCTTCCTCCCTCCAGCCCGCACACATATTGTTTTAGTCAGAAGCTACCTCTGAAATACAATTTCAGTAATTATTTAGATGTGTGAGTTTATATAGCACTTTTATTATACTTTGTGGATAAAGCCAATAATTTCTGTATAATTGTTTTGCATATGACCCTACTATGAAATACTTATTAAGAAATAGTGTTCTTAATAAATAATTGGGCTGTAATGAAAGATAGATCTGCAAGTACAGTTATGTTAATATAACTTGTATTTTGATAACTTTTTGATGTTTCTTAAAAATGGGCCAGTTTGGCAATTGGCAAGTTTATTAGATGGCAGAAACTGTATTATAATTCAAAGGAAAGATTCTGTATTGTTTTGATATTTTTTCTCCCTCTTCGATTTAAATGAAAGATCTCGATTTGTATATAATGTGGGTATGTGTACGCTCTCTATTTAAAAAAACTTTACAGTGTTTTTAAGTGGTACACCCACTATGAAATATGTGCTGCTTCTATTTATTTTTTTATGGTGCATATTTCAGTAACACAATTTATTTTTTTGTCTTTTAATTTATTACTCTTGAATATTTTGCTTTTTGTGTTTTTTGTGAAGCTATGTTTACTATAAATTATATTACATGAAGTTCTCTTAGTAATAGGTTGCACTATTAGAAACAACATGTGCAACTCTATCGAAAACAATTTGGTAAAATAAAAAACTATCTTAAAACAATGTTAAAAAAATATATATATTAGTGTCTGTTAATAACAATAAAAAAAATCAACTCATTTGCACTGGAGTTTTTGTATGCAGTATTTTTTTCACAAAATGTGATAAATGTGTTGTAATTATGTTTGGCAAGTGGTATTAACTCCCTTGCAAGATATGTGTATATCTAGTATGTTACTTTGTTTTCTTAAAACATTTTATTATTGCCAACTTATGGTTTGTTTTATTTCATTACCTTTGCATACATCCTTTATAGTAACCTATATTATTCACTACCATGGGTATTTAATAGCGTGTAAGTCTGTGAGAGAAAAGCTTCTAAATCTCAAATTGGATTTACAATGTTAAATCTGAATATATCCCAAATATAGAATATGGAATTTAATTTGAATCTAAAAGTCAAATTTCTTAATAACTCTTAACTTTTATAAAAACAAACATCTACCTATAATTCAAATTTAATAAAAAATTCTATAACCAAAACATTTCTTAATGAAGGCTGTTTTGGGATAAAAAGTGCTGCCTATTTTTGGGTCTGTATGGTATTATTAGAAATAAATTCTCTGTTTGGCTTGTAAATTTCTTAAGGCAGTCATATGCTTTTCCATTTTTTTCAAATTTCTCAAATTTTCAAGATTCATTTTCATCTTATGAGAAGAAATCGAGATTTTTTTTTTTTTCTTATCTGATTGAGGTAGTCTTTCACATCCCTAATTTTATTGTAACATTTCAGGTAAGCCATATTTTCATTTTATTTTGACACATTAAACACACTCTTTCTTGGCTTTTAAAGAGAGAATTGATTAGTGCTAATAATATATAAATTGTTTTACATGGTTCTTACAGCCTTCATTTTATATTGGAGAAAATTAAAAAATATAATTATATAATTTAATTTTAAGCATTATATTCAATTTGGATTTGATTCATGAAAATTGTTAATATTCACTACTTGATTTAGAATTTCAAATCTTCGATTTTCATAAGCCTGTGCAAAATTTCGAATCTTGCTAAGATTTGTATTCAATTCGAGCTTTTGAGTCATTATTAGAGAGATTCTTGGATTCAAAATTTCAAATCTTAAGTACATTTCAGATTTGGATTTGATGGGTTTAGTTCAAAATTCAAATTTTTTCATACATAAGAATGATTTCAACTTTATATGGTATTATACAGCAAACCATTAATAAAAAAAAAATTTTTTTTGTTTTATTTTGTACCAGAATATTATCATATATATAATATTTTGGTAGGATAAACGGCCATTTAGAACGGAAGTAGAAATTTCCTTCAGGAAGGTCTTTTATTCTAACTAAACACAACTAAAGGATAGGAATAGAATTCTGGTACAAGATTAAAAAGCCTTACGAGCAAGCTTCCTTCAAAAATTGTCGTATATATTTGGCTACATCAACTTATTTATAGAAAATGGTAACCAGTTTCGAACTTTGTTATGCTCTTCAAACCTTTTATTATTATCCCAATCTCTAAGGCTTTATTTCTTACCAGAATACTATCATATATATAAATATATATATATATATATATAAATATATATATAAATATATATATATATAAATATATATATATATATATATAGAGGTAGGTAGGATAAACGTCCATTTAGAACGGAAGTAAAAATTTCCTTCTGGAAGGTGTTTTATCCTAACTAAACACAACTATAGGGTAGGGTTCTGGTATGAAATAAAGCCTTACAAGCGAGTTTCCTTCCAAAATCATTCTATATATTAGGCTACATCAACTTAATAAAAAAAAACTAACCCGCTTCGAACTTTTATATGCTCTTCAAAGCTTTAACTAACATATTTATTTAATTTAACCATTCACACATTGATGTATCTCATATAATCAATCAAATTAATGAACGATGTCAAAATGCCACATTGCCTTGTATGGGTGTAGGAGAGAAAGAGAAACCCGAAAGTATCTTTGTCTCTTACACAAAGAATGCAAACGACTGCTCAAAAATTGTAGCCAGATGTCCATCCAATTATATTATAGAGATCAATGGTCCATCCAGTTATAATATAAAATCAATGTACTGCACTGGTAGTGTTAAAATCTTGAATCACAAAAGTGAGGTTCATTGCTGAAACACAAAGCTAAGTGTTGCTTATTGAGATTCCACGTGTGCTTAACCTTTATTTTATAAGATTAGTTTGGGTACAATAAATCAAGTAAAAACATCTTAAGTATAAAATAAGATTATTAGTACTGTTGGAGGTTCAAATCGATATAAAAAACACTAAGAAATATGGAAGTAAAAAAGAATGATCAAACTTTTTTTTTCAATCAAGTATATTTTAAGATGAGTAAAACCAAGAACAAGGTCAACCAACCAATCATTTTCACTGTATTTGTTTTTAGTAGATGAAACTAAACTCTCTCTACATTTCCTCGCTGTGCCTTGTATTTTTGTCAAAATAAAATTAATTTATCTCAAAAGATTTTTAGTGCCAATTTTTAAATCGTGGGCTAGGTGTTAAACCTATGTCTTTTTAATTACATTTAAAAATAACTTTATGGCACACCTATGTGAATCAGGGGTCAATCCAGGATTTTCTTGAAGAGGGAGTGTGACTAGGTATTTCATTGTGGAAGAAGTGAGCAGGATATTTGGGGGGGTGGGTCGCGCACTCACACGACCAGCCAGGGCAGGTTCTCCTTGGGAAATTAACAAGAAAACATCTTTAAAAGCTCGAGAGTAATTATTAAGAAACTTATTATAAAATTTGACAAAAAAAACCGCAACACATTCAAGTTCATGGTTTATTCATATTTTTTTGTAAGTATAAGATTATCCCCCAAGATATGTATTATCTTGATGAAACAAATGCCACAACGGTTCACAACCCACCTAAAGTCTTGGCAGCTAAGGAAAACAATAAGCTACACAGGACAAATTACATCAGCAGAGAGACACAGGTTACTTTTGTTGCTATTGTTGGTGCAACTGGCAATGCAGTGCCACCATTTCTGACATACCCCAAGTTCATTTAAAGAAATGTGCCTATAAATACTCAAGTGGGAACAAGGGAACAACATAGCCACAAGGATGGATTGTCAGTGATTTATCTCAATCGGTATTGCAACATTTCGGTGAACATGAGCGACCAACAAAAGCACAGCCTAAGTTAATAATTTTGGACAACCATGAAAGTAATCTTGTATTGTTGCTACACATTTTGCAAAGGATAACGACATTATTCTCTCCACATTGCCTCTTCACTGCAGCCACTGGACGAAAGTGTTTTTGGTTCATTTAAAAAAATGTTATAATGTTGCATGTGATAATTGAATGTCAAACAATCCAGGATTACCAATAACAATTTATGATGTTGGGGGCCTCATTATAGAAACATTTCCTTTAGTATTTACCCCAAAGAATATTTTCAGTGAAATAGAACCATTTAACAGCATCATTTTTTCACCTGAAGATTTCTTGACTCTATGTGACTGATAGGCCTGATCCTACACACAGTTCTCATTCTTCCAAGGAAGATCCCGCAACTCCATCAGGGACATCTGATTCAGCTATCTATTCCAAAGATATTCTAATAGCTGACACTTTTAAACAAAACTCAATGGAAACTCTTACAAGTAACAATTCAGCTGGACCTTCAAAAATAAGTAACTCTAGAAGAATTTTGCCCCCACTCTAAAGTTACGCCTATAAAACCCACTGGCATTGCGCAGAGAACTGGCAAGTAATTAGTTTTAACCAACACACTTATGAAAACAGTTTTAGAAGATGAAGCCAAAATTAGCACTAAGAAAAGGCCAAATTTGCTGAACAAAAACAGTTGAAAATAATTAAAAAAGTGTGAACTTAGGAGAAAACTCTTTGAAGAATCATCATGTTCCGACTTGGATGAACTCTCTGATATGTCCAGATTCTTCAATGCAATTATTAAGTGAGACAGAAGATGAACTTGAGAATTCTTTCTCTGTTGGTTTCGTTGTATTGGTAAAGGTTTATGGGAAAATCAAATCAGCATTTAGGTATTACATTTGTAAAATACAAATATTGACGAAGATGGAGATAAGGGTATGTTTTTAAAAAAGGCTTCCTGCAACATTGAAATTTATGAAAACAGAAGAATCATAGTTTGTTTAAAAAAAATTACATTGTTATAATGCTGCCTGCTTTAGTAAAATCAATTTCATCAAGAGGTCCAATGGCCAAACATTATTTTTGTTCATTAGTATATTATCTTACAGCTAAAGTGGGAAAAGATTGAGTTTAAAATAATTTATTATAATAGAAACTTTGAATTGCAAAATAAAAAATAAAGATAGCTCACACTTATATTTTATTAAGAATATTTGTGTGGTTCACATAACCTGCCATTGTGGCTCCCTTAACCAGTTCCCAGAAGTCCGCCACAAGCCCACAACCACAATAAACTAACCGTTTTTAGCCAACATTTGAAAAAAAAAAGACACTAAGCTAAATTTTAGTTCCAAAACTTCTAATAGAGAGCGATAGAATCGAAAATTAGTTCCAAAACCTCTCATAGATAGCAATAAGGGTAAAAATTTAGTTCTAAAACAGAAAAGAGAGCGCAGTACATATGTAAATATAGCTTCAGAGGATATTATAAATAATTAAATATGATAATATAAAGAAAATAAGATCTGTTGGAGATATATTGAGAAGGAATAAAATAAATAAAAACAGGCTACAGTAATCTACGTAGGTGTGGTACACGGATCTGCCAGATATTTGGAGTAGATTACCTTTAAATTGGAACGAGCGTGTTTAATAGCACTATGATGACTCTACTTTAAGGTGCCACAACTTCTATATTTGAATCTGCCCCACGACCACACATGGTGAAGATTACACTCATAGGTGCCAGCAACTAATCTACATAGGTGTGGTACCTGGGTCTGCTGGAAATTAAGATTAAATTAGCTTTAATTCGGAACTTACGTGTTTAATAGCGATAGGTAGACTCTACTTTAAGGTGCCACAACTTCTATATTTGAAACTGCCCCACGTCCACACATGGTGGCGATTACACTCATAAGTGCCAGCAACTAACCTACATAGGTGTGGTACCTGGGATTGCCGGAAATTAAGAGTAAATTAGCTTTAATTCGAAAATTACGTGTTTAATAGCGCTAGGTAGACGCTACTTTAAGGTGCCACAACTTCTATATTTGAAACTGCCCCACGACCACACATGGTGGCGATTACACTCATAGGTGCCAACAACTAATCTACATAGGTGTGGTACCTGGGTCTGCCGGAAATTCAGAGTAAATTAGCTTTAATTCGGAACTTACGTGTTTAATAGCGCTACGATGACTCTACATTAAGGTGCCACAACTTCTATATTTGAAACTGCCCCACGACCACACATGGTGGCGATTACACTCATAAGTGCCAGCAACTAATCTACATAGGTGTGGTACCTGGGTCTGCCGGAAATTAAGAGTAAATTAGCTTTAATTCGAAACCTACGTGTTTAATAGCGCTAGGTAGACGCTACTTTAAGGTGCCACAACTTCTATATTTGAAACTGCCCCACGACCACACATGGTGGCGATTACACTCATACGTATCTACAACTAATCTACATAGGTGTGGTACTTGGGTCTGCCGGAAATTCAGAGTAAATTAGCTTTGAAGTGAAACTTACGTGTTTAATAGCGCTACGATGACTCTACTTTAAGGTGCCACAACTTCTATATTTGAAACTGCCCCACGACCACACATGGTGGCGATTACACTCATAAGTATCTACAACTAATCTACATAGGTGTGATACCTGGGTCTGCCGGAAATTAAGAGTAAATTAGCTTTAATTCGGAACTTACGTGTTTAATAGCGCTACGATGACTCTACTTTAAGGTGCCACAACTTCTATATTTGAAACTGCCCCACGACCACACATGGTGGCGATTACACTCATAGGTGCCAGCAACTAATCTACATAGGTGTGGTACCTGGGTCTGCCGGAAATTAAGAGTAAATTAGCTTTAATTCGGAACTTACGTGTTTAATAGCGCTAGGTAGACTCTACTTTAAGGTGCCACAACTTCTATATTTGAAACTGCTCCACGACCACACATGGTGGCGATTACACTCACGAGTGCCAGCAACTAATCTACATAGGTGTGGTACCTGGGTCTGCCGGAAATTAAGAGTAAATTAGCTTTAATTCGGAACTTACGTGTTTAATAGCGCTACGATGACTCTACTTTAAGGTGCCACAAATTCTATAATTCAAACTGCCCCACGACCACACATGGTGGCGATTACACTTATAGGTGCCAGCAACTAATCTACATAGGTGTGGTACCTGGGTCTGCCGGAAATTAAGAGTAAATTAGCTTTAATTCGGAACTTACGTGTTTAATAGCGCTAGGTAGACTCTACTTTAAGGTGCCACAACTTCTATATTTGAAACTGCCCCACGACCACACATTGTGGCGATTACACTCATACGTATCTACAACTAATCTACATAGTGTGGGTACCTGGGTCTGCCGGAAATTAAGAGTAAATTAGCTTTGAAGTGGAACTTACGTGTTTAATAGCGCTACGATGACTCTACTTTAAGGTGCCACAAATTCTATATTTGAAACTGCCCCACGACCACACATGGTGGCGATTACACTCATAGGTGCCAGCAACTAATCTACATAGGTGTGGTACCTGGGTCTTCCGGAAATTAAGAGTAAATTAGCTTTAATTCGGAACTTACGTGTTTAACAGCGCTAGGATGACTCTAATTTAAGGTGCCACAACTTCTATATTTGAAACTGTTCCACGACCACACATGGCGCGATTACACTCATAGGTGCCAGCATCTAATCTACATTGGTGTGTTATCCGGATCAACCAGAAACATTGCTTCAATGGGCCTTAATTTCGAAGATACGTTTTAAATAGTGCTTGACTTGTCTCATTTAATGTCCAAAACTTATATATTTGAAACTGCCACACGAACACACACGGTGGGCATTACAGAATAATGTGTTCGAATCATGATATCCTTCTTAAATTAATTTAACCTAGTAGTAATTGTTCCTTTGGTAGACGACTACCTTCTTCCAGAAAATATTTAATGTAATATTAATAATTGATACAAATAACAAAATATACTTTAACCTGAAATTTTTAATCCTTATATATTAATTAATGCATGTAACAAAATTAATTTTACTAGCCTAGAATGTTTAATTATTTAATCAATAATTAAACTGGAATTTTTAATTTTACACATTTTTCTTCACATAACCTTTTTAGGACTCACACATTCTTGTGAAGGACGTCATTAGGGTCCTACAACGCTCTACTTTGGAACACAGCACTGATAACTCTTTCAATAGCCATTATTATCAATAAAATAAAACAAGATTGTTGTTCGCTGAACGGCTATCGCCTGGTTACCAAGAGATATTATTTGACAAGTAGAATCACTTAACGCAGTGGTTCTCAAACTTCTTAGTCACGTGGACCCTCTAACCAGGGAACAGCTGATTCGTGTACCCTTGAATATATGATAAATGTATAACAAAATTATAATCATAAGTTTTTAGTATATAATAGGGATAAATTAGTCATAATATACTTTTTATGTAAACATAATTAGGCCTAATATAAAAATGGAAATAAAATAAATGTAGGTATTATATTTGTACATCTTTAACATAAAATATTTTTTTTAATAAATTTAAAAAAGAATTACAACACAAATGAAAAGAAAATATAATATATATTATATTTGTATATTTATAATCCCCGATAATTTATGTTAAGAATGGAACTGCTTGTGGGACTTTAAAATATCAATGAAATCTGTAGCAATTTTAGTGACCATTTCTTAAGTCTCATTACACACTAAGACCATTTCATTTCACATTTTTTCACAACACAAAGAGCAGAAAGGCTTGCTAACACAAATAAGTTATTGAAAAAGGCATCAAATGTTTCAGTGCTTTTTCTATATTTAGTGCCGAATTTGTGCCACAGCTATATCTTACTCTTATAATTTGTGCTACCATAGTGTCTATGAAAACACCTTAAACGATAAACTGTGTTAACATCACGTTGTACTGACCAGCCCTCACTTCAGGGCCGGTCCTAGTTTCTCCCGCCTGTACACCGTGTGACGTCATAGTGGTATCCAACTGGGTCCCACGAGAATTATTATTCGAGGTTGCATCAAAGCTCGGATGAATAGAATTATGAGTGCCATATATTTATGACCATAGATGGACAAAAATAATCTAATAACTTTAATATAGCTGTTCAATATAATTATGAAATCTTTTTATTTTGAATAGCTAATGTTGATTTTTTCAAAGTTTTAAAACTATTTATAAAAAGGATACCATTTTATTTATTATTTGTAGGGATGATAATTGTATACACTTAAGACTATATGAAGACTAATTTGAGGTACTGAATTCCTAGATGTTATAGTTTGCAACTAAGCATTATTTTTACCATTATTATACTAAAAGATATGTTTAAAAAATGTATTTCTTTACCATCGGTATGGACCACTATCTATACAATGCAAATGCTAATACACAGCACTGTCATGTGGTGAGTTTGTGCCACAATGCTCATATTATGTTCTGCCATAGTTTTCGTTTAAACACATGAAAGCTTTGAGCGCTGCTAAATTCTAAAACCTATGCAAATATGTAGTGCTCAATTTGTGTCAAAAATATATTACATTCCCATAATTTGTGCCGTAAGCCCACAATAATGTTCGTAAAAATATTCAAACACTCTGGGTGCTGCTAACTTCGCATAGCATTATCACTAAATTAATGGCACAAATTTCTAAATCTGTGACCTATTTCTTATTTTTACCATAAAGACATCCAACTCCTGAAGTTTGTGACCTCATACTTTTCTGGAAAATATTAAAATACTGTGATTGTGGCCTGGAGCACCATCAACAGTATAAATTCTGAGATCTATGCCAACATTGAATACCAAATTTGAGTCGTAAAGAATATCACACACCTATTATTTGTTTCACATAGTTTTCATGAAAATACCAGTAGCCTCACATTCAAATTAAGGAAGGTCGTTTAGAGGAAGTGCACCCACATTAGCATGGTGTGTGGTGTGTGTGTGTGTGTGTGTGTGTGTGTGTGTAAAAGGGGTGGGTAGATGTGACTAATCATGATATGTTCAAAACCACCTGGCTAAGATTATTGCTTTGACCTCACAGTCAGCGGCAATCAATATAATTATTATCATGAGGCTGACTCCTACTAAACCACGCGGCCGCTGATGCAGATAGCCCCTCTCTTTAAAATAAGCTTCTAATTATCTGATATCACCGCCTATGTTACACATTTGAGAAACACGTGTGGATATTTAGTGCTGAACTAGTTTTTTGTGTGAATAGTTGGCATTTTAATAGTTTTCGTGAACATAACAGAAAACTTTGGTTAGCTACCAGCCGCAGTTTAATACCACAAATTACGAAAATGTTGCCAGTAATATTTGTTGAATTTGTGCTTCAAAAAACCCCATTTTTATAGTTGGTGCTGCCTTAATTTTCCATAAAACACTTTAATGTACTACCGCCTATCACTACTTGTAAAACCTAAATCAAACAAATTCTTTAATACAGGTCACAGGATATTATTTACTATTCCATAGGCTGTGCCACATAAATAAATCAGTTTTATATAATGTGCCATAAATGGTTTTGGAGAAAAGAAGCAAAAAACTGCTAAGTGAAACATGCAGCACCAACATTTTAAAACTACAAATAATATTTTAACAAGACTAGCATCACAAATTAATAAGAAAATCTAGTATAGTTGTGATAATATTCTTAATTATTTAAAATATAATGAAAATAATTTTGCTTAATATATTAGTATAACCTCATATTTTCTTACGTATAAGATTGTGGCTCTGTGTGTGTGTGTGTGGGGGGGGGGGGGTGTTTACACAAGATACAAGAGTCGACACATTCACACAAAGGAACTATTGATAACCGCTTAAGGGGTGGCTACAGATTGAGGCAGAGAAATACATTCGTCAATCCATCGAGAGATCTCATGTACCCCAAAAGGAAGTTTGATCTATTTTATTTACAAAACCTTTTCAATTATAAAATATACTTTTGGGATGTAACTCTCACAATAGACCGAACCACCGATGATGGGGAAATCAGGGCTACGAATTTCAGTCAGGTGTATTGAGGGTGTTTGTTTCTAAATATTTTTTTTTACACTCGCAAAACAAATTCGGATACACATACTATAAATTCAACCATTCTCATTCTTAACACATTAGCGCAATTAGTGTGGCCTACATACGCATATAACCAGAACGCGGTGCTGATAGTAAAATAATATTAATTATTATTATTACTATGATTTTAATTTCCTTTATTATAGTGCTGGCCAAAGTCACAAGAGCTACATACCACCCGGTCCGGTGACCGCGTGGTCTAATGCGCTAATCTCGTGTTGGACTAGACTGCTGAAGACGGGGAGATCGGGGTTCGATCCCGGTCGGGTGCACTGTGGTTTTTTCCTTAAATTGTTTTCCACTCTCCCTCCACGCAAATGCAGGTACAATTCCTCTAGATCTAGCCTTCTATTTCCAATTAGTGTAATTAGTACAAAGGTGTATAGGTGTATAACCTGAGCAGGTAGTAAGACGTGGTGCTAAAAAGTTACATAACAGGCCATCACTGAATAATACACAAGTATTACATAAAAGTATAGCTGCATAAGAATATAAAATAAACAATCATAGGTAATTAGAGATATGAGAGAGAAAATTTCCCAATTATTTTCCCCGGAAAATTTTCCAAATATTTTTTTCTGTAAAATAATTTCAACTGATTAAATGGATAGTAATAATAACAGTAATAATAATTAGTGGTAGTGGTAGCAGTAGTAGTATTAGTGAAGAAACACCTGCTTCGGTGGTCGCGTGATCAAACGCGATACTATCGCAATAGAATAGACTGCCGATGACATGGAGATCGAAGTTCTATCCCGATCGGGTATCCTGAGGCCGGTTTTCCTAAATGGTTTTCCCCACTCTCACTTCACGCAAATGTGGGCGCAATTCCTCTAAATTCAACCTTCCTCATCCCAAACACATTGGCGTAATTAGTACATAAGTGTATAAGCCAAACGGGTGGTAATACATGGTGATAAAAAAGTAGTAAAGAAACAAATGAATGATGGCCTTTTTAGACATGCTTTGTTCATAAATCATACTCCAAATTTAGGTCATCAATAAGTTAATTAAAATAATTTTAAGGTTGACCCGACATTCTTCTCCCCCTATCCTCCATGTTTCTTATCCACCCCTACCCACCCCAATCCCTTCCCCCTTCTTTTAACACACTCGTCTCCTAAAACACGATAATTTGAAGTATAATAGGCTCAAAGTGTCAAATTTTAACACCCCAACCACAAGCCGCCACAGCAGAAAATTTTCATCTCTATAATAGTAACTAAATAATGGCGCATTGACATTATTAAAATAACTGTAAGAAGAAAAAGAATAATATTGTAAATTTAGAACATGTACTGAGTAAATTAATCAAAAGAGCTCTCCTTTAATAATAAATAATAATAATAATAATAATAATAATAATAATAATAATAATATAATAATAGTAATAATAAAATTATGTGAAGGTCGTGGGTTCTAGCGCGCCACTCTCGCAAAAGACTAGACTGCAGAGGATGGAGAGATCGGAGTTCGATCCCGATTGGGTGCACTGAGGGTTGTTTTCCCTAAATGATTTCCTACTCTCTTTTCCTCTCTCTCCACGTAAATGCGGGTACACTTCCTCTACCTACCTCATCCCTATCCCATTAGCGTAATTATTAGATAGGCATATAACCCAAACGGGTTGTAAGAAGTGGTACTAGTAATAAAAATAAAAGTATGAACACTTTACCTCATCTGCCTGCCTCAAATAGTGTTGTATATCAGTCAGAGTTCATATAGTAACACAATTGCTCATCTTGCGTTTTTATAACATAATATAATGCATATCTTATAACAATATACTATAATAATTGATTCTATATGTTTACCTTCATGAATTCCAGCAGTTTATTATTTTGAGATAGGCCTGTCAGTTTCGGATTCAATTCTAGGTGTATGCGACTAGATTATACTATTGTATTCTCGATAGTTTATAACAAGGAAGAAAATGTAATAGAATTCGGGAAGTTGGCTTGTGTGAAAGTGTTGTAATAAAAAAAAATTCAGGAACAATAATCTAAAACCGACATCTTAATTTATTGTGCTAATTTCTTCCCATACTCTTCACTTTTAACAAAAATATAAAAATTAATATAATCGGGTATATTGGAGAAAATAAAATTTGAAACCTCCCTACCAAAAAAAGCCATAATTAAAAAAAAATTGGTAGTTTTTTTGCTGCTTTGTTGTAAAAGAAAATGTGTGTGCTGTTAGGTGGAATGACAATAATTCTGTGGTTTCAATGTCACTGGTGAAGCGTTATTCTACTGCAAATCATAGTAGCATTAATATTCTTCAGCCTAGTGTAGCAAGATAATACAACCTCTACGTGGGAGGAGAAGACCAATTTGATACAAATCTTCCCACAGAATAGCAATGAGAGGGGAAAAATTGCACCACTCAATCCTATTTTTGACTACTAAATGTGTGATAAACTGATAATATATATCATATATCCCATTTATATGGCTGCAACTTTGATACATGCAATATTTGTCAGTCCAGAGATATTCACTAACTCTCCGATAAGGTAAATAGCTGAAAATTGGCACACTAATTATTGTAGTTACCTAACAAATGATTCAAACTTACATTTTTGTCTTCTTAGCAACACCATAATCTAGATCAAAGGTGGGCAAACTTTTCTCCCCAATGGCCACATGGACATCTGTAAGGTCTCTAGCATGTGGCAAAAATCTAAATTTACTAAATAATAAAATTTATTTTCATACAAAAATACATGTATTAGTCATATAACTATATAACTTTGGTGCACAAAGAAAGTAGCAGATAAACTCTAATATGTCATCACAAATAAATTTAAATATGTTATGACTGGTGTTATGACTGGTGCTTCTTAGCCTACCTAAATGTTGTTTAATAACTACTCGTAGGTGACCTTGCGGTCAGGGATAAGGTGTCAGACTTATGTGCTGGGGGTCCGGGTTCAAGCCTTGGTCCCGGCCATTGATCTCTATAATATAACTGGATGCTGTCGTCTGCATACCATTGTGTAAGAGAGAAAGATACTTTCGGGTATCTCTTTCTCTCTTTCACCCATACAAGGCAATGTGGCATTTTGACATGGTTCATTAATTTGATTGAATATATGAGATACATCAATGTGAGTGGTTAAATTAAAAAAATATGTTAGCTAAAGCTTTGAAGAGCATATAAAAGTTCAAAACTGGTTAGTTTTTTCTATAAATAAGTTGATGTAGCCTAATATGTACGAAGATTTTTGAAGGAAGCTTACTTGTAAGGCTTTATCTCGTACCAGAATCCTACCCTATAGTTATGTTTAGTTAGGATAAAAGACCTTCCAGAAGGAAATTTCAACTTATGTTCTAAATTGCCGTTCATCCTACCAAAATATTATATATATGATAGTATTCTGGTACGAAATAAAGCAGATAAAGTAGATACTGTACTTCCTAAAAGCCAATATCCTAAATTATCATTTGAACGTAAGACTTCTAACAAAGTGTGTCATTTAAACAAATGTAATACAGTTTTTAGATAACTTGTTTTATTATAGTTATCAAAATTTCAACATAATATGGTTTCTGAAATATATGAGCCAACTTAAAAAAAAACTGTTATTATTACAATAATACTTTCCACAATCCTATAACCTAAGTGATAGTTTGAATGCATGGCAACTATTCAAAGTTTGTCATTCAAACTAATGTAATCAAGATTTAAGATACCTTGTTCATTATATTTATCGAATTTTCAATATAATATGGTTTCTGAAACCAATATACAAGCTAATAACCAACTTTAAATATAAGTGTTGTCGTGGCAGACTGTAAACAACATTGATGATAACTACATAAAAATTGAAATATCTAAGCTTTTATTCGTATTTGTACAGTATTACCTGTAAAACTGGATTGTATAGCCTTTAATGTAAATGTTTCTTCAGGAAATTATGTTATAATAATTCACTATTTTCAAACAATAACACTTTTATTCATCAGAGACATGTTTTCGCATAATAACATTTAAAGAAACCGTTAAATCTGTCCCCCCCTCAGTGTAGCAGACGATACACTTGAGCGTCATGCTTTTGTCCTTGGAATGTGCATGTGTATGTCCATCCAGTTATATTATAGAGATCAATGGTTCCGGCACAGATCTATCTGACTGCAAGACCCTTCCTTCACCTCTGACAAGACGTGTAAGTTATTAATCACAACTTGTGAATGTGTGGAATGCCAGACCTTCACCGTGGTTCGGATCCCACGTTAAACTGTAGGTCCTCCATTTCATCTCACAATCACCCTACCATTCATTACACGTTAGGATAAGTGCGTATAAACCGAACGGGTAGTAAGACGTGGTGCTAGTAGTAGTAGTAGTAATAATAAAATAAAAATAATAATAATAATAGCTCAAGCTGTTTTCGTTAATGGGCTATGTGGAAAGACACAAAACATTAGGGAATTATGTGAAGAGATGCACTACCAAACAGTGTGTATTTTAATAGATTAAAATAAAAAATCATTATTTTTAAAGCCTCAATTTTTTATATTAATTAACCAATCCCCTTGATCTATATACTTTTAGCACACTATTATATTTTGGTAAAAGTTTGTAAGAATTTACTGTACAACAGTACAATCAGTGTGAAGTCTTATGAAGAATCCGCGAAGGGACATGCGATGCGGACTTCCAGTGCCAAAAGGTTTCCCACCCCTGGGTTTAACATTCACTCAGAGACAGAGACGTTTAGTCAGCATAATGTATTGAGAGGGGAAATAGAAATGCAGCGGCCTTCGAGGAGGGAATTACAGAGTGAAGCAGAAGCTACAAGTGTTTAGGTGTTTGATTGAAAACTATCATGGCACAAATTTAGAGGATAAAATACTCCTGTGGCACAAATTCAGCTCTAAATATTGGTATTTCATAATTTGTGCCGTTGTTGGGATTTCCTCCATCTGAACTTACTGGAATTTGTCACAATTATATGTTTGGTTAATTCCATTCTTGTCCTTCGTTTCTAAGTGTTTGGAAGTTTCACAGAATCTATTATTTTTGTACTTAAATTAAATTTGGCACGTGCAAATAGTTGGGTAGTGAATGAAATTTTGTATTTAAATACAAGTATTTCATCGTATGCGTAACATGTCAGTGTTCAATTTTGTATTGATTTTTGAACATGGCTTTTGTTTTGTAAACGTGAAAAACGTGGCTAAAAAGTGTACAATGGGGGCTGAACAGGGTGGCATGGGAGTATTTCCCCCACTGGAAATAATCCCACTCTCCCCAACTGCAATAAAATCCCACCTTGTACATTTATTTCCCACCCTCGGATATTCTCGACTATTGAGCCGAAAAAAATACCTTGTATCAAACTCCGTATAGCTTCTAGATGCATCCAAGTTTGAAATATTTTTCAGGGAATACTTACCAAATTTTGACAGCTTCTTAATTAGGCATCTTAATTACCCCCAACATTTAGGTCCAAGGTCACTCTAAATATCTTTTAAGAACATTCCAAATATTCTCCAAGGGCATCCAAAAAACTACCTTTTATATAATAAAACAATCACAAATTTGCTATGAAACATAAACTCAAATAAGTCAGAACTAAACATAAAAAAACCACAAGTACGCTAAGTTGAAAACTATGAATTTTTTATTTATTTATGTGGTACTGACATACTTTTCATAGTTTGTCATAGCTTAAAAAATTTAGAAAATATTATTCTCTTTTATTTTTATGCAAAGCTGACAAATGAACGAGTCTTTTACCCGCCTCGGTGGCCGCACGGTCTAACGCGCTAATCTCATGTTAGATTAGACTGCCAAGGATGGGGAAATCGGGGTTTTATCCCAATTGGGTGCACTGGGGGCTTCCACACCTAAATTGTTTCCCACTCTCCAAGCAAATGTGGATGCACTTCCTCTAAATTGCACCTACCTACTCCCTGGACCATTAGTGTAATTAGTACATAGGCGTATAATCCGAACTGGTAGTAAGACACGGTGCTAAGCAAGGATTGTGTTTCTCTACTGTTATAACCCCTTATTCACTTCGTCCCTCTCAACAAAATAGCTTCATCGTAAAGGAAAATATTATATAATTCTTAAATAATAAATTAGTAGATATTTTTTATAGAAATCTAAATTTATAGTAGAAACTAATGTACGAGTATTTAAAATTATCAGTAATAAATTAATATGTTGTACTGGAACGTACCATTTGATGAATTTCGGCGAAAAAGTGGGGGGGAGGAAAGATACAGACGATATTAAGAAATTAAGGATTTGTAGTCTCCCCTTTTCTTGCCTCAATTACAATACCGCTGGACGCCCTCTTAGGTCAAGCATTTAAATCTGTCTCTTGGTATATACATTAATTTCAATAATGTTAAATTATCAGAGAATGCATGGACACAATAATGTATTTGATAATACAGTAATACCTTATGCTTTTTTATATGTGTCCAATATATAGTATGATTTTGGTAGGAAGAACAGAAGTTAGTTACTAAAGTTACTAAAACTATTTTAATATATTAATACATCAAGTCATATTATCTGCAGCTGTTAGTTTGACATATATTATCAATACCGATAAATTAACACTAATAATATAGTACAATGTTGCCAATATTGGCCACAGATAAATATAAATATGTTTGAATTTTTTCTACTTTTCTTCCAACCAAATAGAGGCTATAGACTGTGAAACAATTTGTCTAAAGCAGTGACGTAACCAGGATTTCATTTGGGGACGAGGGAGGAGTATTGGAAAGTTCCTCCTTCCCCAATTTATCGGCCTGATTGTACAAACCCGCTCTTGCATAGGCATCCTGATTGTATAAATACTACTAACAATACCAACACCTCTTCCCCACTTACAAGAAGAGCAAGTACAGTAGCTCCACGACTTATTTGGTGCTGACTGACAGCTCACAGCTGACTTCTGACACTCAACATTTAGGTATATACCTAAATTTTGACTGTCAGAAGTTACAGCTGTTAAACACATGTTTTTTGTAGATCATATGGTTCAACGTAGGGATTAATAATTTGGTCTGGTAACGTTTTGAAGCCGTCAGCTGTCAGCTGTGAACTGTCAGTCAGCACCAAATAAGTCATGCATAGGGTTTACACATTGAGATTGTGTTATATCACGGCTCACCTAAATCAAACAAGCATACCATGGTCACGATAAACTATAGGTTATAGACTATTTTTAAGACCGTAGAGAAATACAAAAAATATTATTTATTCAAATTAAAACATTCAAAGCACACAAGTAAAATTTTAAAATGAAATAAGAACAGGCTTAAGTAACTGTGACCGCCTCTGTGGTCTAGTGGTCTGAGTATCTGGCTACAGATCCAGAGGTACCGGGTTAAAACCTTGGCGCTTCCAGATTTTATGTGAAACAGTGGGTCTGAAACAGGGTCAACTCAGCCTCGTGAGGTTAAATGAGGAGATACTTGAATTTAAAAAAAATATAGCTGCTCAGGTCTAGAAAGCCGTGTTTGAGGGCTGGAGGTATCATTGTGCTGACCAACACACCGCAAGAGTTGGCACCATGGCCCCCTTCAGACGACCGTTACCAGCTTCTCCGTTAGCAAATGATAGAGATAAAGGGGAGGTTTCACACACAGTCACAGAACGGAAGCGTTGTTAACGGTCTAAGTTGCGGCACCAAGAATGGCTGTGTGTGAAACCCTCCATTTATCTCTAGCATTTGCGAACGGAATCGCTACCGATGGTCATTAGCAGCGCCACCGAAGAGGGCATAATTCGGCATCCACTCGGTAGGTATAGCTCGATTGCGGGATGACGACATGAAACTACTTTTTATTTTAAGTAACTGTAGCCTATCAAGTTGGCAACAAACGGAGAGGACTAACGCCTGCTAACCAAGGTTTTGGGGGAGGGGGTCTGGACCCGCATGACCCTCCCCCGTTGGTCACGTCACTGTCTAAAAGGAAGAAAATTTCAAATCGACTAATAATATTACATTTAATTCCTAGATACCCTCTTCGTTAGTTGAATGGTCTAACGCGTCACTCTCGTAGTAAACTGGTCTGCAAATAACCATGAGCTTGAGGTTCGAATATAGGTTGGGTGTACGGGTGGTTTTTCTTGAAGGTTTTCCACTCTCCCTCTACGAAAATGAGTGTACACTTCCTCTAATAACAACGTTCCTCTTCCCTAAACTGTTAGCGTAATTAGTACATGTGGGTATACTCCGAACGGGCACCAACGCGGTGCCAATATATAAATAATTCCTAGAAAACAAAATGTACTACACCATCTATAAAAATATTTCATGTATGATTCATTTTACAGGCTCATTGGAGCACCTAATAATAGGAAAATAAATAGGGTCCATTGGAACCGAATAGGAAGCAAGTTGGTGGAGTTCCACCTTAAATCAATCATTTAGACTTTAGAGGACCACGATTTGAAGAACATATCGGCTTCTCTTAGTAAATCACATCTAATATATTGAAAAAAACCGATTCTGATAGTTGCGTGATCACTCTTTTCAGTATGTAGGATGAATAGATAAAACTATCGACACTAAAGATATCTAGCACTTTTTGTTTGGGAATAATTCACATTCAAACATAAAGGTTTCCACAAAATACATTTTCAATTAATTATAAACTATTCTAAAATTTACGATTTTTATATATATATATATATGTATAAAATTTACGATTTTATATATATATATATATATATATATATATATGTATAAAATTTACGATTTTATATATATATATATATACACATATATATATATATATATATATATATATATATATATATATATATATATATATGTAACCAAACGGCCTAATTTGTAAGAACTGTTTATATAATATTGTGTGTTATGGATTGCGAATGACAAAACGAGTGTTGCGGGTTGTTGTGATTAGCCTATAAACAAATATAATAGAGGAGCTGACCACATAAACATCGTCAACATTTCTAAGGTAGAAACCAGGCCAGAAGGCAGGATAGAGTGTATGGGATCCAGCCATCGTGGCTGAATAAACATCACAGTCTAGGAGTCATTCTGCCCGATTCGACAGTACGCGGGCAAGGACGCCAGTTCATCAGTATTCGTAGAGGTGGGCTACCGCTCGATCCCAGTGTACCAGGGTCCTGGGACCATGTAGAGACCACCTAAGAGTCAGACAGGCCATTGGGTATTCCTAGCAACACCTTGTTTTGTCACAAGATTCCGAATATTATTTAAGTTATTTCACTTTTACATTATTATCAACAGCACATTTGTAATAGAATATTAATACTAATAAACCTCTTTAAAAACCAAGTCTAACATCAATCACGAACCCGCACAAGTATACAGAATTACAGTACCCCATTCCTCGTCCATCCTGACAGATTCTAAGTACACGTCATTAGGACAAGGGGGAGGATGTAACATATTTTAAATTTTATTATAGAAAAATAAAATTATCTATACGATACATAATAACTGGAATATTACGGTTTTAGTCTGGGACATTATTCCATTTTTATTCCTTATAAAATCATATTTATTAACAGTAAAAAGTATTATTACTTTTTAACATATTATTATTAAAATATAATATGGTTAATATATATATATGAGTTCACTTTAGAATATTTAGTTATGTGAATACAACCATGCCACACCTATGAAGATAAGTTAAAACCACATATGAGTTTAATAACCAACATCTGTGCTCGTGTGGGAGTTTCATAAATAGAAAATGTGGCACCTTAAATTAGACGATTCATGGCGCTTTCTTAAACATACATTACACTTTAAAGGTGATTTAATTAAAATGATGACCCGCCTTGGTGGCGTAGTTGGCTAACGCGCTAGTCGTGTTAAGCCCGACTGCCGAGGACGAGGAGATCGAGGTTCGAATCTCGGTCGGGTGAACTGGGAGTGGTTTTTCCTAAATGGTTTTCCACTCTCCCTGCACGCAAGTGCGGGTTCACTTCCTCTATTCAACCTTCCCAATTCCTAATCCATTAGCGTAATTAGTACTTAAGCGTATAAACCGAACGGGTAGTAAGACGCGGTGCTAAATAATAATAATAATAATAATAATTAAATTGATGAAAGATCAGAATACATCACCTATGTAGATTAGTTGTAAATACGTATGAGTGTAATCGCCACCATGTGTGGTCGTGGGGCAGTTTCAAATATAGAAGTTGTGGCACCTTAAAGTAGAGTCATCGTAGCGCTATTAAACACGTAAGTTCCGAATTAAAGCTAATTTACTCTTAATTTCCGGCAGACCCAGGTATCACACCTATGTAGATTAGTTGCTGGCACTTATGAGTGTAATCGCCACCATGTGTGGTCGTGGGGCAGTTTCAAATATAGAAGTTGTGGCACCTTAAAGTAGAGTCTGCCAAGCGCTATTAAACACGTAAGTTCCGAATTAAAGCTAATTTACTCTTAATTTCCGGCAGACCCAGGTATCACACCTATGTAGATTAGTTGCTGGCACCTATGAGTGTAATCGCCACCATGTGTGGTCGTGGGGCAATTTCAAATATAGAAGTTGTGGCACCTTAAAGTAGAGTCTACCTAGCGCTATTAAACACGTAAGTTTCGAATTAAAGCTAATTTACTCTTAATTTCCGGCAGACCCAGGTACCACACCTATGTAGATTAGTTACTGGCACTCGTGAGTGTAATCGCCACCATGTGTGGTCGTGGGGCAGTTTCAAATATAGAAGTTGTGGCACCTTAAAGTAGAGTCATCGTAGCGCTATTAAACACGTAAGTTCCGAATTAAAGCTAATTTACTCTTAATTTCCGGCAGACCCAGGTACCACACCTATGTAGAATAGTTGCTGGCACTTATGAGTGTAATCGCCACCATGTGTGGTCGTGGGGCAGTTTCAAATATAGAAGTTGTGGCACCTTAAAGTAGAGTCTACCTAGCGCTATTAAACACGTAAGTTCCGAATTAAAGCTAATTCACTCTTAATTTCCGGCAGACCCAGGTACCACACCTATGTAGATTAGTTGCTGGCACTTATGAGTGTAATCGCCACCATGTGTGGTCGTGGAGCAGTTTCAAATATAGAAGTTGGGGCACTGTAAAGTAGAGTCTACCTAGCACTATTAAACACGTAAGTTCCGAATTAAAGCTAATTTACTCTTAATTTCCGGCAGACCCAGGTATCACACCTATGTAGATTAGTTGCTGGCACCTATGAGTGTAATCGCCACCATGTGTGGTCGTGGGGCAATTTCAAATATAGAAGTTGTGGCACCTTAAAGTAGAGTCTACCTAGCGCTATTAAACACGTAAGTTTCGAATTAAAGCTAATTTACTCTTAATTTCCGGCAGACCCAGGTACCACACCTATGTAGATTAGTTACTGGCACTCGTGAGTGTAATCGCCACCATGTGTGGTCGTGGGGCAGTTTCAAATATAGAAGTTGTGGCACCTTAAAGTAGAGTCTGCCAAGCGCTATTAAACACGTAAGTTCCGAATTAAAGCTAATTTACTCTTAATTTCCGGCAGACCCAGGTACCACACCTATGTAGATTAGTTGCTGGCACCTATGAGTGTAATCGCCACCATGTGTGGTCGTGGGGCAGTTTCAAATATAGAAGTTGTGGCACCTTAAAGTAGAGTCATCGTAGCGCTATTAAACACGTAAGTTCCGAATTAAAGCTAATTTACTCTTAATTTCCGGCAGACCCAGGTACCACACCTATGTAGAATAGTTGCTGGCACTTATGAGTGTAATCGCCACCATGTGTGGTCGTGGGGCAGTTTCAAATATAGAAGTTGTGGCACCTTAAAGTAGAGTCTACCTAGCGCTATTAAACACGTAAGTTCCGAATTAAAGCTAATTCACTCTTAATTTCCGGCAGACCCAGGTACCACACCTATGTATATTAGTTGCTGGCACTTATGAGTGTAATCGCCACCATGTGTGGTCGTGGGGCAGTTTCAAATATAGAAGTTGGGGCACCTTAAAGTAGAGTCTGCCAAGCGCTATTAAACACGTAAGTTCCGAATTAAAGCTAATTTACTCTTAATTTCCGGCAGACCCAGGTACCACACCTATGTAGATTAGTTGCTGGCACCTATTAGTGTAATCGCCACCATGTGTGGTCGTGGGGCAGTTTCAAATATAGAAGTTGTGGCACCTTAAAGTAGAGTCTGCCAAGCGCTATTAAACACGTAAGTTCCGAATTAAAGCTAATTTACTCTTAATTTCCGGAAGACCCAGGTACCACACCTATGTAGATTAGTTGCTGGCACCTATGAGTGTAATCGCCACCATGTGTGGTCGTGGGGCAGTTTCAAATATAGAAGTTGTGGCACCTTAAAGTAGAGTCTACCTAGCGCTATTAAACACGTAAGTTCCGAATTAAAGCTAATTTACTCTTAATTTCCGGCTGACCCAGGTACCACACATATGTAGATTAGTTGTAGATACGTATGAGTGTAATCGCCACCATGTGTGGTCGTGGGGCAGTTTCAAATATACAAGTTGTGGCACCTGAAATTAGAGTCTGCCTAGCGCTATTAAACACGTAAGTTCCGAATTAAAGCTAATTTACTCTTAATTTCCGGCAGACCCAGGTACCACACCTATGTAGATTAGTTGCTGGCACCTATGAGTGTAATCGCCACCATGTGTGGTCTTGGGACAATTTCAAATATAGAAGTTGTGGCACCTTAAAGTAGAGTCATCGTAGCGCTATTAAACACGTAAGTTCCGAATTAAAGTTAATTTACTCATCATTTCTGGCAGACCCAGGTACCACACCTATGTACATTAGCTTTTGGCACATATGAGTGTAATCGCCACCATATGTGGTCGTGGGGCAGTTTCAAATATAGAAGTTGTGGCACCTTAAAATCGACTCATCTTAGCGCTATGTAACATATACGTTCCACTTCAAAGGTAATTTACTCAAAAATTCCGATAGACCCAGGTACCATACTTATGTAGATTAGTTTTAGGCACCTATGATCCTAATCGCCACTATGTGTGGTCGTGTGGCAGTTTCAAATATAGAAGTTGTAGCACCTTAAAATAGTGTCATCATAGTGCTATTAAATTTGTAGGTTCCAAATTAAAGCTAATTTACTCCAAATATCCGGCAAACCCAGGTACCACACCAATGTAAATTATTTTTAGGGACCTATGAGTGTTATCGCCACCATGTTTGGTCGTGTGGCAGTTTCAAATATTAAAGAAGTTTTAGCACCTCACAATGATTTACCTATAGCTCATTTGTGATGTAAATAAACTTTCAGATGCTATTTTTTTTTTTTAAATTCTGAATATTCTTTTTCTTTCATAAGGATTTCTTATTATTTCTATAAATTACATTATTAATATTAACGGCCAATAATTGGAATAACAGCAATACAATTAAAATCAACTGCCACCATAACGAATATGTTTGTATTATATAATTTATGATATTTAATGTTTTGCAGTTTCTTTATATATTAAAAATAATTGATTAAAACATAAACTTCATTCAGTCCTTTTGAATAGATTAACTATTTAATTTTTGGTTTGCATATTTTACTTAATTCATATAATTTTTCGTTACTGCCATCTATTATCTTAATATAATAGTTCGTTTTATTTATTCTCGATTTGAGTGCCCTCTAATGGTTATCTGAAAACTAATAGTTATATCTGGTTCCAAAGTTTGATGTTGTCACCCTGCGCATTGCTTGTTTTCCCCTAGAATAAACGTTTATGTGGCTGTGGCTAAGTTCAGTAAAGTAGATGTAGCTGGAAAACCATTGAACTAGATAAATGACTAGCTCATTTACTGAATTAAATCACTTTGAGCTGTTCCCAAAATTGAACTTTGCCAATTTCTACTTTGTATATATTTAAGATAATTATTTGGTTATGTTTACTTTCAACTATAACACTTTTGAGCTTAACAATTTTGTCAAGTCAGCGTTACATGCGTTTTCACAATAGTCTCTGGTTTTCACTAGCGACATCAACGGCTAGACACGGTGCCTATACTCGTTTTAGTTGGATCCCATACAGGTCAACTTAAAAATAATATATGGGGTTAATATTGTGTTAAGTAATGAACTGATTTTTTAACTCCAATTCATATATAGCAACAGTTTTTTTATCGTCTGCTCTCACTTCCTAGTCCAGTGTTATTTTAAAGCTGGTGAAGTTCTTTCTCTCACTCTTACAATGAATACGTTGAAAGTAAAGTTCCTGCTCCTTTCTAGATTAAATAATATTATTATACATCACTACTCTATAATATAACCATTACGTACTATTAAGTGCAATTTGCATAGGGGATAGTAAATAAATCATTTTTATAACTAGTAGTTTATTGTTGCACTACTACAACACGCCTCCTGCAAACGGCCGTATTCAATTTAATTATTTCACACTAGCGCTTAGAAGTTTATTTACAAAGCCTTGGACTAAAAAGGTTTTATTAGAGAATATATTAATTTGTGTTTATGTTCATTGGTTAGTTGACTATTTTTATAAATATATACAAATATACACATTAGCAAATTATTTGCAATCTTCCTCTTCCATGTTAGAACCATCAAAATTATTTTCTTTATCGAAATGAGTATGGTGTATACCATTTTACGTCTTTAATGGGCTATTCTACAATCAACGCAAAAGGTTTTCAGGGTTAACTTATAATGAAAATTTAAACTAGGTTGTAAAGAAGCTGTGGGAAGGCTTTCAAGGAAATACTGGATTTATTTATAGAAGCTGTCTAGTGACTAGGTTGTAGAGTAGCACAACATTTTATACACACTATTTAGTGAAACAAAATATTTGAATTATTTTTGTGTTCTGCAAAGATGGAGGATATTTTTCATTGGTGCAGAGAAGGAAATGCTATGCAAGTACGTGTTTGGCTTGATGACACAGAACATGACATGAATCAAGGGTAAGTAGGCTATTGTGATTGTTTTTCTTTGTTTCAAATTAAATAAAAATTCCAATGTGAGTGGTAAAACTAAGTATAACTTCACATCTCATAGTAATTAGTCTTATAGAAGCATACTAGGTATTTGCAAACTTCTGTGAAGAGACCACGCCCATTTTTAGTGGGTTAACCAGTTCATGACGTAAGCTCTACTCAGCCCACATGTCAGAGGAAAGGAGAATGAACCTGTGTTACAGCCTAATTAGGTCATACACGCTAAAACTTTCAAATAAAAAAATAATCTTAATGTTGTAGGCATACTTAAACTCCCATAAATATAATCACCTATTTTTTGATATTTTTGTTGTTATTGTAATAATTAGTGAAATTTCCTGAACCACTTTCACCACATTTCTAAAAATCTAAAAGTATGATATTTACTCACTCTAGTATATAACTTATATTTACTAAAATAGTTCAACACTCCCATTTTATTTGACAATAATTGACTTACCAATATTCCAAGATGTAGGTTATTTTATTGTGTAGATGTAATAATATGTAAACAATTTGATACAACTAAGTATTTTGAACGTACGATTAATACTAGGCCCTAGACTTAGAATCAATTTAGGCCTGAACGCATATTCAATAAAATTTGTCCATTTTAAAAATTGTAATAAGTTATGGGGCCTATTACACTTCTATTCAAACTGTTTACACCAGCTTCGGTGGCAGCATGATCAGCAGCGTCACACTTGTGTTTTAGATTAAACTCCCAATTACAGGGAGATCAAGGTCCATATCCCAGTCAGGTGTATCGAGAGTGGTTTTTCCGAAATGGTGTTACACTCAACCTCCATGCAAATGCAGGTACACTTCTTCTAAAATCACCCTTATTTATATTTATCTCATTTGCCTAGTTAGCAGGCCTACATATGAACAGGCAATAAGAGTTCTAAAAATATTTGTTCACAAATTACATAACTTAATGTATAAAGTTACAAGTTGTATAACCTCAATAAATTTCAATTTGATAATGTCACTTAAAACTGTCATATTTAAACTAAACTTGGATCAGGCCTCTTGAGCACAGTGGGTATTTTTTCTCTTGCAATATTTTTACAATTTTATATTTCACTACAGTTGACCTCATAGTCTTGGGGTAAAGTGCTTACCTCAGGACTTGATGTTCGTGGGCTCAAACCCAGCCGTGGTCGACAAATTTTTCTTGAGCGATAAACATCTTAAGCACAACTTTCTTTGGAGGGAAAGTAAAGCCATCGTTCCTTTGTTAATTGTGGCATATAAAAGAACCCTTAAATTATGTGAAAATACCTTTGCCGGCAACATTGGTAGTCCTGTTCGCTCACTGTCATAGAAATTGTCCTTTGCTGATAAAATCGGTCAGTTCAAACAGGGCATGTTAAATACTTTGAATCAATAAAAGAAAAATTTAATCTTTTCTCTTATTCTTACACTCTGCACATTTTCCTATTAATTACATAAATTATGTTAATATTTCTTCCAGAGATGACCATGGATTCAGTCCTTTGCATTGGGCTTCCAAAGAAGGGCACATAAAGCTTGTGGATTTACTTATTCTTCGGGGGGCTCGCATCAATGCTACCAACCGTGGGGATGATACTCCATTACATTTGGCTGCAGCACATGGTCACCGGGATATTGTACTCATGGTACCTTAACCAACATTTTAATGATAGTGCCAAGAAAAATTTTTATTTGAGTGATAAACCTTCACTATTGTCAATGTAATGTTTTATATCTTAATATTGTTTGTCAAAACTTCACTGCATGGCCATAGAATGAAGCCTAACTATTTTATTTGTAATTAACTGGTAATTGGTAACTATAGATGGATCATTTCCTCTATTTTATGACTCGAATCCTGATTCAAGTTTTGATGTTAACTTCTTCAGATTTCAAATTCGAATCCGAAGTTTGGTAAAAATTATGGGCTAAAGAGGAAATATAAATAAGAAATATATTCAAAATAGTAACTAAAGTATGTTGTCCTCAGTATTTTTGGGGTAAAGTGCTCCTCAGGACTCAATGTTCATGGGTTAAAACCTGGCCAGAGTCGACGAATCTTTCTTAAGTGATTAAAATCTGTGGCACAACTTCATTTGTAGTAGAATTAAAGCCGTTGGTCCTATTTCGATTATGTCATGTAAAAGAACCCTGGAAGTTATGTGATAATATCGTTCCCAGCCCATTTGCTAGGTCTTTTGCTTTCACTCATAAAAATTCTTGTTGCTGATATAATCAGTTGGTTCACAAAATGCATGTTAGTTACTTCAAATAAATAAAATAAATAAATAGGTAATTGAATGTAAAAGGTCTTCCTTAAATGTATTAACTACAACATTCATACATTCAGCTAAGTTTTAAATTAATGTTCTGAAGACTGGTTGTTACCGGTATGTACGGCAGCTTAGCTCATTCGGTTTGCGTGTCTGTCTACTGAGCTAAGGGTCTCAGGTTCAATTCCGACATGGCTGAAAAATTACAAATCGGTGAAATGTGGTTTTACCCTTTCACAGTGATGAATTAAAGGCTGGGAGACTGGATGTTGTCCCTTTGACCTAGTTTAAGTTAGATTATAAGGAAAATTAACATTTAATATTATACCATACCTGCTTCGCAGGGTCTCAGGTGTCACACTCGCAATAGACTAAACTGCTGTGATAGGCAGATTGGGGTTTGAATCCCCGTTGGGTCCAGGCCTACTGAGGGTGGTTTTTCTAAAATAGTTTTCCACTCTCCCAAACAAAAGTGGGTCCACTTATTCTAAATTCAACCTTCCTATCCCTAACACATTAGTGTAATTAATACACATGTTGTAGCTGAACAGATATGTAAGATGCAGCGCTATTATATATATTCTACCATTAACTTGTGAGCTTATGTGCAACAGTTACTTCGTAGTCGGGCTGACGTGAACTTCACCAATGAGCATGGAAACACTCCTCTACACTATGCCTGCTTCTGGGGCTACCAAACAGTGGGTGAGGACCTGGTGGCTCAAGGGGCTCTGGTTTCCTTAGCCAATAAGGATGGAGACACACCGCTAGACAAGGCCCGAGGAACCATTGCCAAACGACTCCATGGTAATTTTTTATTTTTACTAAGTTATTTCATTTTTGGAGCTCTTAAAATCCAAATAAATATTATTTAGGAATATTGATTATTTAAAACCGTGCTATTGATATTTTGCATGCTGTATTAAATTAAACTGAAAATAATATTGAAAAAAAAAATATTTGGGGTAGTTAACATGAAAGGGGATCAAATCTTGTTCTGTCAAGTTAAAAGTAAATAATTTTATTACACACCTAATTTCAGTTTTCAGTACATAACTACATGCTTTACCTGGATAGTTCGCAGAAATATAATAATAATAAATTATTATTTTATTTCTTTGCCCACAAACATATTTAATTGAATAACAGTTTAGTTATGTATTATTCTTGCATTTATAAAAGGTGAAACCTATAATGACTATACGTGTACCGCTTGTTTATTTTGTTAATTTTTGGCACCTAAAATTTTAAATTGGTTTAGATAATGTTGGACTATGTTATAAATTTGAAAATATGAACTTAATTTTTGTTCCTTGACAAAATAATTTGATAAAGTGTGTTAATATCGCAAACAACTTGACACAATCTTCTTTGCCATGCGCAAAGTAATATGATTACGGTATTTATTTTAAGCCTATATAAAGTGAAATTTTCTCTTTTGATCATAAATGTGTTTTGGTTTTTGTTGAACACTTTGATATTTTTAATGGAGGCCTTGAATACTAATTTTAAACATTCATTTATCTTATAGTATTAATATGTCAAGTTGTTTGATTATATTAGTTTAAAATGTAAAGCTCATTTAGTTTGACTCACCGGTGACTTAGAGGACAACCTAGGAAAAGTCTCACCCACATATTGTTTACAGCATTTGGTTGTACATTTTGATGTCAAACTTTTGACCTGGAAAACCGGGTGAACATAGGCACATAGAGTTATAAACAAAAAACAAACACTTTGTTTATTCTTTCAGAGCTAGCCGTGGAAACTGGTCAGGACTTGAAGAAGATAACATTTAAAGATCAGAGCTGGCTTGGATTGAAGACAAGAAGCCGTAAGTACTGACATTTAGTTTAGCTCTGTTCAGTAAATTCTTAGGAACATTGATGACTACCATAATCATTAGTAAACAATATTCTACCCTTTGTTTACTATGAAAAGGTAGTAAGCTTACCATGTATTGATCCTATAACATATAATAGAGTAGCATATAAGTTGGACCATAGGATAGTTCGTCAAGGTAAGACTGCTACTTTTAAGAGTAAAATAAGTTTACACTTCATTAACATGGCTAGTATTGATCTTACCTTGTTTAATTTCACTATTGAAACTAATTCCAATAGTAATTTTTATAGTTCAAGTGACACTATAAGCTTTGGATAAATTTTACTTAACTTTTGTTGTCCAATTTAAAGTACAGGTCACAATAAATGACTCTAACAGTGGGAGTAGGGACTTTAAAATCCACAAATCATTAATAATATTCAAGATTCGGTAAAATATCGGATTCAATATTTGAAAAAGAATGATAGAGGTTTTTTTTTCATTTTGAACTAGTATTGGTTTTATTGCTCTTTATACACAAATCCTTAATTTAACACTTAACTGTTTTATGAATATTATAGTTAAATAATCATCCAACAATAATTTTATCATTTAATTACTATTTTTATTATGTGTTTTAATATTATAATCAAGGACAACAAAATATTGTTAATTTGATTGTTCTTTTGGTAAGAATCTTCGGGTGATATTGATATAGTTTTGCACCATCTTTGTTGTTAAAATCAAAAGTCTGTTATAATAGTTATGGCAACCAATTTTCCAGGCGATGCAACCCTCTCCCGTCACAAGGGAATCAACATTGCTGACCTATCCCTGCATACAAAGATTGCCACAACCCCTTCAGGGGAGACTTGGCGAGGTCGCTGGCAGAAAAACGATGTTGTGGCGAAGATACTGGCTATCAGAGATTGCACTTCAAGAATCTCTCGGGACTTCAATGAAGAATTCCCAAAACTAAGGCAAGACTTTTATTAAATACCAGCTTATGCCTGTATCTGACAGGCCCCATTTTTGATAATTTTTCATCCAAATCGGACTCAATTTGTGTGTTGGGCCCGCCATCTTGGATTTTTAAAGTTTCAGATTTTACCCATAAAAATGGCTAGCTCGATAGCTTTGATACCAAATTACTGCTTTCTCTGATTCACTTTGTATGTTGTGCCCTTTATCTTTGACCCTTTGTCAAGGATTTTTGAAGTTTTGAATCTTTTTACTATTTCCATAGCATGCAAACTAAATTTAAACTGTATAATGTATTGGAAAGTGGGAGAAATAGCACTGTAAGGACAGATCTTACTTGGATTATTCATGGCCATTTCAGAGTATATAATGATGTTTATAACCTCAATACTGTATGACTATGACTTAAATTGGACCGTGTTATGCATCAACAGACCAAGCACCAGTTTTAAAAAAAGGTTGATATTGATGCCATCTTGTAGCCAAAGGTTGAAACTACATGAACAAAAAAATACTAGTATTTCCAACGGACGTTTTTAGCCTGATAAATGAGTATAGACTAACCACCTTTTCTCTATGACTGCTTTTTCGTTATGCATCGAAAGACCAAATCCCACAGTTTGTGTTTGTACTCTCAATGATACTTCCACAGTTTTACATCAAGAAATCAAGTACCACCTGTTTCTACACCAAAACCTCAAATAAAAATGGATTGCATTGATTTCCCATCAAATTTTGAATCGTGTATATACATTAAGCTTAATCCAACTACAATCAGGCCCCATGATTTAAGTAGATATGCTAAGTATATTTATGATCTGCAGCCATTATTTCCAGACAAACAGTTACACACTGTTCCATCATCAACAAAATCAATAATTAATAAATGCTATGAACTAGGTATGCCCGATAAACTAGAAATCGATAGGACAAAATATAGTCCTCATAGTGAGAAACAGGATGCTTTATCTGAGTACTCAATTACAGATTTTGTTAGGATTCAAACAGTTCTGTTGTAGAAAATGCTGACCCTCAATAGCTCCATATTAGAAGATGCTGACCTCAAATAGCTCCATATTAGATGATGCTGACCTCAAATAGCTCCATTTAGAAGATGCTGACCTCAAATAGCTTCCATATTAGAAGATGCTGACCCTCAAATAGCTCCCATATTAGAAGATGCTGACCTCAATAGCTCCATATTAGAAGATGCTGACCCTCAAATAGCTCCATATTAGAAGATGCTGACCTCAAATAGCTCCCATATTGGAGTATATCGTTGGGTACTAAGGTATGCAAATCAATTTTTTTTGTAAACTTTGAGAATTTCAACATGCATAGTTGATTCATATCTTAAAAATATTGAACAATTGGAAACAATAGTTATTAAAGACAACAGGGGAAGTACTGGAGGATGAAACAAAATAACATCACAACAAGAACGTCAAATTGTGGACCACATTAACAAGGTATCCCAGATACAAATCACATTATTTCTGGTCCAAGACTGAAAAGGAAATATTTGCCCTATGGCACCACCCTTCTAGTAATGTATGCTATTATAAAGAGGAGTACAGTAAACCTGTTTTGTTTTCAATATACAAAAAAGTATTTTACAGCAAATTTAACTTGAAAAGAAAACCACAAAAGAAAGACACCTGCAACATGTTTGATTCATTAACAGCACGGAATATAAGTTCTAAAGATGATATCAAAGCTGAGCTTGAAAAAAAGCATGTAAGACACCAGGATGAAGCAAAATTTGCACAAGATTTGATGAAAGACGATTTGAGGAAAACTAAAGAAAGCGCTGGTCTTGAAGTACTCACCTTTGATACGCAGAAGACCCTGCCTCTCCCCAAAATTTTGACCAACATTGTGTTCAAGCGAGTTCTATGGCTCTATAACTGTGGTGTCTATTCTAGGTCTAGCGGAAAGAATTTCTGCTACCTTTGGCTTGCAGGAGAGGCAGGTAGAGGTGCACAAGAAATAGGTTTATGCCTAAAAAAATATTGAAATCAATTTAGGAGAAGAAATGGAGGAGTTGATTGTTTGGTCTGACTCGTGCAGAGGTCAAAACCGAATTATAAAAATGATCTTAATGCTAAAGGCTATAATGGAGCTCCATAGCTATCTTAAAAAAATTACTATTCTTTTATCATCTCTGGACACAGTTTTTTGGTCAACGATTCAGTATTTGGAGACATAGAATGTTCCTTGAAACTTTAACAGCGCATGTACACACCTGATGACTATATCAACGTCATGTTAGGCTGTAGGGAAAAAAACTCAATGTCATTGGAATGGAAAAGATTCACTTTGTAGGAACAACTAAGCTTGAAGCAAGCATCACAAAGATAAAGAAAGACATTAAAAACAACCCAGTAAATTGGCTAAAAACTTGTGAAATTGTGTTGTTGAGCGAGAACCCACTCAACATTCACATGAGCAGCACCTTCAATTGGGATGGGCAACAAGTAAGCTTACTTAAGAAACGATTAGGTCGGCCATTCTTTAGCAGTCATAACTTTTGCCAAAACTTTGTGCAGTTCTGGCCAGATGGAAAAACCAATCTCAATTCCAAAGCTAAACGACATTAAGAGTATTTTGCACCTAATACATTCAGATGCTAAGAGGTTCTATCAGAATATATCATCTAAAGAAGGAATTGAGGATGACATAGATGGATATGATGGTGTACTTGATTTTGTTGTTTAAGAAGAGAGCTAAGCATTAATTTTGCCTAAACATATTTTCAAAAATTATTAACATACACTGTTTCACTTTTGTATTGTGCCTTTTTTTAATTTAAATATAATTGAATAAATAAATATCTCCTTAGAATTTAAGCAAAACCCAATATTATATTGTTATTGATTTTTTGTTTATTCCTATCTACCGTTTATAAATTTTGCAATAACAGACTAAATGACAAAATGGCAGTTGGTTTGATTATGCATAGCTAAATTTCACAATGGAGTCAAAAGCAATAGCAGACTAAGCACCAAAAATCCATGTATCTCCTTAGCTACTTAAATATTTAAATGTTTGTTACCTAGGAATTAAAATTAAGTTCTCTTTAAAAATGATATGGGGAAAAAATGTATATTATAACAATTTTTTACCCGCCTCGGTGGCGTAGTTGGCTAACGCGCCAGTCGTGTTGAGCCAGACCACCGAGGACGGGGAGATCGAGGTTCAAATCTCGGTCGGGTGAACTGGGGGCGGTTTTTCCTAAATGGTTTTCCACTCTCCCTCCACGCAAATGCGGGTTCACTTCCTCTAAATTCAACCTTCCCAATTCCTAATCCATTAGTGTAATTAGTACTTAAGCGTATAACCCGAACGGGTAGTAAGACACGGTGCTAAATAATAATAATAATAATAATATAACAATTTTTTTCTAAGTGTGTTGCTAAAAGCTCATTTACTCAAAACTATGTTGGTGGTGCTTGGTCTGTTGATGCATAACTCGTCCAATTATTGTATTGTTTCTTGTTAATGTTTTTATTCCTTTGTATTTATCTGGTGTATTATATATTGTTAAATTTGATAAATTTAAATGGGAATTATTGGGAATTTCCCAAACTAGCTTTTTTTATGTGTGTATACTTTTTAATAGAACACATTTCAAACTGTACCAAATAAGTGTTTTGAACCACAGTTTTAAATAAATTATGGTGTTCTATTTTTGCTTCTATAAATGGCTAGTAAGGGATAAAACTGATCCATAAAAACATTAATTAACTGCCTTTAAATGATCTAATTGAGCAAAAAGTGAGAACATGTCCTCAAGTGACATTTATTTATATTTATTTTTGAAAAGTCGAAGTAAAGACCCTAATATGGTTTTCCTTTTCTTACCTGAACCTTATTTTCTCCTTGATCCTGAAGAAAAAAATTGTCAAGAGCTGAACTATCTTTCAACTAAAAAACATTTTTATCATCCACCAACATTTTGGCAGACTTTATTATAGGAGAAATATTTTAGAACACTTCAAGGTGTTATACTATTAAATTCATTAAACTATAATATCTATATCATAAAATTTAAATAAGCAACAATATAAGAAGATTGACTAAAGGTCTTGATAAAAAAAAATTTGGTCTATTATATACCTTATTTTTCAAGCAAATCAACCATTTAATTCAAACATATAAATTTAACATTTATACCATATAATTATTTTCCTTAACTATTGTGTTTTTTTTCAATGCAATTTTAGTGTTGTACTTAGGAAGACATGCCATAGGTAGGGATTTTGGTGAAGGTTTTAATTAATGTGGACACATATTGTTCGTGTTTTATATTTTTATTTCTGCATTATACATTACCACCCCTCTTAAGTTATGAGAAAGTGTTGGGTATTTTATGACTATCGTTTCCCCAAGTGATCATAGAAAGATTTATTTGACATGGTTAGTAAGGTGAGTTGTTTTTTGATAACGGAACACCCAGTAGTCTCGAGAAAAAAGGTCGTCATGACACTGTTAGAGATAGGCGAGGATTTTTTTTAATCTCTTAAGTGTAATGCTAAAGAGTGGCCATTATTGCAGTTTAATATTCATTTTAATATTACAGTTTAGTATTCCATTTAATATTCAACAAAAAAAAGTATTCTTTATACTATACACACTTATAATGCCTATAGTAACCCGGGCCAATCTAGGCAGCAATTAATACAAGAATTGATGGAATAAAATTGTTTTTGTGTCATAGAATATTTTCCCATCCCAATGTGCTGCCGGTGGTTGGATGCTGTAACTCCCCCCCTAATCTGGTGGTGATCAACCAACACATGCCTTGGGGATCCCTGTACACTTTGTTGCACGAAGGTACTGGTGTCGTGGTGGACACTGCACAGGCTCTGCGCTTTGCGCTCGATGTTGCTCGAGGCATGGCTTTCCTCCACAGCTTGGAGCGTATTATCCCGCAGTACCATCTCAACAGCCGACATGTCATGGTATGTAAACAACAAACCTTGAATTACTTCTTTCAATTAAATTAAATTATAGATGAAAAATGACACCTGGGCATGAGAATTTAACCTGGGAGCTTTGGCTTATTACACTAACGCTCAATCACTGAGCTGTCAAGGAATTGGCTTATGTTTAGGGGGATTCTTTATAATTTAAGAATGACCTTGAGCATGGAGCTTTTTACAAGATGATGTTTTACAAGTCATTATTTTTTTTAAATATCAGCTGTATTTTACATCCCTTTCAAAATTATAATACTAAATAATACATTTCACCATACTTGAACAAAATAAAATACTATTCAATTATTATTATTAATTATTATTCAGAATTCTTTGATAAAAATTTTACTCTTTGATTTAAAAAAAAAGCGCTATTTTTATGCCCCTATTTAAAATTTAAATCCTTATTATTTAGATTGACGAAGATCTCACGGCTCGAATCAATATGGCAGATGCCAAGTTTTCTTTCCAAGAGAAAGGTCGTGTCTACTATCCAGCATGGATGTCACCAGAGGGTATGTAACAGTTGGTTTTGTACTGACTCACACTTTACACTTCCCACTTGACACAATACATTAAAATTGACATCTGCGGGGAGAATACCATTGAAAATGATGGATTTGAAGTATGTAGGATAAAAACCTCAAGATAGACCAAGAAAGAGATGGGAGGAACAGGTAACAAAAAGTGTGCAAGTGAGAGGAGAAGAATGGTAGGATGATACTGGAAGATATAGGCATTTGACTCTGTGAGCCAAAGCTCTATCACCAAGGTATCAATATTTGAAGTATTAAAGAGCTTGGAAACGTAAAAAATCACAAACATATTAGGCTATACCTCTGATAGTTTCTAGAAGATTTAGACACTATAGAAATAAATAATTATTTAACACATTCCCTGGTGAGCACCTAGTATAGCTATCTTGAATATTTAATGTATTCGAGTAAAGTCCGCTTTGAATTGAAAAAGTGGACTTCGCACACCCCTAGTACATACTTTTTTTTACATCTATTACTGTTTCCAGCCTATAGTCTGCGGCAGTTTTTTGTTCGTCATATATTTTACACCGCCGACTTGCTAGGCCTGTCGTAGCTTCATATGTCTTATAATCTAACTTAAAACTAGGACAGGCACAACATCCAGGCCCCGGCCGTTTGTTCATCACTGTGAAAGGGTAAACCCATATTTTCATCAACTATACATTTTTCGGCCATGCCAGGAATTGAAACCAGGACCTTTAGCTCAGTTGACAGACACGCTACCAACAGAGTTAAGTCGTACATACATATAAAATATATTAAAGTAAGTGTTGGTTGTATGAAATGTAAGTGAAATTGTAATGAAATAAAAAAATTGAGGTTAACATTTTTGAACCGGAATCATGACGTGTCCTAACTAGATCTGACAAATTCCTAGTCAAAAAAATTAGTAAAGTAAACTAATTAAGTTAATTAATCAAAAATGGGGGTAGGGTTTTTCCTCTTTCACCCTCTTTAACTTTCTAACAACTCCTTGGAGAGGGAAGTATTGTGATCATCAAAAATATCAAACTTGGGATTTTGATAAATGTCATTTCATAACCCCTCAAAACCAATAAAGTGATTTTCGCAATGCTGTCTGTCGGGCTAGAGCCTTGAAGCTATTTTACAGATTGGGCTAATAGTTGGTATCTAGGGTTTTCATAAGGTTCGCACAAGGGGTTTTTGCAATTAGATGTCTAACCCTAAAATTAAGGATAGTTTACTGAAGGGCAAAAAGAAAAAATATATACATTTTCTGTAAATTCACTCTAATAATTTTCATTACATTTTGTATCCAGCAACTATTTAACATTATAAATAAAATAGCAATTCTCATTTGACCATAAAAAATGTAAATTTTCAATTTTGATCATATCTCCACAAATATTTGAGCTAAGAAATAACTTAACATTGTAAAGTTGTAATACTAATAAAATTAAAAATCTTTTATTTGAAATATGTTTCTTTATAAAATCCTTATTTTCTGAGCTCTAAGCTAATATATAAAAACATTAAGATATTTTAAATTGTTAAATTGATTGTTATGCTCTTTGGTGAACAGAGATATTCCTCTTTTCTTATTGTTTCTGTAACATTATGTATTATTTTGTTTTTTGCGCTTTGCTGGAGTATTTCTGCAACAATGTATATTAATTTGTTTCAAAACACTTAAGTTTTTAGTAAATGTCTCTAATTTAAGGAAATAGGAAGATGTCCCATTTGTGCTTTTGATTGTTCCCACATTTTTTCCTCTTTCCCTTGGTGGGATTTTTCGCTCAATTTTCTCTTGATTAGTTTATATTTCCCTATTTTTTATCAAGTTTCCATTACTGTATAATCATTTAGTCATTGGGGCTTCTCATTGTTAAACATATTCCTAGTTTTGTGAATTTATATTTTGTGTAGCTTTGCAGAAGAAGCAAAGTGAAAGGAATTGGGAAGCGTGCGACATGTGGAGTTTTGCTGTCTTGCTGTGGGAACTTGCCACTAGAGAGGTGCCTTTTGCCGACCTTTCACCCATGGAATGTGGCATGAAGGTTGGTTCACAACTCCTGAGTGGGAACCTGCTGGTGGAGACGAGGGGGTCCACATAGCTTTCCTAAACACTCGCACTTGGATCTAATACAGACATAGTTGTTCTGAGAAAAGTAGTAATATCCTTAAGGATATTCAAGATTCGAGGATTCGAGACTCAAATTCTAGAAAAAAATAAAATAGAATAATAATTGAAATTTGTTTTAGAGCTTTAATACTGCTTATTGGTAGTTCAGAACCAATACAATTACTGTACAAACTTAACAAACCAGGCCCCAGACCAGTATTGTAACACTTAACTAAATGTATGAATGTTATAATAAATGGATCATAAGTGGATTTGACATAAGTCTATAAAAAAGTTTCATATTCTTTGTGTTTATATATATATATATATATATATACTAGAGATGCGCCACTCGAATCTTCGAATCGTGACAAGTATTCGAGATTCGAGGATACAGTGTTTTACTGGATTCTATGGTCTAATCTTTCACCTCATAAATAAAGCATAATATTTTGAATCAAAAAATTACTTAGTTAGGCGTACTTGAAAAGCACAACTTAATCCGTAATCTTTATTTTGTCGGACAAAAGAGATTTGCATGAATAAAATCATTATTTAAAAAAAAAACTGTTAGGTGTGGAAAATCTTACGTGTCTACTACCCTACCCTTCCTTCTATGAGAAACTTGGACTCGACCGTTTCGACACATGCTCACTTCTAAAACTTTCACCTTACAAACATTCTTGTAAATATTTTAATGAACACATTAAAACTCTTCTAAAATTGAAAATCAAAACTAGAATTACAATTAAATTCGAAATAAATAAAACAAATTATGGCTTTTTTTTAACAGAAATAAGAACACATTACACATGGTACAAAGTCAGCCGCCATTACACACGATACAAAGTCGGCCGCCATGACGTTTATTATGTTTAATTGCAAGAGTGATGATTAAAATAAAGATACTGTTAATTCTTGCTAACCAACTGGTTTTAATTATCTACAACTATGCAAATAACCCCAATTTATTGCATACGATCCTTAAGTTAGACATTTTGTTGGGTTTCATGAAAAATAAATACTGTCAACAGTCAGACATCGATAAAACTCTTTATTTATGCCTATATGCCTACCGGCTTACGTATTGTATATCGATTGTTTGTTTAAAATCAATTCAGGTAAACTGATCACTTAGTAAGCGCTCTCGAGTTTTAAGACTCAAATAACGACTTGCTAATTCAATATTTGTTTTGAAATTGAGTTTAACTAAGTGTTTTTTACATTTTAAAATATGTTATTGAAGTAATTGTAAAAATATTCAAACTTAGTCCTGCCTTATAAAATGAGAATGAACATATTGGAGTCGAAAATATGTTCGTGTTTTAATTAGAATGTATTCTCAAAAATTGATATATCGCAAGAATCGAATATATTTCTTGTTTTCTAGGTGAAGATAGATAATGGATATAATAATAAAATAATAATAATAATAATAATAATAATAATAATAATAATAATAATAACAACATACTTTGGCATTATTGAGTTCACAATTTCCAATGTATGTTTAATTGTTAAGCATGTTGTTTTAGCCTTTATTAAAAATATCCGTTTGTATTTTTATTTTTGCTTTCTTACTAAAATAAATTATAATCCTTCACTGATGATTAAAGTTGATCAAATGATAATCAGGCCTAATCTGTTTATTTCACATGTTTTCTTAGAAACTAAACTCATTCTAACAACACTTTTAAAAATAACTAAAAGACACTAGAATTTTAATTGATTTTATTTTTAAACAATAATATGAGTCTAGATTGTTTAATTTGGCTGGATTTTAACCTGTATTTTTCGAGGGGTGGTTGGGGTTGATTAAAATTGAAAGCATGATTGAAATAAATCTTAATTTACAGTTTAGGCCTATATTATGTAATGTAGGTCTATTTGTAAATCATTAAAATTTCTAACAATTTGCTAGAATTCGAATTCGAGATTCAAGATTCGAAAATAAAATGTAGATTTGGATTCGAGAAATAGTGGATTCGACCCATCTCTGTATATAGTTGGTTAACATGCTAGTTTTGTGTTGAGTTAAGCTGCCAAGGACGGGGAGATCGAGGTTTGAATCTCAGTCAGGTAAACTGGGGTGGTTTTTCCTGAATGGTTTTCCACTCTCCTGCCATGCAAATGCAGGTTCACTTCCTCTAAATTCAACCTTTCCACTCCCTAACCCATTGGCTTAATTTACTTAAGCGTATAACCCAAACGAGTAGTAAGACGCGGTGCTAAATATATATATTTGAGTTTATAATCTTAAAAACTAGCAACTCTGAAGTAGTCTATCTACGGTAGGAGTGTAGGTAAGTGACAGATAGCTGAAGGTTATTGATTGTAAACATTGGCTGAAAGTGTTATTAGAATCCTTTGATAACACTTTGTATTGATAATATAAAATTACTAAGCAAACAATAATTATTTCTGAATATGTTGACATTTGTGACTTCCAGCCAATGTTTACAACAAAGAACCTTCTGCTGTTACCTACACTCCCACCATGGATGGGGTATATATGAACAATTGTACGTCCTGGACAGTTTTTTTTTACATGGTTTGGCTATTCAGGTATAATGTACACTTCATTTACCACTATAGTGCAGCTCATAAGATAAGGCTATAGTTTAAACCGTTAAATAATTACTGCTAACTTTTAGAGTAAATACATCTCTGTGAGGAAAATCTCTTTTTGGTTTTTGAGGCTTATCATTATACATACAGTATTTGAAAGAAGGTACAGGAAAGGTGGATGTAAAACATATTAAAGGGAACAAACGCAATATGGCTCTTAAGGGTAAATAGTGAATCTCAGCCAAAAGTAGCACTTATTAGTTGTTTCTTTCAGGTCGCTCTTGAAGGTCTGCGTATTAGCATCCCTCCCGGGATCTCGCCCCATCTTGCCAAGCTTGTGAGGATCTGCATGAATGAAGATTCTGGCAAAAGGCCCAAGTTTGATATGGTCCTGCCCATTCTCGACAAAATGAAGCGATAATGTCACATTGCGATACTTCACTGCCACTAGCGCTTTCTTATCATCATTTTTTAATATCTCCGAAATAAAACCACTATTAGTTTTATTGAATATTGACAAGGAATTGTGAATAAATTGAGTAACTCTTTAACAACATTAAATGGCATATAAAGGAGAACAAAATGGTACTAAACTACTAGATTTAATAAAACTAAGAATGGAGCCTTTTAATCTATAAGTCAGACTAAAAGTTTACTCAAGATTTCAAAAATATTTTATTCTAATATTTGAAAATATATATTAAATACAATACTGTATGATTTCGTTTTAAAATATCATACAAAGTTTTATTTTATGGTTAAAATTAGGAAGGATAGCCAACATAATTATAGTGATACTAGAAAAGAATTTGTTGAGATAAAACACTAATAAACACATTAATACATTTTTAAGTACAAACTTTCACTTTCACAGACAGCTTCTTCGGGCCAAAAGAGTAGGCCTCCAAGGTTGACTGGCTGGATGTGTTTTTTTAGTTTTCTATAAACAATTTCTACTCCAATATCACTAATGTAAGTGTGCTGGTTATCTCTCCTAATTTTAACCATTGTTTAGCATGGTGCTCCATTCCAAATAATGTTTTATTTAAAAAAAAATTGTGTCTTCATATCTGATTTTACAGAATGTGCACAGTACTGCCACCTTAAAAGGCATCGATTCTTTTTGCCTTCGGCTCTTGCCTCTCACTTTATAATATCTTAACCTTCGGTTTAACCAATTTACTGTGAAAATATCTCTTATATCAATGAACATATTTTTTGCACAAGGAATTGTTTAATGTAGCATACATTAGTACATTTTCTTACACTTGGTTTACCAAGTAAATAAGTTATTTTTCTTATCCATGGTCACTCTTAAACCTTAACCTTATAGAATCAATTTTTGTGTCAAAGAGACACATAAGTATTGCCAACATTAGAACTAACTAACTTGCCGTTATGTGTCTTTTACTCATTCTAATTATTTTATTAATAGTAATGTTACATAAACATTAAAGTGCCTTTATGTATTTTCATATATAATTATAATGTAATATATACATATATTTTTAGGTGTCTCCATAGATTTGTGATTATATAAGTCTGGTCACTGTTAAGAAGGACCTTATTTGACATGTGTAAAGCAAAAAACCTTTTGTTTATCTTTACTGTACTAGATTTTTTATTTTCTCCAAGGCTCTTTTGTTGATTTGACAAATTTATTTTTAGATAAGTTTTTGTTTTTACGTTTTAACTTGCCATTAACATTTTAACTAAAAGTTGTTTTTTTCAAAACTATATCTAAATGATTTTTTAATTGTTATATGATCTATTATATTGAGTGTCGCTTTGCTTACCATAACTTATGTTTTATATTTAATCTTGTTTTTGTTTTTGAGGAAAAAATGGTATTCATGAAAAGGTATTGGAAAAAGGTTTATGAACAAATTAAAATATGGTTTTAATAATGAAAATATAAACTCAGTTCACATTTTACTCTGCTGCCATCGAACAAAGAGCTAATGTTTGTCTCTTGAAGAAAATTGGTGATGACTGCCTATTTCTTTAATCTAGGTTTCACTCTTTTTATGTTAAACTATAGCATTTGTCAATGTCTCATTTAATTCTTTATTAATTTCCTTGTGTTCAACTTTGTGTTCTTTGGTTAAGGCTGGGCCGATGCCGATAACCGATCTGATTTATCGGCCGATATTGGCACAATCGGCCAAGGGTGGTCGGTTTTTTATCATGCAGATATTTTACTCTTATAATTCAAAATCTACAGATAATAGATATATTTTAAATTCTCAAGTCATGAAAATAAAATTCATATTTCAAACAAAAATATTTAAATACAGTCTCTTGCATGTAAACACAAATTCTTTAACTCCGCGTTGGTTATTTTATTTTATAATAAACAGCAAAGTCAACATTCTAAACAAAATGATAGAATATTAGGAAAATGGTAGAGCTATAATAGCATTGAAATATTGAAGTGTGTGTAAATATGTGTTAAGTGTTTTTACTTTTATTAGTGCGCTACCATTTTCCTAATATTCTATCATTTTATTTATTACAAATTTTTTTTGCTCAATGCACTTTATTTCATAATAATTATGAAATACTTGATAAATATATTGGAGATAAAGATCTCTTCAAGTAACAAAATTAAACACTATCAAAACAATATTAGTTGGGCCAGTATGATTTTATTTGCCATGGATTTATAAAGAATTAAAAATACATCATATTATGGGTTATATGTAACATAGTTCTAATAAATACAAGTTGCATACCAACCTAATATGAAATAATACCTACATCTTTCAGCACGAGCCAAGGCCTGCGCACAGCATTTTACTTTCAATTTAAGTAATTAAATTCTCGTTTTGGATTTGAGTTATTTATATTTTATATACCCCCTATTTTTTCCATTGTCTGAATTAACTAAACTATGTAATATTGAAAAAAATAAAATAAAAAATTGGCATTGGCTATTGTCAACATTACCAACAAAATATCGACATTGGCAATATCTACAAAAAGGCTTATCAGCCCAGCCCTACTAAGGTTTTGCTGTACAAACTGACTAAACAAAACTTAATTCAAGTGTTAGGGTGATTTGTAAGATGCAACTATTTACTTCTTTGTCCAGTGTAAGGTGAGAACTGTGTGCCTCTATTCATTTGACTCTCATATTTGTTCATATCCCACTCTTATATAACCTTTTCAGTGCACAAGTTTGTATTTATTAAAACTGATATTACTAACATTTTATGTTTAAACCAGTGTAGCAATGAATTCTAATAATATATTATTGTAATAAGTTTCAATGTGTTGACAAATTGTAATCATGTAAAGGATTTCACAAAATCTTAGATTACTGAACTTTAACTTATCATACTTCATATCATCATTGTAGGGGAGCGCGAAGTCCACTTTTCAATTTGAAGCAAACTCTAATCAAATATATAAAATATTCTCGAAGCTCGAATATTTACTTTTAGTTATTTTATGCTTGCAAAAATATTATATTGTGGTTATTTATATTACTTTGTGCACTAAAATTACTTGTGAAATGTTTTCTTGCACAATTGTTTGTAATATTTCATGTTACTCTGACAAATCAAGTTGTTATCACAACATGCAATTCAATTATTTCAGACTTTCCCATTTTAACATTAACTGGTAATGCATAAAACAGCTCAGAATGGTTATAATTTAACATAAACTGAGCCTTTTAGCTGAAAATATTTTTATTGGCAAAACTTTGAAGCCAAGTCGAAGCTTCGCACACTCCTAATAAATTTGAAATACATTATAGTTATAGTTCATCTAACTTGTTATATAATTAAAAATTATATTTATAAAGCATGTTGCTTTTGTGTTTTCATATAATATTATAATTTGTTTATGTAATATGTAAAACATTGATCTTGATTAAGGTTGCTAAGGGTGTGGGAAGTCAACTTTTTTAATTCGAAGCGTTTTCTAATATATATATATATATATATATATATATATATATATATATATATATATATATATATATATATATATATATTATATATATATATATAATATATATATATATATATATATATATTATATATATATATATAATATATATATTATTATATATATATATATATTATATATTATATATATATATATTATATATATTATATATATATATGAAATGTTCTCGAAGCCAAATCAAAATTTGAATATATTTTGTTAGTTCTTTTATGATAGAAAAAAAAATATATTGTGGTTATTTATATATAACTTTATAGACTAAAATTATGTGGAATTTTTTTTGCACAATTGTTTGTAATATTTTGTTTTATTCTGTAAATTAAGTTACTGTCACAACTTAAAAGTCAATTACTGCATATTCTTTAATAAAAATATAATTTTTAATTTCATAACTCACAATGGGATTTATTTGCCATAAATTGAGTATTTTAACTATTACATAAATTGAGTATTTTAGTTATTAATATTTTTATTTGCGAAGGCTCGTAACTTTTGAAGCCGGGATTCTTTTTGAAGCGAGGTCCAAGCTGAAATTTGTTTCGAAGCTAAGTCAAAAGTTTGTTACAACTCTAACTTAGAGTTTTATTTGATTTTGAGTAATATATATCAATATTTTACCACCATTTCTGTAGTAGATCTTTGTGTAAACCATAAACACAATAGATCAATTTTTAAGAATTGTGTTTTTTTTAGAAAGTGTTATGATCACACATATTTGAATTTTTAGTTACCGTATTTACCCGAATATAAGACGAGGCTTATTTTCAGTTTTCGACATCGAAAAGTTGGGGGTCGTCTTATATTCGCGCATGAAGAAAAATGTTGGTATAAGGTCAACATTTTTATGTTGTATCATACCGATATACGTTTATTTTACAAAGAAAAGGCATGTTCTTGTTTAAATTCTAACACAAACCAGCATTTTTTTAAAGTTTTAGCAGATATTCACATATTTAAATATTTTATGTGTGTTGTTTTCGGCAATTACGATGTATTGTGTTAAGGACGTCCATGTTGGCTATTTTCATAGCTCAATAAATATAATAGAAACTTAAAATAGTTAAAATGATGGTAAAGCAACGAATAAATACAGAAAAAAAATAACTGTAAATTGTGTTTTCCACGCGGTTGTAGGCCTAAAAAATACCCGACACTTTCATGTGATTTACCAAAGGAATGCTGTAATGATGGTGGCGCATTGTCACTGGTTGATTTCTAACCACTCCCTATCGACTATTATCGTTCCACCATCTAAATCGCAGTTGTTATCTTCGATCCATTTGTAAAAATAGTCGACAAGATGGCATACCTAAACATTACAACTAACGCAATGTATAGTTTTAACACCAACGCGGAAAATAAAAGAGGAAGTAACTAGTCATGACTTGTCATGAGTATTCATATACAATGCATTTTCATAACATTCTAAACACGCAAATATAATTACACCTTATCATTCACGATATTTCACATAGCGGCCGGAAAAATATATCGAATAGTTACTATCGATATATCGCTATGAAGTACTACAGCGAACCCGATACAGCGATACTTTTTAATAACTTCACGACTTCACTAGTTGTTGATAAATTAGCATTGCGACGCTTGGCATATTATGAGTTGTTGTTCTAAAACGTATTCTTTCCAAGACGATGATTTTAAAATTTAGTTTATTTCATTGCAGAAAGGTCAAAGTAAGTTAAAGTCAATGGGTGACCACGTAGAAAAAAAAGGAAGTGTAGAGAAGAACAAAAGTGTTGAACATCGTAATAGTTATGATTCTAACTTCAAATTAAGAGTGGTTCATCTCGCCGAACAAACTAATAATAGTTAAGCTGCACGACACTATGGAATCACCGAAGTAAATGTACGGCGTTGGAGGGGTATGAAGGAGCGGCTGAAATGTGCACATTCAACAAGGAAGTGTTTTCGTGGACCAAAAGTGGGGCGTCACCCCGAATTAGATGAAGCGGTTCTTGAATTCGTTCTAGAAAACCGTCGTAAGGGTTTTGGAATTTCTGTGGAAAGTATCCGAATGAAAGCATTGGAAGAGGCAACTATTAGAAAAATACCCAGACAGGAATTCAAAGCAAGTGTTGGTTGGGCAGTAAGATTTATGAGGCGGAAAGGGCTCTGCTTACGAAGGAGAACGTCGTTATCCCAGAAGTTGCCAGTGGACTACGAAGAGAAGCTCGTGCAGTATCAAAGGCACATAATTAAATTACGGCATAAACACCATCATTTGTTGGGTCAAATGGGAAATGCAGATGAAACCCCGGTATATTTTGACATGCCTGCTAATAGAACAGTGGCTGGAAAGGGTTATAAATCAGTTATTTTCAAAACATCTGGAAATGAGAAGCTACGTGTTACAGTCATGCTGGCAGTGTTGGCAGATGGAGGGAAGCTACCACCATTTGTTATTTTAAAAAGGAAGAATTTACCAAAAGAACAGCTACCAAGTGGGGTAATCTTTAAATGTAATGAAACCGGGTGGATGACAGAGGATCTAATGGTTTCATGGCTTCAAGAAGTTTGGGAGAGGCGACCAGGAGCCCTACTAAGGCAAAGAGGATTGCTAACCCTTGATGCCTTTATGTGTCATCTTACAGAAAAGGTAAAAAATAAAGAAGCCTCTTTAAAAACAGACCTAGTAGTTATTCCAGGAGGCATGACCTCACAATCACAAGTACTTGATATTGCCATAAATAAATCTTTCAAGCACCATCTCCGACGCCAATATGAAGTGAGACTGTTACCTAGGAAATTCCCCTTAACCCCCAGTGGCAACATTAACAAGCCTTCAGTTAGACAACTTAGTCAGTGGATAAAAACAGCATGGACTAGTATTTCTACTGAATCCATTATAAAAGCGTTCAAGAAGTGCTGTGTGAGCAACAGTTTGGATGGAACAGAAGACTATCTGAGTTCGAGTGAGGATGATGGACATGAATCAAGTGGTGATGATGATGTACGTGAATCAAGTGAAAGCGATGACGACGCAACAAGTGAAGGGGATGATGACTGACAAAGTTTTTTGTTGTGTTTTAAATTAGTTTTATATTAAAACTTAATATTTTATAATATCATAATAATAAAAGTAATAATAATTGATTTATTCATGTGATAATGATGTTACTCGGAATAAAATATGCATTGCAGCAATAAAAATTTAATCAATGTACAGTATATGAATAATATAGATGTGATAGTATTATTTAAGTTTTTATTGTTAGTTAACTACTCTAAAAATTAATAAAAAGATTTTCCCCTAATTTCAAGTTCTCAAAATAGGTATCGTCTTATTTTCGAGTCGTCTTATATTCGGGTAAATACGGTACATTTTAATACTCTTTAAAAAAAATTTTTTAATCCAACAGAAAATATCTGGGCACTCTGTCTGCACTAAAATACTATTTTAATATTTATTCAAATCAAACTAGAATATTTTTATATAAAATTGAAAATTTTGAATTCTCCTAGTTTTTCAAGTTTTGGAAACAAATTTAAATTGAGTTTTAACAAGTACTAAAGCTTGACTCGTAACTCTAATTCCCAAATATTCACACACCCTAAAAGTTGCATAATTGATTAGTTTCATAGTATTAGCTATAAAGTACAAGTGGTTTTAATTAAGTCTCAAATGGTAATCTCAGCATTATAAATCCATGTACAGTAAAAATTATATACATTTCTGCTCTGTATTATCTAGTTCACTAAAATTCTTGCAGGTCTCGAATTATTTTATAAATGATGCAAATGTACCTGGTGTGTTCTTTAACTAGTTATTATTTGTGTTTTAACCAACCAATGTATTTTATTTTATAATTTCAATTCAGTCTTATTTGAGAAACCTAGCTTTACATCCAGTAGTCTGCCCGAGGTAAATAAATAAATTACAACACCTTTAATCACAGTTTGGATTACCTTTGGTACCTTGGAGTAGAAATTGTTTAGATAGAACACAAAAAAACATGCAAACACATTCTTAAGGACAAACTTTCACTGTCACAGACAGCTCCATCAGGTCGACAGAGTAGACTGCAGTTCGACCAAGAGCATCAGTCTCTCAACTGATGAAGCTGTCTGTGACAGTGAAAGCTTGTCCTTAAGAATGTGTTTGTGTGCTTTTACTGTTCTTTCTAAACAGTTAATCCTACAGTACAAAATTATATATATGAAACTAGCTATGGGCATGCAAAGTCCACTTTTTCAAATAGATGAAATATTCCTGAAGCCGGATAGAAGTGTGAATATTATTTTTGCTAGTTTTATGCTTGAATACATTTTATATTGTGGTTATTTATATAACTTTATCTACTAAAACTACACGGAAAATGTTTTTATTGCACAATTGTTTGTAATATTTCCTTTTATTATAATAAATAAAGATACAACTTACAATTCAATTTCTTCAGTGTTTCTCACATGAATATTGATTTATACTGTACATAATAGCTCAGAATGGCCATAATTAACCATAAATTGAGTAATTGAACTACAAATATTTTATTTTGTTGAAGCTTTGTAGTTGTCGAAGCCGAAATATTATTAAAAGTGAAGTCGAAGCTGATATTTATTTCAAAGCCAAATTGAAGTTTTGAAGCTTTGTATACCCCTATTACTAACATATTTGAACTAAAGTTGTAATTCATAATGAATTGAGATTATTTTTACTTTGACTCTTTCTTGATGAGCACACTAATACTACCCATTTACTTATTTCTGTCTCAAAATAAAAGCTCTTTATTGCCATTTTAAAAGCATTTTACACTTGGGACAAATGAAGGCAGAATGGGTAGTGTATCTGAGAATACTCTCACTTCCTAGACAAGAGGTGAGGAGTCATTTCCAAAGTTTTGTAATGGTGATGTGAACACACTAACTTGAGGGTAATTTTCACACCTCTTCAAACTGAATCCAACCAACAGTGATAGATTGAAACCCGCAGGGTCCAAGACATCAATCTTGTAATAGACTGGACTGCCTATGACGAGAAGGTCAGGGTTTGAATCTTGGCCAGGTGTACCAAGGGTAGCTCTTCCCTAAATGGTTTTCCACTCTCCCGTCATGCAAATTCAGACACCAATTATGCATCGACAAAACCACTTTTATACAGGCTCATTTTTATTTCTTCATTCACTGGAGATCTGTTAAGCGAAAATATCAACAGGACAGTTGGGAGTCTAAAAGGATTATTTTAAACTAGTGATTTCTAATCTTTCCACTTAATTTAAGTCATTATTTTGACCACAAAATTATACATACATTAGCAATACATTATAACAGGATTAATCTGCAGCGAGTTCCTACATAATAATAGTATTTTGGCAACAAGCTAAACAAATACATCTTTCAATACAACATTTTCAATCTGTGGTGTGTTAAGAGCTGTTTTGCAACGCTGTGTATCGATGAAACCTGATGTGTCGGCTCATTTTCATTCCTTCGTCCAGCTAGAGATCTCTTAATGATAATATTTACAGGTCTGTTTGTATCTGAAATTATTATTTTAAACTAGTTATTTCTAATCTTCAAACATAATTAAGTTATTTTGGCAACAACATGACAACATGATACATTTAGGCCCAATTTTACAATGTCACGTTATTCTATTCGTTAGGGTTTAATATAAGGTTAAGTGATAACAACCACTACTTTTGATTTTACAATGTTTGGTTAGCGCTAATGTCCACGTAAAAGTGTTCGTAAAGTTAACGCAAGGTCTACCTTCCGGTTAGCAAACATAACGTCTACATTAACAACGTTAAACACGCCGCCATATTGTTTTCAAAGCAATTGTTATTATTAAAGTTAGGTTACATTTATTTGTATTATGAAATGGGTGATTTATTGTTTGATTATAATGACTTTGAAAATGAGTTTCAAGTTCTAAGGATCCCAAGACTTTAAAGACCGAAGAGATACAGTACTTGGAACGAGAGAATTTCCTGAAATTTTTAACGAGGAAGAATCATTTTACGTTTTGTTTGAACAAAAATAAAGTTTTAGAAATTCTTGAAATGATTGGATACCAATTAGAATGGTTTATTTTAAATCGTTTGTTTGTATTTATCTATTAATTCAATTAGCAAAATTTCCTCTTCTTTGCTAAAATTTAAATTTCGTGTTTTGGTATTTTCAACAAACGTTTTAGCAGACAAATAAATATGATAAAAGATAGCAGATAACCTTAAACAGTCTTAATAAATTGGATTTGCTTTGATCGATTTGTTTTCATCACAGTTCCATAGATGTTGTAATGACTTGCTTATATTCTCTATGGTAAAATTAAGCCAATCAAAAGCTTTGAAAACATATTTAGGCCTCTGAGAAAGTTAAAGATAAGAAATAATGGAAGGCACCTGTTCGTAATTTTACGAGCACATAAAAATAGTATTGTAATACACAACACCAAGTTTAACCAACGGTTAGACTTACGAATAGTTAAGTTATGAGGACTTTGACGAGACATTGAAAGATTGGCCCTTAATCTTCAGTGGGCTTCCACTTAATTTTAGCTAATACTTGGCAACAATGTGTTAACAACTACATATGATATCAATAAACATATTTTTGATCTGCAATCTAACACCTTATTTCAGGGTATCATGTCTTACTACTGAGCTAAGGGTCCTGGGTTCAATTCTCGGCATGGACTATAAATGTATCATTGGTTAAATGTGTTTATCCTTTCACATTGATACATTAACAGCCGGGGACTGGATGTTGTGCTTGTTCTAGTCTTAAGTTAGATTATAAGGTGTATGAAGCTATGACAGGCCTAGCCAGCCAGTAGTGGAAAATATATGGCTTGAATAAAAAACTGCCCCAGCACATAGCCTGGAAACAGTAATTGATGTAAAAAAAAAGTTTTTATCCATGGTGTGCTAAGAATTTCTTTGCAATGTCATCTATTAGCAACAATATGACCTGCAGATATGGCCTAAAGATGGCAATCAATGTGCACGTCATTTAAGCACCTATGGATAAAAACCTATTTCAAAATCTTAATTATATAATTATAAAAGTAAAGTTTGGCCATTGCTGGTCAAAATTTCAGCCATGGGAAAGGGGAAAAATAATATATAAGAATAAATAAATCAGTGTAGGTGACTATTAGAACACAGAATGTTTTAATGAGGACACTGCTCTATTCAACCCAGCCATAAAGGTAACTGAATTAATGTTAGGCAATATTATAGTTAAATATTAATTCCATGATGGAATTGTAATTATTCTTACCACCAGAAATATCTTTCAGAAAGATTTTTGATGGATTTTTGAGTACGGTAGTTTACCGGACACCAGTTGTATAGCCACAAATCCTATTTTTATGCAGGCTCATTTTTATTACTTTGTCCATCTGGAATTTTGTTTGATGAAAATGTTGGTAGAGAAATTGTTAGTCATAAAAGATCGTTAAGCTATTTATATTTTTAATCCATTTTGTCTGTTTTAATTTTATTTTTAAATGTACTCGATAGACACTCAAGGACATAGATCAAAAACTGGCTTCTCTTGACCATTTCACGAACTGGAGTGCTATACAATTCTTGAACTAAACTATTGCCCATTTTGTGAAATGGTTAGGAGAGAATGTACAGAAATGTGTCCAATTTATGAAGTGGCAAACTCACAAATGAGGTTTAACCATCCTGAGTTTTATGTATATTGGCTGTTTTAAGGTGTGACTTGACTGATGGGAGCAATGCGTTTATTTTATATATATTTCACCTCTCTTCACACATGCTATCCACCTTGGCCCAACAAGGTCAGTTTTTAATTTGTACTCTCTTTAATAACCTCCCCGAAAGACCTTTGGTGCTGGTGTAGGGATTGTTACCATGTCGATGTATGTTGCTGTGCTACATATAAAATGTTATTACAGTGAAAATATAATTAGTTTTAAATAGAAGAACACAGCCATTGGTAAAGTCTTTACAAGACACAGATTTTGTGCATACCTATTAAAGTTGAAATAATCCCCACTTCACTTCGTCCCATATTTAAAAAAAAAAACTTCTCTTATCATGTAACTGATGCCATGCTAGCCATAATTTCTGGTGTTTTTACTATCACTTAACTGCTCCTTTTATATGTCCCAATATTTTTAGTTTTAGTTATATTTTCTACCTATTGTTTCCCCCAACTCCCTATTTTAGGAAGTTTTGTTGCACACTACCTCCTGATGAATTATGATAAAATGAAACCTAAGTTTAGGGTTTGAGAAATATTGATAAATTTAATTCAACAAACACAAATTATCTCTTTGTCCGGTAGTAATGTTGTAAAAATGAATACAAGTACAGGAGAACTTGGATAATTCGAATTAATGTTTAATTCAAACTTTTCCCTTGGTCCCTTGAAATGTATATTATAACAATGTTAAAAATTACATGTAATTTGAACTTATTTTATTTAATTTGAAGTAAAATTGCCTTGAAGATGGAGGAAAACAGCCTGAAATCTCTTGTAGGAAACACGTTTTCTACTTGACTGTTGCTGCACAAATAACAAGCTCTCTGCATGTAGGGGCACTCAAGTTTTATGTTTTGTATTCCTTATGAGGATTTTGTGAACTTGGATATGAACTTTGAGATGCAGAAATTTTGGCAGATGTTATGAACAATAGCATTGACAGTGCATCTTCAGATGAAGAAAAGGAACAAACGGAACTGCCAGAGATACTAATCCCAACATCTACACAGGCCATGGACTACATTGAAGAGTTGAGATGGTTTGTTGAGGGACAACACAATGTAAACCCCTCTATTCTCCAGGCGCTGAATAAACTAGAAGAGTTTACTCCAACTCAGAATATTAACTCCAAAAAACAATCAAGGATTTCTAGCTTTTTTAAAAAAAGTGTAAATACAGTATTTTGTACTGTATGGAAAATCTAAGAATAAAACGATACTTATACACTGCTGTATTTTACCTCACTGAATTGATGTTTGAAGTTATTTTTCTAGCCCAAATAAGAACTTAGCTAATTCAAATTTTTAGATAATTCGAATTTTTCTAATTGTCCCTTCAGCTTCGAATTAACCATGTTCGACTGTAATCTCAAGATGTTTGGATATTAAATATCTACTTTACATAACAGAGACAATAAAAAATAACCATTAAAAGCGCGATTAAAGAGTCGAGTAATACTATTTTATTAAAGATCTAAATACTAAACTTAAAAGTTATTCTTATAGTTCAAAGAGAAACACACTTTACAACTTAAAATTATGTAAATAGATGAAGGTAATTTGACTCTTGAAAAAACTCTCTTATTACATTTTTAAATAAATTGAAATATGACATCTGTACAGGTGAATCAAACCCAGGACTTTTAGCTTAGAGCAGGAGTACTCTACCCCTGAGCTATTCAGGTATCATCCAGTGCTTCAGATACGGCTTATCACTGTAATTATAATCATTCATGTCCCAAGCTTTGTTTTTCATATATATATTTCTTTCTCCATCTGTTGTTACAGCTAAATCTCTCAACCAAGGTTTCTTTCTATTAGAATCTCTTCAGATGGGAGTGTGAAACGCACAAAGAAACTTCTTGAAAGGGAGAATTAAGAATTATTAAACTAGTTACAATTATTTCTCCAGTATTTTGCTGCTAGCAGCTGTAAATAAATTAAATAATAAGAATTTAAGTTACAGTGTTATATTACTTTAAGGAAAACCTCTTTTCACTTTTAAAGTAGGTATTTTGTCCTACTTGAAAGAAGATACAAGAAAGGGGGTTAAAGATATAAAAGGGGATTAACAGAATATGGCTTTATAATGCAAATTGTGAACTGTGTTCTTCTTTTCATTGTAAAGCCATATTGTGTTTGTTCCCTTTTATATGTTTCTATCCACCTTTCTTATACCTTCTTCCAAATTATTTAGTTTATTCACCTAAATAGTAAATAAAATATATCAATTATCTTTGAGCTGACTAACCAGCAACAAGGATTCACTTGCTGTAGAATATGAATTACCATTGCTTTAGTTGACCTTCAAATCGTCTTTGACAATATTTAATACTTAGCACCGCGTCTTACTACCGATTCGGGTTATACGCTTAAGTGAGAATATTTAGAAATAACAAACCCATGCAGAATATTTAAAATGAATTTATACCTCAGGTTAAATAACCAGGTGAAATAAGTTTATTCTAACAGTAACAATAAATAAACATTTGTGTCATCTGTTAGAGAATTTTAAAAAGTTGGTTAAACTAACACATTGTTAAAAAAAAGAAAGAAAAAAGTTTTTTTTGTTATTGATATATAGCAATATAATCTTAAAAAATAATGTTAAAAAAAGGTTATGATAAAAATCAAACCACTAACACAAATTTACACTAGAATAACTGCATGTATCATTTCTTAATCTTAAAAATATTTGACATAAGCTGCATTTTTTTTAACAAGATTAACATTAAAAAAAACATGTTCTTTGTATGCCAATCGCAAAATAAGAAGTGTCATTTCCCTATGATGGATTTTTCTTTATTAACACAGCCGTCCATAAAATTCTGTTTCTGTTGTCATGCACTTGACGAAGGGAGAGAGAAAGAGAGCTGTGAGCCAATCACATTCAGCTAAGAGTGAATCGAACCAAAGCCAGAGTCTGCGTGGCCGTCATCAGTAGTTACTTGCCATGTCACTCGGGGAAAGTGTTTGCACACTCATATACTGTTAACACCCACTGATAAGTTTCTGCTCCTGCCGTGCCTCCACTGGGACTCTTTAGCCAGCCCGCTGGGTCTACAAGACATGGCCTACAAAGAGTAGCGGAGGGACAGGGTACTGGACTTCCCGGAAATGTGTCGTTTGCTGTTGGTGAAACTCTGACGCTTGCTGCCTAACTAGGGCAGGTAATTGTGACGCCACGCCATGGACAGGACAGGGGCCATTGAATTTCACAGCCTGGAAAGAACAAACCAGAGATTATAACACAATTTTGATTAACATTGAAATTTGTGATTTACTTTTTGACTATTTAATGATTTGGGTTAAAGTTTTATGTTAATAAATATTTAAGAAGAACTTCTTTTTAATCTTTGAAGTGCATAGGGAATGTGGAAAGAGGAAAAAGAAAAACGAACATTTTCAGCGCATCTATTTTTTTTCATCAAAATTTTTAATTGTAATTTGTTTTAGAGCTCTAATACTGCTTATTGGTGGCTCAGCCCCAACATAGTTATAGGAAAAACTTAACAACCAGACCCCTGACCCTTAATTTAACACTCAATGTATCAAGGTTTTAATTAACGCATTTTGGAAAAAAAATTTTAATGATTAGCTACTATTTATATTATTCTGGTATATTCCTATTTACTTTTATGTCCATAATTTTTCCAAGATTCAAATTTATAAAATAAGGGATTCAACTCATTTCTAGTTAAAATATAAGACATAATCACACTTTTGTATTTTATATATATCTATAGAGATCTGCAAAGCTTCAATAATATTGATATCGATTCAAATTTTATAGTAGTCGATTCAATAACTTAAATTGAATACATGTTAATTATTTTTTAATAACAATTCTTGTGAGGTAAAGAAAGTAAATGCTTATTAATTATTACCTTATTGACTGGAAAATAGGCTTAACTTTTTTCCAAAAAACAATCCTTATAAAACCTTCGTTTAGCTTAAAATCACACCCATACATAACACATAGCAAATGTGATAACTTAAAGGACTGAAGATTTATATTAAAATGGCTTATGATCAACAAAACAACTTAACGTAGATAAGGTGAACTATTGTTGCATGAACATGTCGAACTTACATCTGTAACTTAAAAAAAAAAAACTAAAAAAATTCAGCTTTGCAAATGTCTACCATCTATAATTTAATTGCTGTGCCAGCCTTCATATCTACATCACATAAGGATTAACTTCTTTTGCAGTTTTATCTTCTTCTAAACTGCACCTGATTGTATTTAATTTATTAAAGCATTGTTCCTTGTAAGGAATCTTAAAAATTGACACCTATTATCATAACATTTTCATTTTAAGTAATTACAAATATGAGTTACTTTAATATCTAACATGTTTTGAGTATTATTTTTAGTTTTACCTTTATTTAATTTGTATACAAGTCTATAAAACCATTTTGTATTCTTAAGTATAAATTTAATGTTAATCATGAATTAAAAATATATTTTATTCTTCGTATAAAATCTTGTTAGTAATCTTAAAGGAGGTACATAAAATGGATGATTTTACCAGCTTACAAAACATGCATTTCTCCTCATTGTTGGTAGTTAGGCTCTAAAACAAGGTGTATTATGTTTCAAGTTTTGCACAAAATCCCCAAGTATTAAACAAATGTAAAACAATACTTGTGTTAAATATGATTAAAAACTATCTCGGAGGTCAAATTCTGGCCAAGCACACCAAGACGTATGTGAATGCTGGTACTTCTTTACTTCTACTCTCTCTCATCCCTATACCATTAGAATAAGTGGCTGGTAACTCCCGGTAAACATAATTTAAAATTTTAATAAATAACAGTTTCTTCAAAGATACTTTTTCTAAAATCCTATTTATTTCTCTGTAAACTTTAATCTTTTTCAAAACCAAAACGGTTTACTTTTCCAATACTCGTCTTTAATAGGTTCATTGAATTTGTAATAGAATGCTAGACTAGATTATGGTTTAGATTAGAAAGAGATATCCAGTACATTTACCTGTGTGATGCTGGAGTAGAAATTGTTGATAAAACCCTCTGATTTGGCTAATCAATTTAGAAACCACATCAATTATATATATCTCTAAAATTATAGTACCAATTTGGTTTGTGGTGACTTCGACTTTGCTGATGTGAATAGTTACTAAAACAGCCCCGTAGTTATATTCTTGCAAATTGGTTTTCTCAGGCTGAAAGGCAAAGTCAATTTACATAACTTAACCTAAATACCGACTTGTAGAGCACCACCCTCCTCATAAACAAATGCACCAAAGTATCAAACACCCTTGAAACTATAGTTCTTGTAAAATAATCTTGGTTCTGGTGCAACGAAGAGTGCTAAGCTGGTAGTATCAATCCATCTCTTGAGGTTTCCATAAGTAAGTCGAGTTCAAGTCCTGTTTGAGGAAAGATTATTGAAGAAAAGTAATTTAGGAGGATTACCCAAGTAATAGCACCCCAAGTGTTCTATGTACTTAAGAAAACAATCAAAATAAATGGCCGAAACTTAGCCGTCCATATGAAGACGAATGCAAAATTTTACAATATCATTCTCCTCTTTTGTTAGCCATGCAGGCTTAGATTATGTTAAGTCCATGGAATTTTAAGGACTAAGGTATTTTATGCTTCGTTCTAACAATATAAAAGGCTGGTTGCACAAACACTTATCAGGGGCTTGATGTGAGATCAGATGTAAGTTGATCTCCAATCAGTGTCTCAAACCTCATTTTCACTTGTACCTTTAACCATTTAACGTGTACCTTTTATCCATGCCAAAGAGACTGGTGCTTGCACCGGTCACCTACAGGTGCTCAGGGTGGTCCTGTTTTTTTTTAACACACCGTTCTACTACCCATTCGGGTTTTACGCTTATGTACCAATTAGCCACTAGGTTATGGATGAATAAGGTAGAATTTATTTGCGTTAAAAGAGTGGGAAAACATTTAGGAAAAACCACCCTCAATACACCAAACTGGGCTCGAACCATGATCTCCCTGTCATTGGCAGTCTAGCCTATTGCGAGAGTAGCGCCTTAGATCATGATTAGTTAAAATTTATCTGAACCTTTTGTATGTTCAGGGGTCGTCCATAAACCACGCAATGCTCTTGCGACGGGTAATGCTCGAATGCCCACATGCGTGGGATGGAACCTACACACTATATTATTTCTTAAACGTATTTTTAATTCTCCGATTTCCATTGCGACTATTCGGGCTAAGACCCACTTCCCAAACACACATTGATCAAAGTACACAGCTGAAAGCTACGGTAATGCCTCTCAAAGTCAATGGTTTTAGAGATTATTTTGCTCTGAAAAGGAAAAGTGGACTTGACATGAGGATCAACGCAAAGGTCTGCTGGTATTAGTTAGACTTGGGCGTGTCCATTGTTTCAGGTGTGACATCTCACGCCCATAACACATTAATGTGCTCTCATATATATTATAGCTATTAATATTTAGCTCTTCAAAACAAGAGTGTTGGACATATTTCCACCAGCAGTACTAGAATACCTTAAGGTACCTACCCTAACAAGAAGAGGAGCTTAGGAAAATAACACAGTCGGGTATTGCATGCTATTACTCTGTCAGTAAGTCGTCTACATCTCTCCTGCTGCCAAAGAATGTTAAATTCAGAATACACAAAATAATAACTGTACCAGTTGTTCTCTGTGGGTGTCAAAAGTGGTCTCTTACTTTACATGACGAAAACAAATTTAGGGTGTTCTTAAACAAGGTGCTTAGGAAGATATTTGGTCCTAAGAGAGATAAGGATTCTAGGGAGTGGAGTATGTTACATAATAATGAGTTACATACCCTATAGTCATAACAAGAAGTTAGGGTAGTCAAATCTCGCAGATCACAGTGGGCACAACATGGAGCATGAATGGGAGAATCTAGAACCTTGTCTAGGGTATTGACTGGTAAACCTAATGGGAAGACCTAGACGCAGATGGGAAGATAACATTAGAATGGTACCTGATAGAAATAGGGTGTAATGAGGTGGACTTGATAGAACTATCTAAAGATAGAAATAGGTGATGTACTTTTGTAAGCTAACTCCTGCCAAAATCCTACTTTAGACACACTTTTAACAACATTTTACTGCTTATCAATCTGTCTGTTAAAAGCATACTTATTTAAAACAATGTAGCGTTGTACTCTTACATACTACAAGACTATCTTGACAAGCAACAAAATATATTTAATGTGTGTAGCCATTTCTAAAAAAAAACTTTTATAGATCTTCATTTAAAAAAACAAACTACTATGTAGCCTATTTGGTAATTTTATTAGATGTTCTGATTTCATATGAAGATATTTCTTGGTTTTGGTTCTTCTGATATACTTTGCCTGTACAGCATTTTGATATCACATTTATGTAAAAACTAAATCTATTTTTAACTAGGTTTTTTAAGAAGAGCAGTTTTTATTTTAATCATTTCACTGTTCATTTGCTTTGAGATACAACTCAACAACATTTTTCCTAAACACGACTTTAAATCAATATATTGGGTGTATATATATATGTATTCTCCCCTACTTCGCTCAAAAACAACTTTAATAAAACAAATTCCAAACAAATAGAAAAGTTATATTTTAAATAGTAACATAGATTTTTTAAATAAAGATTTTAAAAAAATTACACTTTGAGCTAGGATTATTATTTCCTTACTAAACAGAGAAATAACAATTTTCAAAAAGTACAAGTTTAAATGATTTGTTACAATATATTTTGTATAAATATGTTAAAAAACTTAAAAATAATGTTGATTTTTAAACAATTGGATTTGTTCAGAAGTGGTTGATAGTGTTGCTATTCAAATTCTACAGAGCTATGTAGTAGGTAAACATTTAAAGCATTCACTACGTCATTGACAAAGCAATTTTTGGCAAATGCTTGATACAAATTATTTATCTATGAAAGTGTGCAATGCAGAGTTACTCAGAATATGTAAAAAAGTCTCATGAAGATTTTTTTACCATCAAAATAGTTGTTGGTTAGAATTTTTCCAATTATTCGACAGATAAGCCTCTGCCATTGACTAGTAGTTAGTTAGTTAGATATATATAAATTTAATATATAAAATGTCTGGCACTTATCTTCCTCAAAATAGGTTAGGATGTGCCTAAACAGGCGATAAAAAGTGAACAAATATACAAAACTTGATGTCATATCTTGCTGCTGAACTTTCAACTTTGTAACAAAGTGCATTTCACTTGATCTGTTTGACAGCATGAAGCAGAATGGAAGGTGGTTCTGGGTTGATGAGTGGGGCCAAGTCCACAGAGGGGCACAGTAGTCGGGGGGTCTTAGCCCCTTTCATCCAGGGTTCCTCCATAACTACCACCACTGCGCCGGCTCCTGCCTCTCCACCTCCCTCGTCTGGAGGAGCAGATAAACAACACTTTTACAAGACAAAACACAGTCAGGATGTGTTGGCCCCTCCAGTATCTCACCTTTACATCTGGAGGAGCAGATAAACAACACTTTTACAAAACAAAACACAGTCAGGATGTGTTGGCCCCTCCAGTATCTCACCTTTACATCTGGAGGAGCAGATAAACAACAAACGAAAATCATGGTTGCCAGAAACTTCACTAAGTAACAATATTAATTTTGTCAGTAATAAATGGATATTCATTTTATTTTAACGCTGCATATCATATACTATTATTGACATAGTGATGATTTTTGTCATTTAGGGAAGGAGGTTTAAGCCCACTGACCCCACCCCTTGGATATGGAGAGTTACAAAAGCATCTAAAACTGCATTCATTTATTCATACGTCAAGTCATGTGATCTGTAACTATTACTTTTTGCAAATACTATCAATATTAATAAAATATAGTAATATGTTATCAATGTTGCAGTGGCGTATTCTGAGAAAATTATCAGGTATGCTGTACTATAAAAGCTGCAGGGGAGATTTGGGGGCCGAGGACCCTCAACCACCGCTGTCCAAGGACGTTATTGGATTATTTCAAGGGATATATTTGAAGATGTGTGCCTATAGAACAGTGGTTCTCGAACATTTATTATTTCCCCTTGACTGAATGCTATCTTAGGAAATTTTGAGGCCCCCCCCCCTACTCTCATATTCTTCTTCTTTTATTTATCCATAACGATGATTACCATCCACTCAAAATGTAATAAAAGTAACCCTCTGGCATCAGCCCGCATTCAGTCTATACCTACCGAGTGGCTACCAATCTGTTTGGCGAATTAGTGCCAACTCTTGCGGATAGAGGGTATCATGTGGTCAGCACAATGACGTATTCAGCCATTAAACTCAGTTTATATACCGGAGCCACTACTACTGTATTCGAGTAGCCCCTTATTTATCCACACCAGGCTGAGTCTAACCCGTTCCAGACCCACTGCTTTCCAGATAATCTGGAAAGACTTCTCAAAAAATCTGGAAGCGCCGGGAATTAAACCCGGGACCTCTGGGTCCGTATCCAGAATCTCTGACCACTAGACCACAAAGGCGGTCCTCAAATTGTATTGATATCTACATGATTAGAAATTTAAGTAAATATTAATATCGGGGCTAGGAGTGGTATGGACACATTTCTGAATGCATAAGAGAGAAGAGAGATATTATTCAATTAGCCTAGTGTAATTGAAAGCACACGTTAGCAATACACAAAACAAAAAATCATAATAACAGTAAAATGAAGTGGTACATCGATCAAGTGTCCATCAGATCTTGGTGAGAGGGAATCGGTGATTGTCCAACTCATGTTGCAATTAAAACTATTTCTTAAATTCCTGACCTATCTCACACAATGCTGCTTGGAAACTAGTCTCCCAACTTGAGAATTTATGCTCCAGAAGTTATTTAGATACGTAAACTCTGACTAACATAGGGGAGATTATCTCGAACTATTAATACTCTATCGCTACGTCATTGGTTTATTGCTAAGATATTTACACAGGTCTTTTGCTGTAAGCTGTGTGTGCATCCAAGGGGGAGAGGGGCAAACAGGGTATTTAACCCCCGTTCCCCAATGCCACAAATAATTTTAATAGAAATTTAAATAATATGAAGTATAGCTAAAATATTTAGGATTGAAGATGTGTTGAATGTATAGGCTACATTTTAAAGCCAGGCTTTTGACTTAAGCTAATAGTCAAAAGGTTTACCGTTACAAACAAAATTAACGATTGAAAAAAACGCGCAAATAATAGCGTCGATGCCATTTGCATTATTTAAATCTCTTAATTACTATAAAATTATTCCAAATAATTTCTATAAGCATTTAATATTCATAAATATTCTCGGCCTTCAGGTATTGGGGGGCTGTACAACCCCAAACCCCTCTCTCCATCAAAATCTTATTCTTGCTACAGCTTTGATTGACTGCCTCCCCCAAATTAAATTGCTGGGTGCGCCACTGATTAAGTAAATTTATGAAAATATATTTTATTTTACCTTTTCCTTCTAAATCATCTTGAAATGGTAGAATTACACTCCTGACTTTTGGGATTCTTTGATGTATAATTACAATGTCAAATCACAATGACTAATAAGTCGTTAATGTAAAACAAAAACTAAAATAACACTATTAAAACTCCACTAATCCTTTCTACTAAAGAAAAACAAGAATTACCGTCAACTACGGTTAAAGTAGCCTAGTCACACGCCCTACCACCCCCTCCCCCTTCTTCCCTCTACCAGTGAAAGAGTGGTTAAATGTGTTTGCCAAATACATGATAATACATGTGAACTAGAATGCCTAAACATAGCTCAATGTATTTAATTAATGTATAACTTAAAGCTTGTACGTAAACTAACTATTATTTTACAATTAATTATTTTATATATTTTCTGTAATTTTACTTAAACTATACTAAATTAGCTTAATAAATAAGCATTGTGATTTGTAATCTTTTTTCAATAGTTGGCACAATGCTTAGCCTGCTACACATGAATAGCATGACCTGGGGTGTAAAAACCCGATCTCATTGGCCAATTAATAGTAGGCGAGCGGAAAGGAATGTGTTGCAACCCCCTAGACATTGGGCAAGGTCATTAGAGCCTCCCTAGCTTGCCTTGCGGTTTTCAAGCAGCAGGCCCTGGGTTTCCTATTGTGTTAAGTAGAGCCTTTTGGAAGAAGAATTACTTAAAGCACAGTATTCTTGGGATATGAACAAATATTAGTTTTAAAATTAATAATTCATTACGTGTATATTTATTAGCAATTTAAACATTATTATTTACACAGTTAGCACAGATAACGTTGAATTTAAAAACAAACTAGTCCATATCATTATGGATATACGGCGCAGGACTAGCATACCCGGAGAATACGCCACTTCAATGTTGATAGCATTAAAAAGTGTTTAGTATTTTCTAAAAGGCCATTTCAATTAAACTGGACTGTACAATATCTCGAGCTTCTAGTAGCGTAATTACTGGAGTATGTGGGAAGAGATGGTAGGGGAAGGTGAAGGAGCATTTGCCCCCCTCCTGAGTCAATTTGGCCAGGAATAATATCAATAAAAAAAGTACGATCGATTAAAGAGTGAAATATAATCATGGTCAACAGCCATTTTGCGCCAAAGATAAGAACAACCAATTCTTACTCATTTGAGATCGCCGAGTGCGAAAATGATAACAAAGGGGCAAGTTACAGTTTCTGAGTTGCAGAAGGTACTGCCATTTATGAAATTTGGTAACCCTCTTAACGCTTGTGAAATTTCGTAGAGTAATCTGGAAAAGTTGAAAGAGAAAAGTTGAGTAAAACTTATTTTGTTGGATTCGCACCCTCAGGCTAAAACAACAATAGGCAGGCGGGAGTCATTTAGAAGTGTTAGGGAAGCCTTATGAGAAGAAAAAAGGCTGCAAATTTTCACGAGTAAACGATTTATTGCGGTGGAGAAATCGTACAGGACTCAGTCGTGTACTTTTAGTTGTGGGATGCTATGTGGGGTAGATTATTATTTTAATGGTGAAATATGATCAATTTATTCCTGAAACATACCGGTATGTTACGTAAATGTTTGAATAAAAGTGACTAATTCAGCTAAATTTGTTGGGGAATTTAGGTTAGCCCAACAGAGGCGCCAATTATCTGTGTTGACTCGTAAAGGGTGTGAAATGTGTTCGGATGATAGGTGAGGAGATCAGGATAAGTGCTGAACTCCTCATAAACGTTGCAAAACTTGCACTTCCAGCTTACAATACTGGCTGAGGAGTAAAAAACGAGACATGCCTTTCGTGGTTCCGATAGTGTGAAGAGAACCTAGAGATATATACGCCGACTGTTACTTCTACCTTACTCCTCCAATTGTGGGAATGAAAAAAAAAAGCCTATAATATCTTAATCCTCCATCCTCGCTCAGTTCGACCAGTACCTTACGAAGTGAATTTACCTTATCTAAAAATCCAGAGAAGTACACTTGTAGACTAATTAGAAGACATCAAGTGACGAGCCTCAATCAGATCCATCAGAAGAAATTGAAGATGAATTTCACAGCAGTCCCTCGAAAAAAACCTCACTTAACTAAACAACCACAACTTAATGATTTGGTGAGAGACTTTGAACTAAGTAAATCTAAGTTATAACTACTTGCTTCTAGATTACAGGAGTGGAGTTTTTTTAGAAGAGATGATAATAAGGTTTCTACATTCAGAACTCAACACAAATTGTTTGTGCCTTTCTTTTCTCAGGACAAGAATATCATATTTTGTAACAACAACCAGGGCCTTAAGAGTGCCCTTAATATACAGCATAATCCAAATAATTAGAAACTCTTTCGACTCATCTAAAACTAGTTTAAAAGCTATTCTTCATAATGGCAATATAATAACGTCCGCTCATATTGTTTATGCCGCGCATATGAAATTGTTGTATGAACATATGAAGACACTTCTAGAATCTATTAATTATTCACTGCACCAGTGAAATATATGTGGAGCTTTGAAGATGGTAGCTTTGATACTTGAAACTACAATTGGAGTACACAAAATTTGGTTGATTTTGGTGTGAATGGGACAGCCGCGCAAAAGTGAACATTATAAAATGAAGGTGTGAACTGCTTGGCTGTCGTTAGAACCTGGAAAGAAGAATGTTCAACATGTACAACTAGTAGATTAGAGGAAGGTGATTTTACCCCCATTTCACAACAAGTTCGGTTTAGTGAAAAATTTCGTGAAGACTATGAAGGGGGTTAGTGAAGCATTAAGTACATTCACGAAAGGTTACCGGATGTTAGTGAAGATAAAATAAAAGATGGAATTTTTATTGGTCCACAAATAAAGGAACTTATGAAAGACAGTTCGATTAAGCGTTGAAAGACTGAAAAAGTGGTGTTCTAGAGCGTAGCGATAAAGTTCCTTGGTAGCCACAGATGTGACAACTACAAGAGGCTGGTGAAGAATATGTTGGTGGCTTAAGAAAATATGGGTTGCAATATGTCCCTGAAGCTCCACTTTCCGCAGTTCCATCTGGAATTTTCCCCAGGCAACTGTGGTGAAGTCAGTGACAAACATGGGAGCAGTTAAACCAGGATATTTCTACCATGTAAAGAAAATACCGAAGGTAGTGTAGCACTAACACGTTTGCTGACTATTGTTGGACCACCATTCGAGATGTCCTTCACATCGATTACAAGAGGAAAACCAAGAGACAGGGTTAAACGATATTTCGGTGAGTAATTTATATTTTTCACGTTATTTCTAGTTTTATTCTAGAAATAATACGATTTCCTTGGAAACTGTAACCAGCCTAAAACTTTCTTGATCATTTTCATGCTCAGTGACTTCTAACAAACTCATTAAAACATTTATTGCCGGTGGCGCAAGGGAAAAAAAAAATTGTGACCAGTGAATCAAAGATGTGTACGTGTCCTTGATCAGTGGATCGTATCGAGTCATCCTCCACCACTCGGAGGAAGACTTACCGTCAATGGCAGTCGCGGTAACCATGTTGGTGTCAGGGAACTGCACGTGTTTCCGGGAACTGCCGGAGCGCTGGCTCACACCGGAGTCATCCCCGAGCACAGTAGAGTGGGGGGCGGTGGGGGACTGGGTGGGGGTGGCGCGTGTCTCGTGGTAGGTGACCGCCTTTCTCGTGCTCAGACAACTGGTCGCCGTGGGGCGGTTCGCGTAGCGCACGGGCGGCACCTGCACACATACACACACGGCCCCATTTGACTGGAGTTACAGTTCACAACTTTCCTTTGGTAGGAAATGTTTGGCAATAACGACACATCAAACACCACTTGACAGGTAAGACACTTTACATAGTAGCTACATCATTAATCGGTTACGACACTTGACCTCAAACACCAAATATAATTTACAACGCTTTTCATAAAACACCATTTATCGATTACGACACTTCACATCAAACACCAGTTCTTTATTACAGCACTTTACATAACATTTATTAGTTATAACACTTGAAATCAAACACCATTTTCCAGTTACAAACACTTTTTATAAAACACTAGACATCAAACAACATTTGTCAGTTACAACACTCGACATACGAGCAGAACAGCACTTGTAAGTTTCAACACTTTACATAAAACAACAATTGTAAGTTACAACAGCTGACATCAAACACCATTTATCAGTTACGATTCTTGACATCAAATACCGTTTGACAGTTACGACGTTGAAAACGTTTTGTTATAAATAAGTATTTGACAGTAATTGAACTAGATAGTATCGAGAATTTGTAGTAAATCATCACTTGACAGTGATAACCATTTTCCATGACAGTAAATTCAATATTTGTGGCAAAGCCCAACTTGCCAAAGATTACCCCTTTGGATGAACCTCTGGTTAGTGTACAGGGTTGATGGCTTTGAAAGTTTGGAAATACTTTTCCAGTTTTTTGCCTTTTTTAAAGTTTGTTTCAGCCCTGGTTTATTTGGGATTAATTTGGAATTTTCTTTTATTTGTGCGGATGTACAGTTGTCATAGTTATTATTTTGGCTTGGATGTATGATTAATCGCATATAGCCTGTTTATGGTGGAAAGGTTGGTCTGAAAGGCCCTTTTCCCTTTCAGAATACTACCATATTGTAGATTTTGGCAGGCAAAAGACCGTCCACCCCTTCTACCATAGAGAGGGTGTACAAATATATATTATTATAGAGCCTGATTTTAATGAATGTCATTTTTTTGGTCCCATCATATACAATGCTCATGCGTGTATAAATATACATTAATAATCCCCTGGTTGAGTAAATATAATTTTTTGTCATTTTTGATTTGTATTCATTGTATTTATATTTTATTTAGGTGTGTAATAGTTAGGCATTAATTTAGATAAGTATACCTTTTACTCGCGAAGTTGGAAAATCCACACATCTGATGAGACACAACAAATAAAGGTGCGTTGTCCAAGCTGCGACAGTTACCTGCAGTTGGAACCGCGTCTTGGAAAACACCCCATGCGACTGTCACATGTTACTGGTGTCGCCACGGTCTGTTGCGGCTGTAGGCCACGCGATTCCAGTCGCAGGTAACTGTCGCAGCTTGGACAACGCACTTTTAAACTGGAGAGGGTAACTATTACTTCTGAAGCAGTTATTTGTAAATCAATATTATATTTAGCAGAATGCCAGAGTTTAGTGGTTAGGCCTATAGGCATTTATAAAGTGATTTTTTGAGTTAGTAATGTGAATTCAGTATAATTTTCTTTGGGATTTAAAAATATATAAATTTAAAGTAATTTTTAGAATTTTTAGTCTCATTTTATAGGTAATTTTTTGACCAATATTAGGTCATCAAAGTTTGGGGCTTAGATATATAATAACAGCTATTATAAATGGGTTGAATACATTATTTTCTCGAATGTGAATCTTAGAAAACATGATAATCATAAGGGTTTAACTTATATCTTGATTTTGTTCACATTGAGTGATACATCAATGGTATGGGGTCTGGTTTTTAGGTACATATAATATAAAATTAGATTTGTATAATTACTAGTATGCAACATAATATTAAAAAATATATAATCTAAGCTAACAATTTAAAAAATATTTATTTAAAAAACAATCCTCGAATTTCAAATGCTCGAATCTCAAATATTCCAAATCATAAATTTCATCTCGAGGTCCGTGAAACATCTATTGAAGAATAGAAGCTTATTTAATTTTCTTGTGATCAGACATTGATCTTCAATACCGTTGTTAAACTTTTGGTTTCATGCTCCTTTAGAGCATGTACCACGATGTTTCCAAAAAGGGCATTAAATTACCTGATGCCATTTGACATCACTTATCTGAGTGAGACAACACATATAGAACCAAACTTAGTGTAGAGCCAAAACTACGATTGAAATCATCCTCCATGGATCTTAATATAACATGAAAGATGACTGCCGGATAAACAGCAGTAACCATCACAAAAGCTGAGCGTGTAGTTCATGTTAAATATCACTCAATATACGGACACCTTAAGCGGTCTGTATGTATGAAATAGCATTGAGACGCGTTATAGACATGGCCGAACGCACGGGCGAGCTGGGGCGTTCAAACCCCCCTCCCATTGAGAAATAAATTTACACAAGATAAAACAATATCAATATGATAAGACTAGAACAAAAACTGCTCCAGTAGCAGATTCCAGCGAGAAGCGAGGTATTTTTTAATTACTTAAGGAAACATCTCAATATTTTATGTGTCACCATAACTATATTACATATTAGGTTATTGTATTTTTAACCAGTTAATTACAACTAATCATAAAAAAGATGTATTTAACCCTCCGCTTATCCTGCGTACGGCCCTGGTTACAGACATTTAGAAATTCCCCGTTATTTAAGAAGTTATTTAATATTTTTCAATATGGTTTTCAACCAAATGTAGGAGAAAATTATCAGCATGTTTAGTTAGCCTTCCTATATCAAATAAATTCATGTTTTGATAGGGTCACAACATAATATTTTAAGATAATGTAGGATTGTTTAATAATTTATAGAGTTTTATGTAAGTTTTTTTCAAAAAAATTGAACTTTTAAACTGGTCTGAACTTTCTCCTACATTTTAGTGAAAACAACATTAAAACTATCAAATCACTTCATAAATAGTCCGGGATTTCTAACCTTTTGAAACGCTCCTTTGTGCTTTGCCATGTAACATCCTTTATTGTAAAAATAATAATACTATATCTAATTTGCTATTTATTTTACTAATATGAAATTGGTTACGTAGAGTACTAAAAATGTGTGGATAGATTTTTAATTTCCCCTCTCGTGGCTGAGGAGGGGAGGGAGTGAACTATCATTTGTTTCAAGGGGTTTGGACCGAGGGCTGGAAAAGGTTGGGAAACACTATTCTAAATGATCCTAGGTGCACCAGCATACATATCTATAGATCTAGGGCTATTTAAATCCATACAAGTGAAGCCACTCACCCTCCCGAAGAAATCATCTGCAGCCGTTCCCCTGCCAGCCTTATATTCTTGATACTGGGAGATGACGCACAGCAGCGAATACATCTAAACACATAGATAGATATATCATCACATAGCTGTTGCCAACATTATCAGTGAGATTAAAACCTACAAACAAATTATTATAGCAACGTTCATGTAAGATGGAATTGAAAAAAAATTAAAATAAAACTCTAGCCAATATTTTTTATAAATTTATTCAAAAACTAAATTAACTAATCCTCCCAAACAAACAAAAAGCATTAGCGCTATTTTTTTGTTTTATAGAAGTTGCAATCAAGTTAAAAAAAGATTCTTAAAAGTGTGTCGAAACTATATCCCAGATCCACGACACTCCTTAAAAGTCATTGTTGCCAGATTCCCTTCATTTAAAATACTGATTATGACTGGATATTCCAAATATTTGGACTTTCCATATTATCATTCATATATTATAAATGATAAGTTACCTCGTGGTATAGTGCTGAGTGCATCTATTACGAGCCTAAGGATCCTTGGTTCGATTCCAGGCTGTTACCATGGGTAGTTTTTCCTAAAGGGGAACTACCCCAACATTCAAAAGGGTTTGGTTAGTTAGACTTAATTTAAATTTCAGATTACTACTGGCTCCACACCCTCATAATCACCATCATCACTTCAGATGATTGTGGGTTCAATGTGCAGCCTTGCTCCGAGGCCCCTGAGAAACGTTCTGTTCTCTCAGAGCAGCTAAAAGTGTAACTACACACACGGTGACCAACATTCCCTGAGAAACGTTCTGTTCCCTCAGAGCAGCTAGAAGTGTAACTACACACACGGTGACCAACATTCCCTGAGCAACGTTCTGTTCCTCAGAGCAGCTAGAAGTGTAACTACACACACGGTGACCAACATTCCTGAGAAACGTTCTGTTCCATCAGAGCAGCTAAAAGTGTAACTACACACACGGTGACCAACATTCCCTGAGAAACGTTCTGTTCCCTCAGAGCAGCTAGAAGTGTAACTACACACACGTGACCAACATTCCCTGAGAAACGTTCTGTTCCCTCAGAGCAGCTAGAAGTGTAACTACACACACGGTGACCAACATTCTCTGAGCAACGTTCTGTTCCATCAGAGCAGCTAAAAGTGTAACTACACACACTGTGACCAACATTCCCTGAGCAACGTTCTGTTCCATCAGAGCAGCTAAAAGTGTAACTACACACACTGTGACCAACATTCCCTGAGCAACGTTCTGTTCCATCAGAGCAGCTAAAAGTGTAACTACACACACGGTGGCCAACATTCCCTGAGCAACGTTCTGTTCCATCAGAGCAGCTAAAAGTGTAACTACACACACTGTGACCAACATTCCCTGAGCAACGTTCTGTTCCATCAGAGCAGCTAAAAGTGTAATTACACACACTGTGACCAGCATTCCCTGAGAAACGTTCTGTTCCATCAGAGCAGCTAAAAGTGTAACTACACACACTGTGACCAACATTCCCTGAGCAACGTTCTGTTCCATCAGAGCAGCTAAAAGTGTAACTACACACACTGTGACCAACATTCCCTGAGCAACGTTCTGTTCCATCAGAGCAGCTAAAAGTGTAACTACACACACTGTGACCAACATTCCCTGAGCAACGTTCTGTTCCATCAGAGCAGCTAAAAGTTTAACTACACACACTGTGACCAACATTCCCTGAGCAACGTTCTGTTCCATCAGAGCAGCTAAAAGTGTAACTACACACACTGTGACCAACATTCCCTGAGCAACGTTCTGTTCCATCAGAACAGCTAAAAGTTTAACTACACACACTGTGACCAACATTCCCTGAGCAACGTTCTGTTCCATCAGAGCAGCTAAAAGTGTAATTACACACACTGTGACCAACATTCCCTGAGCAACGTTCTGTTCCATCAGAGCAGCTAAAAGTGTAACTACACACACTGTGGCCAACATTCCCTGAGCAACGTTCTGTTCCATCAGAGCAGCTAAAAGTGTAACTACACACACGGTGACCAACATTCCCTGAGCAACGTTCTGTTCCATCAGAGCAGCTAAAAGTGTAACTACACACACTGTGACCAACATTCCCTGAGCAACGTTCTGTTCCATCAGAGCAGCTAAAAGTGTAAACTCACACACTGTGACCAACATTCCCTACATTCCCTAAGCAACGTTCTGTTCCATCAGAGCAGCTAAAAGTGTAACTACACACACGGTGGCCAACATTCCCTGAGCAACGTTCTGTTCCATCAGAGCAGCTAAAAGTGTAACTACACACACTGTGACCAACATTCCCTGAGCAACGTTCTGTTCCATCAGAGCAGCTAAAAGTGTAATTACACACACTGTGACCGACATTTCCTGAGCAACGTTCTGTTCCATCAGAGCAGCTAAAAGTGTAACTACACACACTGTGACCAACATTCCCTGAGCAACGTTCTGTTCCATCAGAGCAGCTAAAAGTGTAACTACACACACTGTGACCAACATTCCCTGAGCAACGTTCTGTTCCATCAGAGCAGCTAAAAGTGTAATTACACACACTGTGACCAACATTCCCTGAGCAACGTTCTGTTCCATCAGAGCAGCTAAAAGTGTAACTACACACACTGTGACCAACATTCCCTGAGCAACGTTCTGTTCCATCAGAGCAGCTAAAAGTGTAATTACACACACTGTGACCAACATTCCTGAGCAACGTTCTGTTCCATCAGAGCAGCTAAAAGTGTAACTACACACACTGTGGCCAACATTCCCTGAGCAACGTTCTGTTCCATCAGAGCAGCTAAAAGTGTAACTACACACACGGTGACCAACATTCCCTGAGCAACGTTCTGTTCCATCAGAGCAGCTAAAAGTGTAACTACACACACGGTGACCAACATTCCCTGAGCAACGTTCTGTTCCATCAGAGCAGCTAAAAGTGTAACTACACACACGATGACCAACATTCCCCGAGCAAAGTTCTGTTCCATCAGAGCAGCTAAAAGTGTAATTACACACACGGTGACCAACATTCCCTGAGCAACGTTCTGTTCCATCAGAGCAGCTAAAAGTGTAACCCCACACACTGTGACCAACATTCCCTGAGCAACGTTCTGTTCCATCAGAGCAGCTAAAAGTGTAACTACACACACTGTGACCAACATACCCTGAGCAACGATCTGTTCCATCAGAGAAGATAAAAGTGTAACTACACACACGGTGGCCAACATTCCCTGAGCAAAGTTCTGTTCCCTCAGAGCAGCTAAAAGTGTAACTACAAACACTGTGACCAACATTTCCTGAGCAACGTTCTGTTTCCTCAGAGCAGCTAAAAGTTTATCTAACATGGTGACTAGACTAGATACAATATCTCTACCAGTAAAAGTTGCCATACGATAAACAAAAGAACAAACAAATAATAAACTAGTAGTAGGCCTACACTGACCCCGATAATTCCAGGCTTTAAGCCCACCCTCATCTATATCTGTAAAATGAAGTTTGTTTGTCTGTCATGAGCATTGCGCGATATCTAACATACACAGAGGGCTTAGAATTAAATATTAGTAGCACCTGTGCACCAACATCTGCACCTTAAATTTGGAATTTTAAAGTTGATTAGATTTTTTTTAAATTCTTTCAAAACTGAGTAAGAAGAAATAAAATGAAAAGATTTTTCTTTGTCTGAAGCAAAGAAAAGCGTTGCCAAGGGTAGCAACGCAATGCATTGCCTGGCTACACCGGGAAATTCTGCTAGTTAAGAATACATTAATTAATGTTAAGATACCTTCTTCGGTGGCCACATGATCTAAGGCGTCACTCTTGCAAGACTGCTTACTAGACTGCCGATGACAAGGAGATCGGGGTTAGAATTCCGCTCGGGTGTACTGAGGTTTTTTCTAAATGTTTATCTACTCTCCCTTCATGCAACTGCGGGTATACCTACTCTATACTCAACTTCCTCTTCACTAACTCATTAGCGTAATTAATACATATACGTAAAAACTGAACAAGTAGTAAGACGCAGCGCTAAAAAATATATATACATCGTACCAAAAAATTAATATATACAATAATTAAATAAATATATGTATAACTAGATATAATTTGTTTTTGATTGTTTTGCTCCTCAGCGTGATATTCCAATCAACAAAAGAACGTTAGATTTCCCTAGAAATGATCTCCATGTTCGCCACAACTTCCGACGAATCACTATAATTTACTGTAAACTCTATATCACACCCTTGTGAACATAAATTAGTTTCGTTTCGCTCATACACACACAAATCTTCTTCAACAATTCCCCAATCATTTATTTAACCCCTCGCAGTTCTGCGTCACCATTTCCCAATTTATTGTTCTTGTTATGTGAACTGATAATACTTGATTTAAATGGACATTAACTTGCAGGGAGGAATCTAAAAGCTATGTATGACATCAAAACAACACCGGCGCGGTTTTCAAAACGGGAGATTTTATCGGACATAATACTTTTTTGTTATTTATTTTTTACGAAAAATACTTTATACTGATATATTATATACACGAAATAAAATTACTTTATTTGGCTATATTAGGCCTATGTAGGTTATTTCGTCGATGAAAATAATATCTACGAAAATTGAGCTATTTTATTATCAAAATAATACTTTAAATGCAAAAAAAGGCACTTAAATAAGTGTGCTAATCTTTTTCTACGTCCCTGGTGTGAAATTGAAATACAAATTCTAGTAATTTTAGACACGAAGGTGTCATTCAACATTGCTAACATTTTACTATATTGTTTTATAATTATTGATAATATCTATTGAAAGTGACAGCTTTGTATCACATGACTTGACGTATGAATACGTCTAGAATATGAATAGATCTAGTAACTTTAACGTCAAGTCGGGTCTTATTAAAACTGGACTGTGGGTTGCGTATTTACGTTAAAGTAATTCGACCATCAACATTTTATTGCACTATTTTAACAAGATGTGTATATTTATGATTCAATGATTTCGAAACATTTCAGTTCACGAGTAATAACAGGTCCAACTTGCTATTCTAAGCCTTTTCCCATCCCAATGTTAAGCCAAAGTAATTAATTTATGGGGCTGAAACTTAGTAGGCCTATAACCAGACATTCATATGAAGTGTACAAAATGAAAATGTATTACTATGTCAAAGACAAATAATTTGTAATGTACAACCAGTTTAAAAGTAATAAAATTACATAATTTTTAATTATATTTAAGTCAGCTTCGCTTGTGTATAGTTACATACCAGTAAATTACATTTAGCTAAACATCAGTAAACATGACACATTTTTTAAGCTATAACTAGGAGTGAAACGAAGACAAGTTCTTGTTTTTCGGAGACCCTTAGTGGTTGGCCAGACTGACAAGCGTGCGAGCGAGCGCGCAAGCGACGGGGTGGCCAAACTGGCGAGCGAGCGAGCGCGTGATTAGCAGATAGCTCTCGATAGTTGTTGACGAGGAGGCTTCGAATCTTGACTCAGTGAACTGAGGGTGGTTTTTTGACAAGTAATTTATTGTTGTGGTTTTCTCATCCTTCCTCCAGATTAATGGTGATTCTTATTCGTAAAGGCCTACTTTGATAATATTGAAGTATTTTAACATATCAGTTTTATACATATGTATGGTTTATGATCTTACCAATTAAATTAGGCCGTTAGAAGCGAGCGTGCTAAACCTATCGATATTAATAAAAATGTCAAAACGAGAAGTTTTCCTAGCACTCAATGAACCAACATAAAATATTGCCTAGCGTTTGTAAACTAGAATGTACCGGTTCGAGCACGCGCGCTTGAAAAATAGAACCAGTTCTAAGTATCTTTCAAGCGCGCGCGATCAGTCGCTCACTCGCCCAGTCTGGCCGTCTCCTTAGGAGAGTGTTACGAGGTTATTGATAGTTGACAGCAAAGACCATCACCTATGTAGTTGTTGTCCAGGACGATTTGGAGTAGTTCACCGAAAAAGACGTATTCAACAACTGTTTGTGGGTGACCTGGTGGTCTAGGGGTAAGGTGTCAGACTCCTGTGCTGGGGTTCGGGGTTCAATCCACGGTCCCGGCACAGACTTATATGATTGCCAAACCCTTCCCTCACCTCTGACGAGACGTGTATTAATCACAACTTGTGAATGTGAGGAATGCCAGACCTCCACCGTGGTTCGGATTCCACGTTAAACTGTAGGTCCTCCATTTCATCTCACTATCACCCTACCATTACACATTAGCGTAAGTGCGTACAACCCGAATGGGTAGTAAGACGCGGTGCTAATAATAATAATAATAATAATAATAATAATAATAATAATAATAATAATAATAATAATAATAATAATAATAATAATAATAACTGTTTGCTAGAATGACTGACTGACTCGGGCTATAACTTTCCTGGTATTTACCATTTAACAACCACATCCCATCATGTATTTTGTCTACTATAAATCCACCAACACAACGAGTGTGGATATTTTAAACGCTCCAACCCACACCCCACCCTTTGATGTGCTATACTGACAGATTGACACATAGATAAAGAGTGGAGAGGAGACGAACAGCAACACCACAATAATTTGTTTTCATCTCATTTGAAGTATACAATGTCGTCATTAAGAATTTAGTTTTTTTAGTCTAACTCTACTCGTTCATTTTATTAATGGGATCGAAATGATCATTGCAAAATTGTGGTTGAAATTTCTTGTTTTGACTGTACCGATTGTAGCGGAACACAACCATAATGTCCTCCCGAAGGACCTAAATAATGAATCACCCAAGTAAACCGTCAAGTGAGTGACATTGATCCCATCTACCTTTTACAATATTTTTCTCCTCTCTTTTCTTTACTTCCGTTAGTCATTTGGAGTTTGAGAAATAATCTACTGTATCACTTTTGTGCCTGACGTTGTCTAACTGTGACGTAGCGGCAAGTCAAGAGAAGATTTCGCATTTTGATTCGAGTCTTAAAGATACAACATCGGAAAAAAATAGTTCTTAAATAATTCTAAAAATATGATTATAGTGAAGTAATTTTTTTTATATCTGAGTAGATTGTTTGTAAACATATTAATTTTATTTTAAATCATCCACATCTTATCTTTATTGAAGCACATGGCCTGTAGGAATCTTCAGGAAACAATAGTTTATTTTGAAATTTAAACCCGCCTCGGTGACAGTTGTTAGCTGACGCGCTTGTTTCGAGTTGAGCCAGACTGCCGAGGACGGGGAGATAGAGGTTCTAATCTCGCTCGCGTGAACTGGGGTGGTTTTTCCTGAATGGTTTCCCACTCTACCTCCACGCAAATGCGGGTTCACTTCATCTATAATAAACCTTTCTAATTACTAACCCATTAGCGTAATTAGTACTTAAGCATATAATCCTAACGGATAGTAATATGCGGTGCTAAGTATTTTTATTGAAATTCAAGTCAACATAGTGCAGGTAAAAATAGTAGAAAGAGTGTTTACACTTGGCAGTGGAATAGGGGAAGTGTCATCAGCGTATAAACAAAAAGCATGTCAGATCGAGCTACTCATTTTCTTACCTCTTTTCGTGGATGGACGTCTAAGTGTGATGCAGCTTAGAATGCTTAGGTGCATGGATTTATGAAGCAACCAGCTTCTCAAAATATCTTTCAAAGTCACCGGCCGCTGTTAGGAAAGTGACGTCATGCGCAGTGGCCTGTACCTTGTTATGTGTCTGTCTGCCTTAAGGGGAAGAGAGCGAGGGCTGTTTATCATGAAACTCGATAAGGTTTACTGTTCGCTAATAAGAACGAACCTTGAAATGAAGAGCAAGCCATTAGTAGGATAATGGACTTTGTTGTGAAGGCCGCAAAAAAGATTCCGGAGAACAAAAAGGAGATAAAAAAAAATAGTCGCAAGCCTAGATTTTAAAGTTTTAAAGGGAGAAAGTCTGGGGGTCTACCATAAAATATAATAAAGTGGAGTGAAAGGAACGTAAAGGTTCGTTCGTACTGTGCCAGTCTACATGACAACACATTTTTTGAACAAAATAAAATAAACATAGCTTCAGTATATAGTTTTAGTTTAAGTAAATAATCTTAACCGTTCTCTAATATCTGTCATGAGCATCGAAGAATTTTACCAGAACGTTTTCTCTTAATTTAAAAAGTTTCTGACCAAATGCTAACATGCCCATAAAAGAGAGGTTTTTTATTTTTCTATCACCGCAACTTACTGCGTGTTGAGGTTGTACGCATATTACTCTATTACTCTAACGGGTGAGGAAGGAAGTATTTTAGAGGAAATCTACCCGCATTTGCGTGGAAGGAGGGTGGTAAACAATTTAGGGAAAAACCAACCTTAGTATAACCGACCAGGATTAGAACCCCGATTTCCCCATCACCAGCAGGCCACTCCAAGCACGAAAGTGACTCCTTAGACCATTATCAAAGAACTGAAGAGATTGCTTTCTGTAGAAAATTAAACTAAACGCGTTTACTGAAGAATGTTTGTATTTATTTCAGCCAAAAAAGTTTGCTGTCATAAAAACTATTAAAATATGGGGCTTAACTCATGTTCCTTTCACCCCACCTTAAGGTGAGGGGGAAGGGGAAGCGTAAAAGGCCAGTGATTTTGAAGTTTTTATAGCAAAACATTTCTTTGTCCAAAATAAATAAATTAATATTGCTCCAGTCACAACGTTTAGTCAAATTTTCTTCACAAGGTGATATCAACATTTGTTAAATATCTGTCAAGGGCATCCTGGAATTTAATGATAACTTTTCCTCTTCATTTAAAAAGTTTGTCGTCTAGTGCCGCTATGCTAATGACAGATATTTAACAACTGTTGATATCACCTCGTGAAGAAAATTGAGCTAAACATTGTTACTGGAGCAATATTATATTTATTTTGGACAAATAAATGTTTTGCTATAAAAACTGCAAAAACACTGATATTTTTTTCTCGCGTCCCCTACATCCCCACCTTAAGATACATTATTCAGAGGTTACCAAAGAACCAACAGCTAGCTTACACATTGTCTCTATAACTGTTTATTACTAGTAATGATTTCTCTTTACCGGATTTTGTGTATTTTTAAATAATAAATTAAATTATTTTTAGAGTCTTTAAAGTGTTTTGTTTAGTCTAATTATCTACCCTAATTTATGGCCCTTGGCCTAAAGCCATCTACCTTTAGTTTTTTTTATTCTATCTTCTCACAAGCCACCATTTTGAACCCGCTTCGGTGGCCGCGTGGTCTAGCACGATATTCTCGTGTTAGACTAGACTGCCAAAGACGGGAAGATTGGGGTTAAATCCCGGTCGGGTGAACTAAGGATGGTTTTCTTAAATGGTTTTCCACTCTCCTTCCACGCAAATGTGGGTGCACTTCTTCTCAATTAAACCTTCCTAATCCCTAAACCATTAGTGTAATTAGTTCATAGGCGTATAAACCGAACGGGTGCTAAAAAATACACTATTTGGCGCAGATTAAAAAATCAAACAATGTTTATGTTTGGTGCCTGAACATAATAGATATCATTAAGTTGAATTGACATTAAAAACAATACAATAGGGAGCGATCCGACACCTTAGCTCAGTCGGTAGCGTGTCTGTCTATTGAACCAAGGGTCCCGGGTTCAATTCCCGGTATGCCCAAAAAATTTATCATTTCACATTGATAAGTTTTTTAAGTGTTTCACGGAATTATGACTAACCCTGAATTATAATTATACTAGACCATAAGAACCTGACGTTTAATCCGCGTGTTCATCGTTGTAACTCTAAAGTAACTATTTGATGCTATGAACTTGAAACCATGAATGCACATTTATTATTATTATTATTATTATTATTATTATTATTATTATTATCACCGCGTCTTATTACCCGTTCGGGTTATACGCACTTACGCTAATGTGTAATAGTAGGGTGATTGTGAGATGAAATGGAGTACCTACAGTTTAACGTGGAATCCGAACCACGGTGGAGGTCTGGTACTCCTCGCATTCACAAGTTGTGATTAATACACGTCTTTTCAGAAGTGAAGGAAGTTTATTTAATATTTAACACCGCGTCTTACTACCGTTCGGGTTATACGCTTAAGTACTAATTACTCTAATGGATTAGGAATTGGGAAGGTTGAATTTAGAGGAAGTGAACCCGCATTTGCGTGGAAGAAGAGGGGAAAACCATTTAGGAAAAACCACCTCCAGTTCACCCGACCGAGATTCGAACCTCGATCTCCCCGTCCTCAGTGATCGAGCTCAACACGACTAGCGCGTTAGCCAACTACGCCACCGAGGCGGGTAAGTGAAGGAAGGGTTTGGCAATCAGGTGAATCTGTGCCGGGACCGTGGATTGAACCCCGGACCCTCAGCACAGAAGTCTGACACCTTACCCCTAGACCACCAGGTCACCAATGCACATTTAAAATTTTAACAAACTTATTTTCTCCCAGAATTATTTATTTAATTTTTTAAACCAATATTTCCACAATCCAAGTATTTAAAGTGATAAAAAATAGCACATATTAAAATTGTTATATGTTTTTTGTGTGATTTAAAACTATGTGCACACTAAGTTTTATTCGCACCGCTTCAGGTTATACGCATATGTACTAATTACAATAGTGGTTTGGGGATTAAAAAGGGTTAATTGAAATTAAGTGCACCCGCATTTGCGTGGAAGGAGGATGGAAAACTATTTAGGAAAAAACCACTCTCAGTGCACCCGACCGGGATCGAACCCCAATATTCCCGTCTTCAGCAGTCTACAATAACACGAGAGTAGCGCGTTAGACCACGCGACCACCGAAGCTGGAGATTGTATATTATTGAACGCAACAATTATCCTCTATAGTTGCGACTTAAGAACCTCAAGGAGGGAAAAACTTTAAACGCAGTTAATATGTTTACTGTCTTCATCTTTATTTATTACACGTCCCCATACTATCCATCTATTTCTCTGCAGAATTTAGAAGAAATTAACACGCATTTGCCATGGGTTTGAAAAATTTTTTTTAAGGAAAACCCACTCTTAGCACATATAGCCGGGATGAGAACCCAACTAATAACTCCTTGAAGCGTCTTCCTTGTTACCAGAAAACAAGAATAGAAAGCTCCGCGAGGCCACCGAGAGTGACTATCTCCCCAAATAGTTTTCCATTCGTTCTTCCCAAGCAAATGTGGGTACACTTATCTAAATTCACCTTTCCTCAGCCCCAACACATTAGCGTAATTAGTTCATATGCGTGTAACCCGAACGGTTAGTAAGACGTGGCAACATTTTATGTTAAATCAGGTCACCCATATTTTATTCTGTGTAACAGTTACACATTATAAAATACATAAATTTGAAACACATTTTTTATAACAAACTTTTAAAATAAATTACCCGCATGTCCTGTCAACATTAATTTGTGTAAAATATTAATGGGTCTGTCTGCTTGACAAAACGCTTGTTTTAAAAATGTGGGCCAGGCCTGTTTGTTGAAGTTTCGACCACAGGGGGGCCAAACGAGTAAACAAAAACTATTGTTCCAAAGTCTCGTTCCTTCGGGCCATGACATTAGAACCAGGGGTGGCCAAATTTGTGGAGAATTTATTTGTTATTGGATGTGGCACTCAAAAAGTAGTGGGCTACATTAATAAAAACTGTCTTAATTTTAAATGAAGGGATATATTATCAAATTAAAGCGCGTTGAGATGGATACCATATAAGTTACTATTTTGAAAAAAGTATAAACGGATCCATACCTTATTTGCTACACGAGCATTCTTTTAGGACACAATATAATTATGTGTAATATTATTAAAAATTATGTTACGTAAATTGATTTGAAGTTTTTTGCTTATAATTCTCTTGTGAGATTGCTCATTTTAACAAACTGAAAAAAAAAAAACACGGGTCGAGTTTTATATAAATCCTTATCGTTAAATAGAGTATATTTTGTAAATCAAATAAACTGGGAAGCCCAGCCTTTCCTAATGGATTCATGCATGTTATTTAAAAGATACTCCGAACAATTTATTACAAAATAAATGTGTTGAATATAATATCTAGTTTTTCTACGAGTCTGATATTCATGATGTACACCCATCACAATAATGGAATGAAAACTACAATAAACTTCAAAGCGTGTAGCTCTTAAAAGAACTATTTGCAAACCGTCCAACAGTCTTACACAATGAACTACCCCCCTTTGTAGTTGGTGTAGTTGCCCCAGTCCAAGTCAATAAAATGGGACCATTACTAGTAGATAACGTCAACTTGTTAACATACAAATCTTTCGCTTCAGTTATCTCCCCTACATCTGTTCAGTGGGACCAAAAGGTCACCAAGGCTAGAACAGAAAAATCCTGCTTGGGGAGGGTATTGAACATGGGACCTTTTGCATCATTAGCCAAAGCTCACCTTACTCAGCCAACAGGTTGATAAGAGTAGGTGATATTTTTACTTCGTGTAAATTAGTGACGGAACATTTATTAACATATACAACTAAAGTCATGACCGGCTTCTTTGTTTTTATTCTTTAGCATCTCGTCTTACTACCCGTTCGGGCTGTACAATGTAATAATCATGCTAATGAGTTAAACATGAGGATAGGCTAGGTTTATAGAGTAAGTGTTACAGTTGAATAAAAGGGACAGAGCAAATAATGTGTCTGTGAATATATTGTAGCGTTCTCGACTCTGAAATAGAAATCAATGGCTTACTGTAATCCTAGTTGGATTTTTTGTTTGTTAATTTAATCTTGAAAGGGTTACTGATACATTTCAGGCTAAGCCCAAAATTGAATGTCAACAACTCTTTTTTCTTGTGGTCTTCTTTTTAAAACAATTTTTAAAAACCCAAACTATGCTTGAGTCATATGAGGATCTAATTTAAAATGTATAAAGATTTTGGAAGAGGGGAGTTAAAATCGTAGTCGACACTAAGTTTTTTTGAAAAAATCCAAGTGTAATACTTAATCAAGATGGGAGTGTATGGGATGCGAGAAAAGATTTTTTTATATAGTTTTTCATAGAAAACTTTTTTTGGTCAGAATAAATAAAATATTTCTCCAGTAGAAACATAGAGTTTCCTAGAATTTAATGATAACTTTATCTCTGCATTTAAAATGTTCCTCATCTGATGCCATTGTGTTCATGAGAGATATTAAAGAGCTGTTGATATCACCACGTGAAGAAAATTAACTTATATGTTTCTATCAAAGCCGGTGACCTGGTGTCTAGGGTAAGGTGTCAGACTTCTGTGCTGGGGTCCGGGGTTCAATCCTCGGTCCGGGCACAGATTTATCTGATTGCCAAAATCTTCCTTCACCTCTGACAAGAAGAGTATTAATCACAACTTGTGAACGTGTGGAATGTCAGGCCTCCACCGTGGTTCGGATCCCACGTTAAACTGCAGGTCCTCCATTTCATCTCACAATCACCTATCATTACACATTAGCGTAAGTGTGCGTAATAACCCGAACGTAGTAAGACGCTAATGCTAATAATAATAATAATAATAATAATCATAATTTATTAAAGCCATATTTTATCTTGGCCAAGAAAATCATTGGTATAAAAATTGCAAAAACACTGACCTTAACTCGCATTCCCTGCATTCTCACCTTAGCACAACCACATTAACTCTACACCGGTGTTTCATGGTCTAAGGAGTGAATAATTGTCTGGCAAGGCCGGTGACCGGAAGAGGATAGATCACACCCCATATTTGCATCTTTTTCCACCCCTTAGATTAAACCGTTCATTACCATGATGTTAGAAGTGGTAGTAAACAAAACACGTTTTGATAGAACATTTATACATAGATATCTGTTTCAAATTTTACGTACTCCCTAAGGTGTCTTCACGTAGCCCTGAGGGTACGCGTACCCCAGGTTGCATACCACTGGTCTAAGGCCTCATTCTCACACTAGACTGATCTGATAAGGAAGGGTAGTTCGGGGTTTGAATCCCGGTCGGGTGTACTGAGGCTGTCTTTCCTAAATTGTTTCACATCTCTCCCTCCATGTAAATGAGGGTACACTTCCTCTAAAACCAACTTTCCTCATCCCTAACACATTAGGGTGATTATTACATGAGTATAGCCTGAAAGGGTAGTAAGACGCGGTGTTAAAAAAACTTTAAAAAAATTCCCATTGGTGGACACGCGGACTAAACGTTAAGATCATCTATTCTGGTTTGGTGGTGATCGGGAGGTAGGAGTTCTTATCTCAACAAGGTGTATACTTGGAGTGATGTTTTTCTAAATGGTTTCCCATTATTCCTCAACGTAAAATGCGGGTACATTTCCTTAAAATTACCTCTTTCTCAATCTCAAACCTATTAGGGTTAGATAAATGCAAGTATCCCATACGATCAACCTTCTTCGGTGGCCGCATGGTCTAAAGCGTCACCCTCGTGTTAGACTAGAGTGTCGATGACAGGGAGATTGTGGTTCGAATCCCGGCCGGTGTATGAGGTGGTTTTTTCACTCTCCCTCCATATAAATGTGGGTTCACTTCCTTTAAATTCAACCTTCCTAATTCCTAACACACTAGCGTAATTAGTACATAGGCATATATAACCTAATCGGGTAGTGGGCGGTGATAAAAGAAAATCCCGGGCGATTAGTAAGATTCAGTGGAAAAAAAAAACTGTTCTTTTAGAGTTATCGGTTTCTGTTACAAGGCTCAGTAAGGTTTTAAAACCTAAAATTATGTCTCCAAGTTTTTCCGGTCTTTCGCCGGATGTAAATATCCGCTAAAAAAAAGGGGGGCACCCACTAATGCATTGGGCGGGATTATGTCAGTTTAAGTGGGCGGTGGTGACATGAGTTTTGGGTGAAACTAGACCACCCCTCAAAGTGAGATGTGAAGGGGTTGTAGGGGGGTAAGGGGCGAATGGGAGAATGAAGAAATAAATTAATGTAGGGCAACGCCCTAGAAACGTCTTGTTGTGTGAACACAAAATCAATGTTGAGCTTTCCAGAAAAATGGATTTGTGACTTCTTTTTTTAATTTAAGTGTGTTTGTATATTTTTAAAAACCTTTCCCATATAAATATTCTACTAATGCAGGGTGTAATGCGAGACTTATAAAGGCTCTTCTTGAACTAGTTTTTGTTTTGTTATTTATATTTGTTTACGTAGTGTGTAAGGCTACATAATCTTGTATTTGAATTCAACGAAGCCCGTTTCACGTCACGGATAATACCTAGCTTAAGTAGGCAATACAGCGCAAACCAGACGCCGCTTCGTGGTGCGGTTTTCTGTATTGTACTTAAGAAAAACAGTGGAATTGAGATCAGTGAACCCGGTTTACCAGGGTAAATTAAAAAAATACAAATCAAAATTTAAAAACGATAAATCCCCACTAAACTATTCCCATGTTCGCTAACCGCGCTTCGATAAGTGTTCTGGTTCAAACGTGATCTTTTATTTAATGCCCCGGTTAATCGGACGTGAGATGGACTTATAAGTGGAATCATAATGCTACTAAAGCTATTTCATATATGATACGCCAATTAATATGTTATATCATATATGACACGTCGTATAAGTGCCAAATATTTTAAATTAAAATAGACTTTTTACTTTCTCTCTACACCTCGAAGGGAAAAGTATTTTTAACCTTAAAAAAAATATAGCTCAAGATTTTGATAAATGTCGAAGTTTCACGACTCCCTGAAACGGAAAGGGTTGTTTTCACGATGCTGTCTGTCTGTCTGTGTGTCTTTATCTTGCACCAGAACCAAACCCATTTTACCAATGAGGATAAAACTTGGTATTTAGGGTTTTCACAAGGAATGTGGAGTTAAAATTAAGGGTGGTTTACAAAAGAGCAAAGAAGAGATAAAAATCGATCTTATCGAAATCCACCGTAACAAATTTGATTACATTTTGTATCTAGGCACTGTTTAACATTACAAAAAAAAAATGGCAGCCCTTTTTTTTTCCATGAAAATGACCTTGAGAGTACTTTATAAAAGCAGTAATTTCCAATTTTGATCATAATTTACATGAAATATATATTTTTATAGAAGAAACAGTTTCTGAGCTATACGCTATATATTTATAGAGGTCTTTGAAAATTGATATCGATTGTTATGCTCTTCGGCGGAGAGATGTTTCCATTTTCTCAATGTTCCTGTAACACTGTATATTATTTCATTTATTCTCTTTGGTCGAGTGTTTCTGCGACAGTGTATTTATTTAGTTTCATAAATCTTACGAGTTTTTAGTAAATGTCTCTATTTTAAGATAAAGGATAATCTGTGTGGCGCGCCGTACCATTTATTTTGTCATCGCACCTGAATACCTGTTCGGATGATACGTTTAAATATATTGATATATTATTTATATAAATATTTTTTTTAAATATACCGTATTATTTAAAAATATACATTAAAAGTTTAAGTTAAACAACAGCCCATTTTTTGAAACTAATTGTATTTTCATTGTTAACTCTTAACTTTTTTTTATCGTCGCGTCTTTCTACCTGTTCAGGTTATACGTATGTATGATAATTACTCTAATGAAGAAGGGATGAAGAAGGAAGCATTACACAGGTAATTTACTCATATTTGTGTGTAAGGAGAGTGGGAAACCATTTAGGAAAAAAACACCCTCAGTAGACACGACCTAGATTCAAACCCCGATCTCCCCGTCATCAGCATGAGAGTCTAACTCGTGATTGACGCCTTAGACCATTCTGCCACTGAAGCGGGTGGTTCTAACTATTCACAAAACAAGACTAAAAAAATGACTGTGTGAACGCTTGTCGTATGTTTCTCATTTAGTTACCTCACTGTTAGTTTCTTGATAGCTGCTATCATTATTTAACTACAAGACCATTTCTATAGTGAATTAAGTAAGAAACATCACCCATATGAGTGGGACATCATTAGAGGGTGTTTAATAATGCAGAGGACGGGTTTTTGTGCCCCTAGTGGGAGACATGTAAACTACTGCGTTTGAAACACGTTTGGGTATTCCCACAAAGTGCGTTTGTATCGATGGGAAGAAGGTATTGACGCTCTGGGAAGAGGGAATAGTCGCTCTATAGCTTTGACTGAGTTTAAATACTGCTCTATATAGTCAGAGGTCAAACAGTGAGGCCGCGTCGGAAAGCACTCACTGGCCAGTGACGAATACAAGGAGGGCGGCGAAAAATATAGCTACAGTCCAATTTTCATAGGAAGGAGCTTTAAGAAAATAAAAACAAAATTGTTTGCAGCCAACATTGATAACATTTTACTATATTATTAGTATTGCTCTCTATATATTTATAATATCCATCAAAAGTGACAACTGCATCACATGACATGACGTATGAATACGTAAAATTAAATCTAGTATTTTTTTTAGCACCGCGTCTTACTACCCGTTCGGATTATACGACTACATACTAATTACACTAAAGGGTTAGGGATTAGGAAGTATTAATTTAGATGAAATGCACCCGCATTTGCGTGGAAGGAGAGTAGAAAACCATTTAGGAAAACCAACTTCAATGCATACAACCGGAATATAACCCCAATCTCTCCGTCTTCGGCAGCCTAGTCCAACATGAGAGTAGCGCGTTAGACCACGAGGCCACCGAAGTGGGTTGGATCTAGTAACCTTTCTATCCACCCTCCGAAGAAAATCGGACTGTAATTGATATTTCATGACGGTCTAAGGCAAGGGTCGATCTCACGACAATTGATCGTGTAAGAAAAGTATAGCTTCATTAAAGATCGATTTATGAGTATTTTAAATTCGCAAATATATCAACAACCTTTATATAATATTTGAGGGTGAAAAAAATAAGCTTGATTGTCAAATCGGCTATGTAACATTAATTAATTTCATATGAAAACGTACATTTGATGTGTTCTATATTTTTTCTATAAAGATGGAGACTTACGTATTTGAAGACAGATTGAATTTAGGGAATAAATATTAAATGTATAGAAAATAAAAGATTAGAGTGGATAAACAATGTATGATCGAGGGGCTTTTGATTAGTTTATTGGTTGATCGGATACCACAAAATGTTGATGACCCCTTGGTTCAAGGAAAAGTAAATACAAATTATGGATGCTTCACACAAACATCTTACCATTTAGATTGTCATCTACAAAACTACAAAACATTTCTCGGAACAAGATAAATACGAAAATAATTTTTAGTATAACTTTCCAAAACGGTCGAAAGGTCATCTGTATAAATAAGCAGATGTTCCGGATGGGTAGTAAGTCACGGCGCACAAGGGGAAAGCAAGTCACAGATCATTCATTAGAGGGCAAAGTTTAGGACAACTACAGATCGTGATGTTTCACAAGCTAAGGATGGGGGTTCCCGCTGATTTCTTAACAGGGAATGTGGTTCGGACCAAACTTGGGTCCAATTCTCACATCTGGTGACGCTGAGTATAGTCACTTTATTATAATCAGGGCCTAGATCTTGATAACATGTCATTTTTTTCGTCACATACAATGATCATAAGTACATTAATTGTGTTCATGATCTCCTTGTTGTGGAAATGTATATTTTATAGGTCATTTTTTGGTAGTTTTAAAATTTAATGTCATATTTTCTTGGTTTACGTCGATTTTGAATAATATATTTGCATTTCTTGGCTTAGTAATTTAAGACATTCACGTTGTTTAGTATATTTTTAATACCATAGATTTTTACAAATGTATAAATACTAAAACATATTTCTTTCCCCACCCAGTTGTCGGAATGAAAAGATAATGTAGGCTATGAACTCTTTGCTTGTTTGGTTGTAAAATACACATTCCTGGTGAGACTGCGACTAGGCTGGAGAAGGTAGAGCTATTACTTCTGAAGCATATATTTGTAAATCAATGCAGAATGCAAGAGTTTGGTTGGTAAAGGCTTTTCATAGCATTTTACATATTTTGTAAAGTGCTTTTTTGGTTTAGTCGTGTGCATTCTTTACAAGCATTTGTTCATATTTTTAGGTAAATTAAAAAAAAAATTGGTCTATTTATAGGTCTTTTTAGGTAATAAAAACCCGGAATTTACTTATGACCTAACTGATGACACCGTCACTTAAACCCATAATTGGGATGCTATTGGATAGGGGTGTGTGAAGCCTTGAAACTTCGTCTTGGCTTCGATACAAACATAGATTCGACTGGCTTCGAAGCTTCACCAATAAAAATATTGACAGCTAAAATACTCCAGTTATGTTCAATTACTGCCATTCGAAACGGTTTTGTACATTACATATTAATATTTATATGGAAAAAATCTTAAGTAATTTAATTGTAAGTTGTGATAGTAGCTTATTTGTCAGATTAACACAAACTATTACAAACAATATGCAATAAAATATTTTCCAAGTAATCTTAGTGAATTAAGTTATATAAATAACCACAATATAATATTTTTTCAAGCATAAACAACTAAAAAAAATATTCGAACTTCTATTCAGCTTCGAGAATATGTAATATATTCGATTCAAGTTAGCTTCAAATTAAAAAAGTGGAGTTCACATACCCCTACTATAGGAATAACTCTCTAAAGAACACGCAGCACAGGTAGAGTGGACAAACAAAACAAACGCCACCATTATGAATTGCGAGATCCTAAGAGATAACTTAGGTAACCTAGGTAACTGATACATTGTCAAACATAATATGTTGTGTTTAGGTTAAATATTGACACAACTTTTAACAATACACGAGTTTGATGTTTACTGCAATGAACAAAAAACTATTTTATATGACACGTTAAGTAGCCTCATGGCTTCTTTGGTGCTGACTGACAGTTCACAGCTGACTTCTGACAGTCAACATTTAGGTATATACCTAAATTTTGACTGTCAGAAGTGACAGCTGCTAAACACATGTTTTTGCAGATCATATGGTTCGGCGTAGGGATACACAATTTGGTCTGGTAACTTTTCAGAGCTGTCAGCTGTCAGCTGTGAACAGTCAGTTAGCACCAAAGAAGCCATGGGGCTACTGTACATAAACATATAAACATAATTTAAAGTTTTTAATTTTCCACTCTGAAAAGTTCGAAAATATACATATTTCGGTTGTTCATAAGACCTAATGCCGAGAAACAAAAGGTAACTGGTAAAGGAGCGTAGAATTGATCTTTGTGAAGCGAACGATGTCATTTAATATACGTGGTCACAACACAAACTGTGTTGTTATTTGTATTTTCCTCCTCCCCTGTTTGTTTTCCTATTGCCGGACATGATCCAGCTAGAAATATTATAAGCTCACTTGGTTTCTGACGTTCAGTAATTTATGCCCGAGTATTCTAGCGCCCTACACTAGAGGGACCAACTTTGCGGGATGAGATTAGAGCTTGGATATACTGCAAGACTCGGAACTATATATTTTATCAACGTGTACCACAGATAAATATCGGTTTAAAATATAGATCTGCATATATTATTTTATCAAACGAGTGATAATCCACAAGAATAAATATTCGGTTTAAAATATAGATCATGCCTTATATTATTTTATCAAAACGAGTGTAATCCACAAGAATAAATATTCGTTTAAAATATAGGTCATCAACCCAACTATAGTCCACAAGAATAAATATTCAATTCAAAATTTGTATAATTCATAGCGTGAGAAAAAATATTTATATATTCAAGTTCAAATAATAGATTACAAACAGTTTGGGGATTTTATATTTTCCGTCTCGCAAATTATGTAAATATTCTTATTTTACGAGTTTTTACAACGATAGTGGAAAAAAAATATTTCTCGAGAGCTCGGATAAAGTAGTAATATTGCTATTGAAAAGAAGAGAGTTAGCGTTATTGGAGATTATTTATTTTGAGGACACTTATTCCTTTTTGCCGAATAATTTTTATTTTTTATTTTCGAATTGTTTATTTAATTTTCTTGAAGTATCGACATTTTCCACCTCCTGTAGCAGTGTCTTGTTGTCCAGTCAGGGAAATAATTTCGACTTTAGCAAATCCTTCAATGAAAACCCGTGGTTAATGCTTAGTTTTTCTTTAAACTTTGCCTCAATAGTATTAGGCAATGGTTAGCAAAAGGAAGGCCGGAGCAGATAGCGAATTGTTAGATTTTATGATATTTTTTATTGACTTTAAAATATTGTTTTCAATGTAGTTTTCCACCCCATAATTGTGTGAATTAAGAATATCCACACTCGTCAACATCAAAACTAAAAAATTTTTTAATAAGTAAGTTGAGAATGAGATGAAAATATTGTTATAATAAAATCGTCTCAAAAATACGTAAAGTCACCAAACTCCACATCGTTTCGTATTAAATATTTGGTTTACTTTTCTATCATATTTATCAAATAAGTTTATGTTACTCATTATGCTTTATAAGCAAATGTTAATCGATTTTGACAACTAAAATTGGTACACATATTAATGTTTCCTTTTTACTTTCTCTCGACACCTCGGAGAGAAAGTATTGTGATTATAAAAAAATCGAACTCAAGATTCTAATAAATGTTGACGTTTCATGACCCCTAAAACAAAAAAGTGGTTTTCGCAATGCCGTCTGTCTGTCTGTCGTACCTCGGACTAGAGCAAAAACTATTTTACCAATTGTGCTAAAACTTGGTATCCAGGGTTTTCATAGAGGTCCCCCCAAGGTTTTTTGGAATTAGATATCCAACCCTAGATTTAAGGGTAGTTTATTCAAGGGCAAAAAGAGAAAAAATCGGTTTTCTCGAAATTCGTTCTAACGATTTTGATGTTATCTATAGACACTGTTTATCAATATAAAAAAGAGGGCAATCTCATTTTCTCATGAAAACGACTTTAAGAGTACTTTAAATGAGGGTAATTTTCAATTTTTTTTATCATATCTCCGCAAGAAACCATCTAGGGGAAAAACACCATGAGTACACCCAACCGGGATCAGAACCCTGATTTTCCTGTCACCAGGAATACAGTCTAACGCGAGAGTGATGAATCACCGATGTGGGCTTCACAAAAAATATAATTTCCAAACATTCGGAGGGGATTTTTAAAAAAAAATAGGCTTATCGTTAAATTAGAGATACTACCTCGGCTTTAAATGTAATTACAAATACTTAGTTTGGAATTGTATCACTGCCACCTAAAGTATTCACGTCTACAGAAATGTAATTATTGACAAAGCTTAGATGATTAAAATACCGTTATTTTAATTTAAAATTATTAAAATAGACAAATCTTTTAACGCATTATCGAACCTGTCAGTTATTATCTGTATATAGTAGCTGATTCAACTATGGCACTACAAACGTTTGTCATCATTTTCACTTACGATAATACTACATAACTACAGTCCAATTTTCATAGGAAGAGCCTTTTGAGCAATACAAAAGTTTTTCCCCCCAGTCAACACTGATGACAGTTTACAATATTATTATATAGGTACTAATAATATATCAAAAGTAACGGCCGCAGATTCACTGAATTGGCCTATTAATACGTAAAAGTAGATCTAGTACTTTTCAATCAGTCCGATAGTGATCTTCCTATAAACAATTGGACTGTAACTATACGATTTACTCATAGTAACAAGAAATAACATACTTTACTCACATTTAGACTAAGCAGAAAGAAATCCACTGTATATAGTATGGCAGTCATGGGATTGAATTTTATCTGAAAAGCAAGAAAAAATACAGTTAAGTATGAAAAAACGACCATTTGTTTGTAGGTGAAACCCAACATCTTTTTTCTGATGTTTCACATCAATACAAATTTCAACAAAATTTATCATTTGAAATATTAGTGATTATATTATTTTGAAAGAATATACCAGGTGTTAAAGAAGCTGCCGGAGCTTTGAAAACATTAACACTATTGTTTTTCTAGCCCAAAATGTCGGACAAGAGGTTTGAGGCATTAGACTCCATTGTTATTTGTAAAAAAAACCCACCATCTCAATACCGCTCGGGTTTTACACGTATATATTAATTACGCTATTGGGTACGAGTGTAAAGCCATTTAGGAGATAAAACATCCTCGGCACATGCAAACGGGATTCGAACCCTGATCTCCCCGTCTTTGGCCTATTGCAGGAGTAACGCTTTAGACTAGGGGTCAGTAACCGGTCAATCTCGGGGTGATTTTTGATCGATCCGTAAGAACTAACCGTCATTAAAGGTCGATCTTTGAGTCTTCTAAACTCGCAAATATATCAAATAATTTCAAATAATATTTGAGTGTGACCTTGATCGGTAATATTATAAGAAAATTAAATGGTTTTGTACTATAATGTACATTTTATTTACTATATATTTTTTATAAAGGTGGGGAAATTAGTTTTGAGTGAATTTAAGGATATATATATAAATAGTATATAAGATAGTATATAAGATAATATATAATATGTATAGACAACCAAAAAAAGCCAGAGTCGAATGGAGAAACAATGGATGGTTGCGGGACTTTCTATAAGTCTTTTGGCCGGTCGGGTCCAAAAAGGTGGCCGACCCCAAATTTTAAACAATTCAACCACTGAAGTGGTTATATTGTTATCAGTCGCCGTTCGAAGCCCAGAAAGGTTTACTAGAGAGTTGTCTAGCCCTATTCACGTCAATAATGAGACATTTCTTATAAGTTCCCCCTTTTTAAAATCCCAATATATTAGATCATAAATATTCCCGCACTGGTGGGCACGCAGACCAAGGCGTCATGTCTTGTCTGATTTGTTGGCAACGGGAAGTTCACGGGGCTCGAATCCCGACAGGGTGTACCAGCGTTTGTTTTTTTATACTGTTTTTCACGCAAATGTGGGTTCAATACTATTAAAACTCTACGTCCTCATCCCTAATTCCATTAATCTAAGTGTCGAGGATTTTCAGAAGGATAATAAGATGCGTAGCATGGAAATAAACCAATTTAAAATCTTCATATTAAAAACAAAACTATCGATAGTGTGTTCGACCCGTTTCGGTGGTCGAATGGTCAAAGGCGTCACTCTCACCACAGACTGGACTGCAGATTATGTAGATACCGGGGTTCAAATCTCGGTCGGGTGTACTGAGGGTAGTTTTCCCACTTTCCCTGCACGAAAATGTGGGACACTCACTCTAAACTCAACCTTTCTCAACCTACACATTAGCGTGATTAGTACATATGCGTACAACCCGAACGGATAGTAATACCCGGAAACAACCAAAAAGTGTTTCTGTTGTGTAGCAATTTGTTTGAACGATTTTAATAAATGTGCGCGAGGGTGTATGAACAGAGACGTTAATTAAACCAAAATGGGTGATTAATTTCCGTGCCCTCGAGGTTATCGGTGAAACAAAGTCTGGTAGCTGAAACCTAGTTGGTAAGGAGGTTTCCCGAAGTTACAGCCTTCAAATTCTTGTAAACATTCTTACTTGTCGATCGGTGGTAGATGAGGCCACCACTCTTACAGGAAGATAAACACTAGTTCATACTCGGGGGAACCACATCCATACAACCATGTTGGTAATATTGTTTATAATGACCCCGGCGAGCCATGGGCTGTTAATTTGGGACCACGATTATCTAAACAAGTATCTGAGTATAACCATGTTGGTAAGATTGTTTACATAATTTGACCCGGCGATGGTGGTTGTAGCACTTGGGAAACACCTTATATCCAACCGATCCATACAACCATGTTGGTAATATTGTTTATAATGACCCCGGCGAGGGCTGGGCTGTTAGCACTTGGGACCACACTCTAATCAACCGTATCTATATAACCATGTTGGTAATATTGTTTATAATGACCCCGGCGAGGGCTGGGCTGTTAGCACTTGGGACCACACTCTTAATCAACCGTATCTATATCAACCATGTTGGTAATATTGTTTATAATGACCCCGGCGAGGGCTGGGCTGTTAGCACTTGGGACCACACTCTAATCAACCGTATCTATACAACCATGTTGGTAATATTGTTTATAATGACCCCGGCGAGGGCTGGGCTGTTAGCACTTGGGACCACACTCCTAATCAACCGTACCCGCACAGGAAGACTACATTTCTGCCGCATCGGAGTATGAACCAACATCTCCCAGGAGGTAGACCAGAGTATAAAGAACTAAAGCTCCAACAAACTATTATTGTTAATAATTCTAAAAAACTTGGCAAAGCAAATATTTCAAGATTTGGTATTTTTGATTCGAAGTATTAAGCTACTCCAATTCCCTCCCCCGACTTTCTAATTACAATTTAAAATGAACTAATTATTTAGCGCCTTTAAGCTATCATAAGATACTTAATAAACTGAACTAAAAGAAAAAATATCTCAATACATTTATCGGATTGTCTATTAAACCAGAAGATTATTTTTAATAGGGACATTTGACTAGCCTCATAGTGTGAACTTTTAAGATCAACTTTGAAACCAACCCACTTCGGTGGGCGCATGATTTAAGGCGCTACTCTCACAGTAGACTAGACAGATGATGACGGGGAGATCGAAGTTCGAATCTCGGTCGGGTGTACTGAGGGTGGTTTTTCTTAAAACGATTTTCCACTCTCCCTCCACGTAAATGCGGGTACACTTCCTCTAAATATAACCTTCAAAATAACTAAAACCATTGGCATAATTAGTCACAAGCGTATAACCCGAACGGGTAGTAATATGCGGTGTTAAAAAACAAGCACTAATGCAGCCACGTATATCTTTCACCATAGTGTGTACTTTTATCATCATTCTGTTAGGAGAATGCTGGAACAGTTCCTAGAGATCCCAGTCCTTATCACGGTTGGCGAGGTCCGCTACTTCCAGGTCACTGATGGCTGCTGTGTAGAGTGTCATACAGCGAGATTGGAACGGCCCCGCATGTCGCCTCAATGGACCGCAGCGCGGGGACAACTACCGGAATAACTGACCAGACAAACGGTCCGTGGGCTGTCGAGAGTCTAACGAGCGTGTTTGTGGCGAGCCGCACAAAGCTCCAGGGACATTTCACGGTACGCGGTGGGGAAATTTGACGCCCTAGACTAGTCGGGATATCGTTTTAATTTCCCATTTGCGGTTTTTCCACGGGACAGTTTAGAGACAGAGTAATTTATATGGAATACAAGTTAGAGTAATAGGTTAGCCGCATTGCTGGGTATGTGGACTACCCAGTGGACTAAACGCCAAGCTCATTTTGTCTGGTTTGCTGGTGACCTGGGGGTTGGGTTTCGAATTCAGGCTGGTATGCTAGAGTTTTTTCCTGAATGCTTATTTCACCTCTTCCTTCACCGAAATGTGGGTGCATTTACCGCAAATTATACCTACCTAAACAGTGTAAATATTAGGATAGTCAGTAAGGATAGAAAGAAGCGGTGAGAAATAAAGATACACACACACACACACACACACACACACACATATATATAATATAATTATGTAGAGACGACCATTGTATTTAATTATCATTACACCCTCCGCGGTGGCGTGATTAGTTAACGCGCTAGTTTCATGTTGAGCTAGACTGCCGAGGACGGCGAGATCGAGTTTAGAATCTCGCTAGGGTGAATTGAGGTGGTTTTTTCTAAATGGTTTTCCACTCTCCCTTTACGCAAATGCGGGCTCACTTCCTCTATATTCAACCTTCCTAATTCCTAGCCCATTAGCGTAGCAGTACTTAAGCTTATAACCCGAACGGGTAGAAAGGCACGGTGCTAAATATTATTATTATTATTATTATTATTCACTTCATCCGCTTCGATAATCAAATGGTCTAAGGCGTCATTCTAGCCACAGACTGTATTTCCGATTACGGTTGGATCGGGATTCAAGTCCTGGTTGGATACATTGAACGTTGAATATATATGTACTATACTCTCAACGCAATGAGCGTGTTGTTTTCCCTGAATGGTTCCCAACTCTCTTCTACACGCCAATGCGGGTACATTTCGTAAATAGAACCAGCCTCGTTCCTACCTAAGTCTTCTTAAGTCAACAACCTGAAGGTCGGTTTGATTTTGGTGCTGGGCACGCACTCAGCCCTTAGATTGATTAGTGTTACCTGCACCATCTGGTATAAATATATTGTATTAGTTGAGTTAATAAAGTGTAGTTGTTCCCCGTTGATTTCCAATGAATTTCTATGAGCGAGTGCTAAAGGGCCTACCAATTTTGCCGGGAAAGGTATTTTCCCATACATACCAGGGTTCTTTTACATGGCACAATCGACATGGGACTGACGGCTTTACTAACCTCCGAATAAAGTTGTGCTACGGATTTTTATCGCTCAAGAAACATTATTGGCTGCGACTGGGTTTGAACCCGCGAACATCGGATATAGAGGTGAGCATTTTGCCCCAAAACCACTGAGGCCGATCCCTACCTAATTAAGGTAATTAAAATAATATGAGTACAGCCCGAATGGACAGGTAGATGCGGTGAAAAAATCACTCTCTTATATTTAAATATTAAGTTTAGGATGGGCCCTCAAGTCCTCGAATCCTTAATGATTTTGAGATTCAAGAAAATTTTCAGATTCGGGACTCAAATCCTTAAAAAAAAAAAGGGGTTTTTTCCTTCAATTTTCAAGTGAAATTTGGTTTAGAGATTTAAACCAATTATAATTATATGATTAACTTAACAAACCAGGCCCCAAAAGTAATTTAACAACTGAATATGTTGTAATGAATTGATTGTAAGAAAAAGTTAACATTTAGTAACTTTTTGTATTTTATATTAGTCTATTATATTTATAGTTCCTCTTACGTTCATAATTATTCCAAGATTCAGATTAGTAAAATGGAGGATTCAATCCAACTTTAATTGAGTTTATTTGTTTCAATTGTTTTGTAAACAAATCATCATAATAATTCATCAATCTTAAAAAACAAACTATTATTTATGAAGACGTAAAAACACACAGATTGCAGAGTTACGTTAGTAAGTACAGGATGTTTCTAAACTCTCTGCCAAATTAAATCACAAGCATTTTTGGACAGAATAAAACAAAAAACCCACGTGAAAAATTGTTAGGAAAAGTCATCTTGAATTACTAAAATATGTAAGTTAAAGTTAGTGGAAACAATTACGGGGGTACGCAGCTGTATAATGAATGACCTAAGTTCATGACCTAAGTTTACTTAGATGACAGCTCAAAAAGTTACTAGAAATAGTCCCTAATATATCCCTACGCCAACAGCTGACATCTATCACTTTGGATAACTGTAATGAAAACAGATGGTAATATATGAATGTGATAGCTAACCACAGTAATGTTGGCCTATATTATTTATATATTTGTTTGAGGTCGAACACAAAGCTTATTTATCGTTTTATCCACTTAAAAAAACTATTATTCACACCACTTTCACAAAAGGTCCAACTAACATAGCTTCAAAATGGTGACCGACGAATTTAAACCATGTGGTTGAACATGACGGAAACAAGTTCTTTACAATAATGCACCCACGCAGTGGATAAAAATATTTTATTCAGTTAAATATTTCGAAATACAATAAAATAGTCATAAAATAATTTATTATATATTCAAAAAACAGGTATTTTCTCTTTTCCAAATAAATACGATGCCTGTATCAAAAGGTTATTAATGTATGTACTATTTTACATATCATAGATAACATTCCAAAAAGGAGAATAATACTTTTAATTAGTTTAAAATACTGTTTAGGATTGGGTAAAAAGTAGTTATTAAAGTAATGACAAATGAATAGTGTGAGAAAACTTAAGTTTGCGTTATTTTAAATGTAAAATATAACATGTAATTAAAAAACTTAACATTTATAACAAAACCGTGATCTTTTACAAGTGTTGGCAACCCAAAAGCTAAAATTTGATTTTTGAACTGTCATCCAGGTAAAAACCTATCGTGAACAGACTCTAAGTACGTGCTTGTACAGCAATTTGCATTTCATAAGGCGGGCACATCACAGCAGGTGTTTAAAACTCACTCCCCGACTTGGTATCAACAGCATCCGTCAGTCTCATTGAGCTCACCCTTCGGCAGAGTTGCTCAAAGCCGCACACTTTCGTCCGCCTAAAGATATGCAACTTGTACACGTACATACGCACAACCGCGTACTTCCAGGTTTGTTGTGTTGAAATTCAACTTACATTTAGTAATACAAGACGACTTTTCCGAACATTTTTTTCACTAGGATTGTTTGTTTCTTTATGCCCACAAACACTGTGGCTTAAGTTTGGGAAGCGACCTTAGACACATCCTGTATATAATAATGTATATATAACACTTCAAGGTATCGCTTAATTTGTAGCTAATTTGACAAGAACGGAAAATAATCTAGTTTGATTATCACTTTATAAGATTTCAGTTCAACCTTGTTTTCTACTAACCATATATAATGTATATAACAGTATAGTATTATAGTATAGTAGAGTATAGTATAGTAACGGACACCTTCCGGGATCAAAAAAGTCCATATTTTAATAATAATAATATTTAGCACCGCGCCTTACTACCCGTTCGGGTTATACGCTTAAGTACTAATTACGCTAGTGGATTAGGAATCGGGAGGGTTGAACTTTAGAGGAATTGAACCCGCATTTGCGTGGAGGGAGAGTGGAAAACAATTTAGGAAAAACCACCCCCAGTTCACCCGACCGAGATTCGAACCTTGATCTCCCCGTCCTCGGCGGTCGAGCTCAACAGACCAGCGCGTTAGCCAACTACGCCACCGAGGCGGGTCGTTATTTTAAGAAGTGTCAGTTTTTTTTTAGATTTAAAAAAAAATCATAATATTGAAGACAGTTGAATCCATACGCCGTGCAGTAGGCCCTATTTTTGCAGAATAATTATTACTAATGAATAAATACTGAAATAGCTCACTGTACAAATGGCATAATATACAGAACCATAAGAAAATTAAATTAAATTAAATGTGAACAGTGGGCCTTATATACTGCATATGTACGCAGGAACTCAAGACTGAACCGCTGGAACAACCCCCGCTGATGGCTCGGAAGAGGTGGGAGGTATGACCTTGAAGTAAGGTAGTTATTACTAGGTAGGCAATTTCAGAAAATTTTCCCGGAGGGGGAGGGAGGGACTGCTCACACTTTACGTGAGACAATAGCATTCCTAACATTCCCACAGTAAAATATTGTATATAGACTGGTGCTTTCAAATGTTTTCCGCTATTTAGAGATTTGTACGCATGTATGTCCGTATCTAGTAGTGTCCGTCTCCATTACTGAGAAAGTCCGTTGTAGTAAGTTTGTTTCACCATAAGCGCACATGTTATTTTGTCAGGGAATTTTAAACTGTCCGCTATAAAGAATAATCCGTTGTTCAGAGGTGTCCGTTAAGGAATATTTCACTGTGTGTGTGTTTAGATTATAGCTTTATGAATCAACTATGAACTAGGCGCTTAATTAAACGTAGATTTACTAATTTATGTAAGATATTACCATTTTATGATCGAAACGTTTCAAGTCTACTCACCGTCACTATAGCAAAGAGGTAGATGCTGTGTGTCAAGTCCACCAGCATCGTGAGCACTACTGTCACTATCCAAGGAACCAGCAGGGTCCGGATATCCTATAACATACATTGGGACATTAGAGAAGTTGGGAGACTATTTTTACAGTACCTGTTTCCAAGCAAGCTGTTTAGTGCTAGGTGTTTAGTGCCAGGTGTTTAGTGCCAGGTGTTGATTTCCTTGTGATCTGACTTTATTTCCAAGTTTAGGTATCATCTCTGTCAGGGTTTACTAAGCTTTTGCCAGTCACGTACCCCTTTTCAGGTTCATGACCTAACAAATGTACCAATTTTTAAGGGCATGGCCTAGAAAATGTACCCCTTTTCAGGGACATGACCTGAAAAACGTACCCCTTTTCAGGAGTATGACCTAATAAAGGTTGGCCTTTTCAGGGGCATGATCAAACAAACGTACCCCTTTTCAGGGGCATGACCTATCTAATAACCGTACCCCTTTTCAGAGTCATGACCTAACAAACGTACCCCTTTTCAGGGGCATGATCTAATAACCGTACCCCTTTTCAGAGTCATGACCTAACAAACCTACCCTTTTTCAGGGGCTTGACCTAACAAACGTACCCCCTCCAGCTCTTCTTAAAAATAGCAAACCAAGACCTAATTTCTAGTAAGTATAACCAATTGTTAAAATTTTTACTAAAACTCTGGAGGTTAAGTTAAAAAATACCACAACAGAGTAAAATAAATGCTTATAAAAGCCTGTGGCTTCGAGTCCAAATTTACGCTAATTGGTTAAGGCCCTTGGCCCTGTCTAGTGCAAGTCTAAAACCTATTTTGTGGAATTGTTGGCGGGAGGATGAAAGGCGTGGCGTGGCAAATGACCAAAGTATCCGTCCGCGCCAACAAGAACAAAGGGATCACGGAAACCGTAGATGGCGCTAGCTACCGGAGAGGTCTTGCGGAAAAATCATAGGGTTGGAAATATCAGTTTTCTCGAGAACGAGTGAAATGTTTATGTTAATATTTTCAACACCCCTTCTAAGATAATGTATCGATGTTTATTAATTGTTACATTTTCTTTTTTTTATGAAGCCGGCAGTTTTCTATTGAAAAATGTCAATTTTATCGATATTTGATCATTGTTAAAATTATAGAGGAGGTGTGTATATAAAAAGTATAACTTAATCAACATGCTTCTATTCTTAAACTAACCGTTTCCAAAAAGAAAATTGCAAAACAATCAAAATTCTAGAATATAACCGTTTGTTCCCACGGCTCTGCATTTCCACACCAAATGAAAAGGGTCAATCGTCTTAATCAGATTTACTATTATCAAAACTTATTTTATGAGTAATAAAACTCAATGGTACGTGGCGTAGCTCCTGAAATCTCTGCCCGGGATTGGGGGGGGGGGGTATTTTTGTGATTATTTAATGTTAGTATATATTACTGTCCCTAGGTTGGGTGCTTTATTTCTGGTGTTGCTGTTGTAAGTTAAGCCGGTTTGTAAGCCGTGTACAGAAATAACACTAAATACAAATAATAATTGAACGCGTTTCTTTGCCATTGCATATTTATATAAAAGTCTTAGTTAGATTCCCGACACTATCGAAAACGTATCATCACAAAGTTGGATTTAAAGCCTTTCACTTAGTGAGAATATTATGTAAGGAACGATTCAATTTCTCCTTACTAAAGGTAAAATGAATATAAATACAATTACTTTCACTTAGTGCTAAATATACTTCATAGGTTCTAGTTGTTGTGTTTGTCCAATTATTCAGCTCCGATGAGTTGCTTTATTATATTTGCATTAATTACAGATATTTATCCAGATTTAATTAGTAAAGTAATTGTTTGTAATTCTATGAATAAAGTTGAAACTCTTTAATGATGTTGAAACTCTTTATTGATGTTGAAACTCTTTAATAATGTTGTAACTCATGGTTGTTAACTCTTCGTGTCCGCTCGCGGACCGAGCAAAGAGAAGAACTCATGTGCTTGGAGTTGAACTGTTCTGCCTCGAGTTGAACTGAGGTCCCGCCGCGCGCAGGCCAGAGAGGAAGGCGGCCGACCCGCCCTCTAGCGTCACACGCGACCAACACACAGTTCAACCAGCGCAACTCCTGATACGTGGAGTGTGACGTCACACTCCACATACACCCCAGGCACAAAAAAAATGAGCAAAACCAAAAATACAAAACTCTTAAAACTATAACAGTACAAAATATGGTATCGCAATATACCAGGAGTGTTTGTAGGTACCCTAAATATAAACACTAGAATAATTATCAAAAAGTACATACATATAAACTTAAAATCTTTAAAGGACGCGAGTAGGCCTACTCTAAACAGACAATGAATAAGAAAATATAAATACAAAACATTTTAAATTGTTAGGTCTTTTACCTAATATAGAATTAGTAATGTGAAAGTATACAGATTAAATAAATTGACAAACATATACATATAAGTAACAAAAAGTTATGCTCTTGATTACATTTATATGAACAAAGCTACGGTTTTATAGGATTACCACACGTAAATATAATAACAGTAGTTATAGGCGGATAAGCATTATATGTTTATATAATTCTAAATGCAGTATAAGAAAATCAATTTTACAACAAACTGATCAGTTCTTTCTAAGAATTATTTCAAGGAACACGTAACCACAAAATTATTAACTTGAACAAATCTTGTAAAAAATAGTTAAGTTTGAATAATAATAAGGGGCTTGCAATATACAACTAACACTTATGTCCACCCTGTCTAAGTCTTACTATTATAAAACAATCTTGAGTATAATAAATTAAATATAGACAGTTTTATGCAAACCAAGAAACTCATTCTTAGTAGAGTACATGCCGAAGAAGTCATGGCAGGCAAACACTTACAGATGGGGGAACAACAACAACGACAAAACCTATCCCCGTGGTGTAACCTCGATAGGACATGGTTTGAGTTGTGAAACATGAGCGCGGCGCAAAGGTAGCCCACTTTTAGCATCTACTAATTGAACCGTGATATCGCTCAAAAATTTGCTGATGGTAACGGGCTCAGACCAGCGAAAATTTAATTTGCCCGCAATCCCAGCAGCCTTATCACTAATCTGGAGGATTTTATAAACTACCTTTTAACCTACCTTATAAGGAACGGGATATCTGTCTTTGTTGTAGTGTTTACCAACGCGAGCTTGTGCCCGTTTTAACTGTATAAGAGCATTGTTCCACATACGCAGGGAGCTTCCTCCTGCCCTTCCAGTTTGCACTACCGGTAAAGACCATTTAAGATTGAGGGGTGTCAAAAGTTCATGGCCCAATAACAGTTCTGCTGGAGTATAATTATGACTATTATTTTCGGCATTGTTGAAAGCAATTTGTAGCCAGTGTAAATTAGAATCCCACTCTCTGTTATGCAAGTTATGATAGGCTATGAGAGCAGATTTTAAATTCCTATGAGATCTCTCACATAAATTTGGCTGAGGATAATAGGGCACGGTGGTATAGTGTTTTATACCGAGCTCAAAACACATATTTTTGAACGTGTGAGATGTAAACTGAGAGCCATTGTCCGAAACTATGAAAAAAGGTAAACCAAAGTTTTTGAAGATATTATTTTGTAAGGCACGTACAGTCTGCTCAGCGGTAGATTTACTTGTGGGTATGAACCACACGAACTTAGAAAATCCGTCAACAGCCGTAAGAATATATTTGTTACCGTTTTTAGATCTGGGTAAGGGGCCAAAAAAATCTATGAATAAACGTTGCATAGGAAATTCTGATACTGTTGATGACAGGTATCCATATTTATAATTTTGACCTGGTTTAGATCGTATACAAACATCACAGGAACGAACGTTGACACGTATGTCTCTGTCCATACCATGCCAAAAAAATTGCTTACGTATGAACGTTATGGTCTTGGCCACCCCTAGATGTGCTCCAACCGGCGAAATGTGATAATACTGAAAGAGAACATTATGAAAAGATTTGGGAACATATATTTTCCATTGAGATTTAGTAGATGGTTTGTAAATATAGAATGTTATTCAAAATTTTGTAATTGACAATATTCTCTTTATTTAATATTCTTCCAATTATCTTACTTAGTTCTTCGTCTTTTTGTTGAGCACATCCTATGGAAGTATAGATTTCTGGTATTTGGGTTAAAAATCCGATTTTTGAAACATTATTGTTGGAACACTCTGTAGTTTCTTCTTCGAACATCCTAGATAGCGCATCTGCTATAGGATTGTCCTTTCCTTTTATATTCACAATGTCGAATCTAAGTTCTTGTAGTTGAGTAATCCAACGTGCTATCTTACCTATTTGTCGTGGGTGTTGGAGAAGCCATGCTACAGCCGAGTTATCAGTGTGTAGCTCAAATGGTTGCGATTCTAAATACTGTTTAAATTTGTTTATGGCATATATTATAGCAAGGGCTTCAAGCTCATAGGTGGGATAATTTAACTCGTGGGGGTGTAGAGTACGACTAGCGTACGCTACTGGTAGTATATGTCCTTCTATTCTTTGAGCTAGCATAGCTCCGAGACCTGAAGAGGAAGCGTCGGTTTGAAGGATAAAGGGTTTATCAAAATCTGCCATGCGTAAAATGGGCGCTGTTATGAGAGCGTTTTTCAGTTGATTGAAGGCTTGGTCAGCCGCAGCGTTCCAATTAAAAACATTATTTCGTTTTCTTAACTTGTATAACGGTTCTGCCACAGAAGCCAAATTGGGAATAAATCTTCCAAAAAAAGACACCATACCCAAAAATCTTGATAATTTCTTTTGGGTATTAGGTGTTTTGAATTCCACTATAGGGCGGATTTTTTCAGCATTTATGGAAATACCCTTGTATGAAATTATATGTCCGAGGTATTCTATTTGTGTTACACCAACTTGTATTTTTTTGGGGTTTATGGTTAATCCCGTTTTACGTAATCTTGTAAATACTTCTTTTAAATGAAGCTTATGTTCGCTAATGTTGTTGGAATAGACTACTAAATCGTCTAGGTAGTTATAAACGAATTTATATTGAATATCACCAAATATTATGTTCATAAGTCTGGTTAAAACTCCTGACCCGATTGATAAGCCAAACGGGAGGTAATTATATTCAAACAATCCTGTTTGCGTAACAAATGCCGTATATTGCTTGCATTGTTCTTTTAAAGGAACTTGGTGAAATGACTTATTTAAATCCAACAAAGTAAATATTCTAGCTTTACCTAAATATTGGAACGCCATTTCTTGCGTGGGTAAGGGAGTAGCCTCAAAACGTATATTTTTATTTAATTTACGATAATCCACGACTAAACGGGGTGATTTTCCTTGTTTGGAAACTAAAAATGCAGGTGAAGCAAATGGGCTATTGGAAGGTCTTATTATGTCTTTATCTAAAAGTTCAGTTATATGATTGCGCAGCACATTTAACTTAGGAGGGGCAAAATAATATGGGCGTGATCTGACAGGGGTTTTGTCCAACATGACAATCTCATATGTCATCACGTTAGTCTTACCAATCTTATTCGTGATGACGTCATCGAACTCACTTAATAGGTCTTTTAATAATTCATTACTCTCGGCATCCTGGTTGATTGTATAAATATATGGAAGTTTGGACAATTCTTTCAGCTCTACGGTAACAATTCCTTTTTTATTATGGGGAAAGATAACCTGTTTATCACTCACGGATATTATCATTTTAGAATTTTTAATAAATTCCTCGCCCAAGAGCAAGCTTACCGTAAGCTTAGGTGCCACAAGAAACCATACTGGCCACGACAAGCCGCTAATTTTAACAAAAACTTTGATCTTTTTGTTAACCTTAAATACACTATTATCTGCCGTGATACATTTTATATAGCAATCTTGTTCCTTTTTTATGCATTTGTTAACGCGTAACTCTTCATATAACTGTCTGGAACATACGTTATTGATAGATCCAGTATCAAGTAATGGGTATACTTTATACTTTCCTATGTAAATTTCTAAACACAACAATGATACAGGGGTATTATTGGAGCGTGCTAAGTATCTTTGAAAACTTATCTTAGCGTTTTGCGCGGACCTAGGTGTTTTTCCACGCAAAGCTAGTTTTTTTTGTTATGTTCGGGGCCCTTACTTCTGATAGGGCAGTTAGATATTAAGTGTTCTGGAGAATTACAAGAGTAACACCTTTTTGTTTTAGATTTAGATTGGTCCATATAATTCTTATTGCTATGTCCCACAGTACTGTTAGGAACGTACTGTCTAGTACTGTACTTACGGTAGCTGTCAGTATTGTATCGCGGAGGGATATAATTTTGATTGGGCTCTGCTCGTATGGATTGTTGTACGGGAACAACACTATTGGGTATGGAATTTTGTTTTTCGTATGATTCTATTTCAGTGATGGCATTTTCAAAATGACACGCTAACCTTTGTAGCTCCCACAAACTCTTAATCTTATCAAGACATATTTTTATTTTGATAGCGGGCTTGAGATTAGTATAAATTGTATGTAACTGCTCTTTATCTGAATATCCTCCGTGTCTTCTAAATAATGTTTGAATCCTTATGAAGTAATTAGTGACTGATTCTGTGGGGGTTTGTTTTGTCATTCTAATCTCGTTTTCTAGGCTTTCAACATAATCAACACAAAAGAAGGTTTGTCTAAAGCAATCTAGAAAGGTATCCCAGGAATTCCAAAGGTTAGAGTTGTTTCTAATCCATTGTCTTTTATTGCCTTCAAAAAGCTCAGGAAGGGCTCTTAAAAGTTCTAGGTCCTCTAATCTATACAGTTCCTTTAATTCTAATAATTGTTCTAGAAAGATCACAGGATCCGAATTGTTCCCTAATTTTAAGTTCCATTTCTGGACTATTTTGAGAATGGTATCTACTATGTCCATCTTGGGTGAAGGTGCTATTTGATTTTCGGGATTTATACTTAAATTTTCGAGCGACATAACAGTTTGTTCGTTTTCAGCTGTTTTAGGTTTATTCTTTTTTTCTCTAATCTCTTGGTGTATTAACGTATTTATTTTAAGACAAAGGGCCTTTAATTGTTCTGTTTTAAGTTTAACCTCCTCATTGTCACAACTCAAACGTACTCTCCTATCTTCAATATGTTTAGATTTAGTAACAAATTTCTTTGAGAATAACTGAGGGATTTAGTTTCCTTAACCTGGGTTAGCAAATTATTTAACTTCTGTTCTATAATGGGGATCTCGATGGAATCTTTAGGTATTAATTCAACGAGTACTTGTGATTTTCCCTCATCCTGTTCTTGATCTACTATTTCTCTCAATTGCGACCGCATTTTATCTGTGGTCGACCCTGGGTTAACACCTCTAATACGCAATTCGTATTGGAGTTCATCGGATTCAAGTCTGTAGACATCCATGTTTATTTTAGTTTGAAGTGAGCATGCTGTAGTAATTAATAAGCCTTCTAATTGTTGTTCTAAACTAAACCACCCTGACCAATTTGACATGTACTCTCCTGTTTGGTTTTGTATTACTTCTTGAAAATTTATAACGAAACAGACATATAAGTACAAACCTACTATTAACTCTTTTGACATGATATGAATATTATATGCGTGTGATTTTTATTGCTATTTACGTGTAGTTTTAAGTAAGAAATTAGTAATGCCAGTAATCTTGGCTGGCTGGTTCCTCGCGTCCCTAAACATCAATTAAATTACCACATCACTTTAAAATGTTATTGAATGCATAAAATAGTCAGCTTTAACACTTAGCTGTTTTAACTGTAGTGAGGCATCTTGAAGGATGTCGCTAACGGTCCCTGTAGAATTCCATTATGACTTCTGCTGGACGTTTCTAGTAGAGGTGAATGGTGGCTGTTTGGGGTTGTTGGAGACAGGAATCCCCATGTATGGTGAAGATCTGTGGTGAAAGTTGCTATCGTTGGGACGACTTTGTTGTAGACAAGGCTCGGACGATTGATTCGAGTCTATGTTGCAGCGTTGACTATCAAGAGTTGTTTGTTTAGTATTTTGTCCCAGTTGACAAAAGTGTTTAACTAGATTCAATATCATGGAACGCTTGTTTGCTCTGCTACCATGTAATTCTATGAATAAAGTTGAAACTCTTTAATGATGTTGAAACTCTTTATTGATGTTGAAACTCTTTAATAATGTTGTAACTCATGGTTGTTAACTCTTCGTGTCCGCTCGCGGACCGAGCAAAGAGAAGAACTCATGTGCCTGGAGTTGAACTGTTCTGCCTCGAGTTGAACTGAGGTCCCGCCGCGCGCAGGCCAGAGAGGAAGGCGGCCGACCCGCCCTCTAGCGTCACACGCGACCAACACACAGTTCAACCAGAGCAACTCCTGATACGTGGAGTGTGACGTCACACTCCACATGTTTTACACCTGTTTTATCATATATTAATAAATAGTTTAGTTTGGCTTAATTTACTTTGAAAATTCGATATAGGCCTATACTTGTATTTTATTTATGTGACTTAATCATAATTAAATGTTGAAGCTATTTTTTTAAATGGCAAGTGTATTTTCCTATTCTTAATTCCAAGGAATATTTGATTGATCGTTTAAAAAAACCTTTTTGTTCATATAAAAAATATTAAAAACTTGCCCGCTGCATTCTGTCAACAATAGCGTTTTATTATTCATACAATTCCGAATGCTACCATGGACAAACAAAAGATCCCAACTGGTTTATATCCACAATGGACGAATGAAGCTTTCACGGGTCGGTGTTTAAAATCTCCACCATTTTCATTCAAGTCTTTTATCTGTGGTTCTTTTTAAAAATAAAATCAAGGTAGCTTTATTTCATATTGTTATTTCAAAATATGGTCCATGAAAAAATGAAGCGGAAAGGTATTTTCCGTGTTCCTATAGAAATAAAAACCTACATTTTAGATTCCATATTTAACAAATAAATAAATGAAAAGGTGAAATAAGCTTATTATCCATAACGTTTCTGAGAACATTTTTTTTTATAAACATAGATGTATCCTTCCCCTAACAATAAGGTACAGGCGGTTATATTCGTAGCCTATATATAATTTCGACCTTCCAAGCTTAGATAGTCATGTACATTACATTTAATTGTAAAAGATTTAGTTCTTACAAAATAAAGTATTTTTAACAGGGCTACAACAGAAAATTATAAAATATTTGAGAATTATTTTAGCTCCAGAACTGCCAATCCCATAATAAATACCACAGTTTGAGGATATTTTTCTTTAAGTAGTTGGGAGCCTTAGTGGGAAACCCAAGTATATATGCTTGTTTGGTTCTTCACAAAAATCTTACCTTCAAAGTTTGTTTTACTGATAGTTTGATCACAATATATATTGAATTTTAATTTAAAGTGGATTACAAAACCACCCAGATGGATTTTCTCGCATCATAATTAGCTAAGTGCTGGTAATGGCCCATAATAACCAACAAATTATGGTGATACAATTAGGCTCAAGTATAAGTTCAGGTTTATTTTACACTTAGTATACAACAATATCCATCCGACACTTTATATCAGTCGGTAGCATGTCTGCATATAATGCTAGGGTCCCGGGTTCAATTCCCGGCAAGGTCGAAAAATTTATGATTGATAAAATGTGGGTTTAACCATTCACAGTGATGAATTAACGGCCGGGGACTGGATGTTGTGCCTGTTCTAGTCTTAGGTTAGATTATAAGGTATATGAAGCTACAACAAGCCTAGCAAGCCGCTAGGGAAAATATAAGGCTTGAATTAAAACTGACCCAGGGCACAGACTGGAAACAGTAATGGATGTAAAAAGAAATAACGATATCAAGTAACATCACATATATTATCTTTGACTGTCCCCCAACTTATATAATCCCTTGCGGATGATAATGATGATAATCCGCCATTTTGGTCTGTGGCAAGCACGCTTAAGGGTGATTCCCACGTTTCTGCTTTAATTAGCTCTGAACAAGCCTCTTTATAAGTTGGCGAATTCGCTGGTAAAAGATTCTAAAGACGCGGCTTCTTTTATTCTCTCGTGCCATAATTTTGAAGACGCAGCGAGTAAAAGACGCTAACTGAGTTGAACATATCCAACTTAAGCGCCCCCGCAAATCAAATAACTAGCTGCTTTTACCAGTAGCGTCAAAAAAAGCATTGCGTCAGCGCTTTTAAGAGTGACCAGCGAATGGGTTTTCCTTAATGCGCATGCGCGACACGCATAGCTAGCTACAAACCTTGTTTGAGACGCACGTGCGAGGGGAGTTTTTTTTTTACGCCATAACACTCAAGACTGGCTAAACGCTGGTGACTTTCCAGTTTTTAGAATCATTGTGTAAATGTTTATCAGCTAGCGAGTTTTGCAGCCAGATATTCGCTCAGGGAAAGCGTCAAGGTGGCGTCAAAAGAAGTCAGCAAATATTATCAAAAGCAGCACAGTATAAATCTCCCTTTAGGCTTTATCTGCGTTAAAGCAGGACTTAAAAAACTAAATTAACTTTGATCAGAGAATCTAAAACATTACAATCTTAGCACCAGTAATGAAACTATCTTGGTCTGAGTACGAACACATTAACATATAGTAACCCACACCAGTGGTCGTACGGTCTATGGAGACACTCTCACTGGATAAAACTGGAGGTCGGGATTGGAATTCCGGCCAAGTGGGCCTATATGGTGATTTTTTAAAAATAAATGGTTTCCCACTTTCTCTCCTTTTACATGCGAGTAGATCTCCTCTTATATTATACTTTACTGATACCTACTCCATTAGTACAACAATGCGGACAGCGCGGATGGGTAGTAAGACACCGATTTACACTACGTTTGCCAGAGAAGTTGATAGTCTTACCTTTACGGATTACACTATGACCCTATCTTATAAGCTACACCATAGTGCAATAAGCCAAGGCAAGCTTGATACCTTTCAACCTATCAGGGTGAATTTAGTATACAATAAAACAAGACCATGTATTAGATTATTTTTAGATATCTGCACCTAGGAATTCCTTCAAGTCTGTACTTGCATCATGTCAAAATGTCCTCTAATGGTATCTAGAATCGAACCAGGATCCTCCAAGTATTCTCTCACATGTTGTAAAAATGTCCTTTAATGGTATCTAGAATCGAACTAGGATCCTCCAAGTCTTCTCTCACATATTGTAAAAATGTCCTCTAATGGTATCTAGAATCGAACTAGGATCCTCCAAGTCTTCTCTCACATGTTGTAAAAATGTCCTCTAATGGTATCTAGAATCGAACCAGGATACTCCAACTCTTCTCCCACATGTTATAAAAATGTCCTCTAATGGTATCTAGAATCGAACGAGGATCCTCCAAGTCTTCTCTCACATGTTGTAAAAATGTCCTCTAATGGTATCTAGAATCGAACCAGGATCCTCTAAGTCTTCTTTCACATGTTGTAAAAATGTCCTCTAATGGTATCTAGAATCGAACCAGGATCCTCCAACTCTTCTCCCACATGTTATAAAAATGTCATCTAATGGTATATAGAATCGAACCAGGATCCTCCAAGTCTTCTCCCACATTTTGTAAAAATGTCCTCTAATGGTATCTAGAATCGAACCAGGATCCTCTAAGTCTTCTCTCACATATTGTAAAAATGCCCTCTCACAGCAGATTATGATGTCGCGGTGATGTTAGCGGACCCTGCCTATGTCGTGTTTGTGTCACGTACTCACGTATCAGCTTGTGGTCAAATCTCCCCTCTCCACCACGTCAGCACACACGTGACCTTTTCATTATGACACATTCTACTCTTTATCCTGGCTCTCCAATCACGGACAGCTCGTTAGACGTTGTCCGTGCCGTCTGTAAACTCTACTTGGATATAGCCGGCAACTGTTTAACATCCCTGGAGAAGGCCTTGTGAGACGTTTAAAAAGATAAAATAAACTTTATCAGTAATTATCAACCTTTTCCAGATCGTGGACACCCTAATCTCCCTCACTATAAGAGGGGAAATTAAGAGACCACGCACACCTTTCTAGTATTCTACAAAGCCCATTTCATATTTATAATTGTATTATTATATTTGTAATTGTAATTCGTATTTTTATTTGAAAAAATTAAGAGAACACAGTTTTGAAATGTATGCTATTGCTCAGTCAGTAAGTTGTCAACATCTCACCTGATTTCAAGAAATGTAAGACTCAGAATATATAAACAATAATTTACCCGGTTGTTCTCTGCAAGTACAAAACGTGTTCTACTAACTTACATGATGAGACATCATTTAGGGTGTTATAAAAAAAGGCGCTTACATACCCTCCTGTACTCATCACAAGACATTGTTAAGATAATCAAGTCTTATAGATCACGGTGGGCAGAACATGTAGCGCGAATGGGAGATTCTAGAACCTTGTTAGGGACCGACTGGCAAACCCTACTGGAAGAGACCAATGGGAAGACAGACACAGATGGGATAGTGACATTAGAAGGGACTATAAATAAATAAATAGGGTGTAATGAGGTGTACTGGATAGAACTAGCTCAAAGATAGGGATAGGGTGTAATGAGGTGAAACGGATAGAACTAGCTCAATATAGTGATAAGGTGTTATGAGGTGTACTGGATACAATTAGCTCAAGATAGGGATAGGGTGTAATGAGGTGTACTGGATAGAACTAGCTCAAAGATAGGGATAGGGTGTAATGAGGTGAAACGGATAGAACTAGCTCAATATAGTGATAAGGTGTTATGAGGTGTACTGGATACAATTAGCTCAAGATAGGGATAGGGTGTAATGAGGTGGACTGGATAGAACTAGCTCAAAGATAGGGATAGGGTGTAATGAGGTGAAACGGATAGAACTAGCTCAATATAGTGATAAGGTGTTATGAGGTGTACTGGATACAATTAGCTCAAGATAGGGATAGGGTGTAATGAGGTGGACTGGATACAATTAGCTCAAGATAGGGATAGAATTTAATAGGGTGGACTGGATACAATTAGCTCAAGATAGGGATATAATTTAATAGGGTGGACTGGATACAATTAGCTCAAGATAGGGATAGAATTTAATAGGGTGGACTGGATACAATTATCTCAAGATAGGGGTAATGTATAGTGAAGTGGACTGGATATAACTAGTTCAAGATAGGAATAGGATGCAATGGGGTTGACTGAATAGAGTTAGCTAAAGATAGGGATAGGTGGCTTACTTTTGTAACTGGGGTGATGAGCCATAGAATTTCTAATTCCACAAAGTAAGTATTATTAATTTATTATTAAAAATGGGTTGTTTTAAGGAGGACCATTTTTGAGAGTTAAAATAAAAGTATCTAAAACAGTTTTAATATTTCCATATGTTGGGTAGTGTGATTTGATACTGTCAATTTTCATAGAAAAAATACTTACCCATAAGATAATATTAATAATATTGTAAAACGTTATCAATGTCGACCACAAAACAAAATGTTATTTGTATTTTCAAAAAGCTTGTTCTTACTACACCTCCCTACTTTAATAAAAATCTTTATTTATTTAGTTTACTATGACTAGTTAAAAGCTCGGGAATTTTATTAAAATGATGACCATTGCTCAGCGTCTGCACGAGACCCTCTAATCCCAGGACCACCAGATATTAGTGCTAATACCTGTCAAATAAGCCTATTAGATCAGGCTGACAATGCCTCTCCACATCTTTACCGGATGGAACTAACAATGGTAAAAGGAGCACATGTAATATACACTTAACTTACAACATATCAGTTTGCACTGGGAAATATGTACCATGAGGTAATAAATAATAAGAAAAGGGATACAATCACAGGTCCAAGATTAGTCACTAAAACAGTTGAAAAGAATGGGGAAGTGAATGGTAGATATTTTCATATTTGAACAACGCTTTGTATACACATAATTTAACTTGATTATTTTGTTTAAGAGGTTATTGAACGATTGGACGATACATTTCCTAATTATGTTAATAGGATGAATTGCAATATTCTGTGTTATTAAGAGTCCTATATAGGCTCATAAGTGACATATTTTGAAGGCATTGTTCTAGGGTTATATCTAGTCGTAAATATGAGATAATGAGATATAAATTTAATATTTTTTCTCCGATAAAAAAAAGGACTATTCAACGATTCTATGTATTAAAATATGTATTTTATTAGTTATTTTTCCTTAAAAAAAATCGTCAAATGTGGTATTTTCAGCATAATTTTCCAAGAAAAGTATGACTCGGAACTGGTTATAGATTTATAAAAACATAAATTACAAAATTATAAACAAATTGGTATATATTAATATTCTATAGTCACCACTGAAAAACTGCTTGCTCTTTCTGCTCCGATTACTAACCGGCCACGCGGAGCTTGGAGTGAGGGAAGGAGACCCAGTAAGAGCAGGTAAGGCGAGAGAGGAAAAACAAATGTATGACTGGATAAAGTTGTTTGGAAGCGGCTGACAGGTTTCTCCAGTACTAGTAATTTTTAATTTTACGTGTTATTTTTTCGGGATTTTTTTCTTCCAGATAACACTGGTGCACAACATGCATTGGTCATTTCCTCCTTAAAATATCATCGTACGAATACGAACAGATTTTTGCTATTGGCCAACAACTTAATATTTGTGACTAATACTCTTTTTGTACAAACAGATTTAAAAAAAATCTTAGACTTGGTTTAGATACCGGCCCCGTCAGGATCTGCATTTAATAACTGATTGGAATATTGGAACCATGACATTGGGTGGTGATTTAAGAATCGGTCTTCTCGGAGTGCTCCGGTTTAGTCACACATCTTCATTCCGGCACGACTCCAATCTCATTTCATCCCTCAGACACTCGCGTCACCACCTTCTGATTACTGGGGGAGGGGAGGGACAAGTATCAATCTTTCCTTGCCTTCCCAACTCTTTTTTCCTTTCTTTTTTAGCACCGCATTTTACTACCCGTTCGGGTTATACGCCTATATATACCCTGATTTCGGTTGGAAGAACAGTAGAGAATATAAAATCATATTTCTTTGTGACCAACATTGATAATCTTTTACTAAATTATATTTATGTTATTTTATAGGTATTGATAATATCTATCAAAAGCGATAGCTTCAGATAACATGACTTGATGTGTGAATATATATTTAAATGGTTTTAGTAACTTTAGTAACCAACTTCTATTCTTCCTACCAAAATCATACTCTACTAATTACACTAATAGGTTAGGTATTAGGAAGGTTTAATTATGAGAAAATTCACCCGCATTGGTGTAGAGGGAGAGTGGAAAACCACTCAGGGAAAATCACAATCAGTGCACCCGACTGGGATCGAACCCCGATCTCCCCGTCTTCGGCAGTCTAATACAACACGAGAGTAGCGCGTTAGACCACACAGCCAGCAAAGAGGGAAAATCTCTTGTTATTCTCACCATAAAATGATGTATTTTTTTTACTAAAGAATTTCCCCTTCCCCCACCCCGTCAATGTATCAACTTTTAAATACTTTAAGATGATGCAATCACCAGAATTTGCCAGCTGTATTGCAATTAGGGGTAAAATCATCATATTGAACTCTTTGAAAAGCTAGTGTCAATAATACATTTTTTTCACCTATAACTTAATTACATTTAATATGTAGGCTTATTTAATGGAATGTATTCTCGTTCCACCCCAACCTTGATTTAGAAGCAGGAACATAACAAGTCTATTGTTTCCATAAAATCAAAAACTCATCCAAAAACGCTCTTCCCCCCTCCCTGGACCTTGGCTATTTTCTGGCATATAAATATTTTTGTAGAATTCAATGCCGGATGGCCTACTGTATTCAGTACAGTAATAAGACATTCTCAAATGTTTTAATTGATTTGTACAAAATATTTTAGACGGGATTATATTTTCTCCCCTATTTCAATGTACCCTATTCCTCGGTTCCCCATTTGGTAAAATATTGGGAGGGACGCGTCCCCGAATCCTCATAGCCCGTAACGCCGGTGTCACACCTCACCTCTTATAAATGCAGCTTAGAGGTTCACCGTACGGACTTGTTCTACACCCTGGCATCATTCAACCATTCAGAACTTGTCGATGACGGCGAGTACTGTGTGAAGATTATATTTACTTACTTACGGCAGAACGTCAATACAGCAAGAGTACATAAATTAGAGAGGTGGGCTGAAAACTGTTGTACACTACTCTTTTAAATTTTAATTGAAGCTCATGCAGTACTAGATCAATTTTTATTACAATAATTTAGCCTGGTTAAAATGCTATTTTAGCCATTGGATAGATAGACAGCAACAAAAATAATAATAAGCCCAGGAATTTTAAGTTTGTTCAATTGGTCGAAAAGATTATATATTTGAATGTTTTGTTATATTTTTACTATTCCACGTTGAATGGTTTCCTGATGAAATTCCAAAACAAACATCAACATATTTGTCATATTTTTGGTTGGGCTGGGATGTTTTTAATTTAGAATATTGCAGACTATATTACTCAAAAAGTATTTATAGAACGATGTTTCATTTCGGCCTAAAACTATCTTTGCCAACACAACCATTTAATAAATAAATAACTTTGAAATGCATTGTGTTGTTCGCCTGCAATAAAAGTTTATATTTTTTCAATTTTATCTCGAAAATTAAAAAAACTTAAAACCCTCATTGTAAATCTGGGGTGGGCAATCCTGTCACCAATAGCAACAAGTGGCAGATCTGCCATAAAAGTGTGGTGAATTTTAGTTTTCCAGCTCTCACAGTAGAATAAACATTTTCCTGATGGTGTGTGTTTGTGGTAGCTTGATACTTCCTGTACATCATTGGAAGCATTCCTCATATACACTGAGTTCAAATATTTAGCCAATGTTTATGTAACTTGTCACACAAAGGGACTGTCAAAATTCTAATTAAAATTTTCTAGCATTTTCAATACGAACAATGTTAATTATTTATGTCGAAGAAGGTCGTAACCGAGTATTCAAAATGTACATATTTTAAATAAACTCGTTAAAAAATGTGAGTTGTTTTAAGTATTCGATTGAGCAACCTAATCTCTCAATTTTTACATGACGTGGTGAACTACACTTCTCATTCGCCACATCTGTGATTCCATTGCAAAATACGTCACCCACCTTTGTTGTAGATGAACCACACATTTTATTTCAAAGACATTTCCTTATTACATACCCGTGTTGGCAAAAATAATTTTAGGCCAAAATATAACACTGGGCTATATACACTTTTAGACTGTTATAGTCGAAATATTCAAAGCTAAGGCTTCAGCCAAAAAAGTATTGAAAAAAGTTTACCCTTCGTTTTAAACGTTAATCAGAAAACCATTCAATGTGGAAAAGTAAAAGTATGAAATAGCACTTTAAAATATTTATTTAGACCACTTGAACAGCCTAAAGGTTGTGACATGAGTATGCTGTGAATTAAGGAAAGGATAACACACATTAAGAAGGTACACGTGTTAAATCAATGGTAATTTCATTTGCCAAAACTAAATAATATATATATATATTATATATATATATATATTAAATATTATATAATGGCCGTTTCGTATAGCCAAACACCATCAAGTGAGCTCCATAAAAAATCAATAAGACCTCCCCTTTGACAAGGCAACATCCTTTTTGCAATATGTTTTTTAACATTAAACATCTTTTCTTTGGTTGTTGCTATTTATACACTCGTGATCCACATGCATGTGTATACATTCATGCAAGGGTGTTGAATTAATAAAAGTGAAACGACAGTTACGATACAAATCTTGGTAATCCAGATGTCATGTATTTTTACTCTACCATGCATGTGTTCGAAAACTACATTTGTCATGTCTACAAAAAGCAAGATACTTAGTTTTATAGTTTTGGCGATTGCTTGTTGTTCACATACTTAATTTATGGCAATAGAACTCGAATATTCATTGCCACACTTACAAAAGTACGCCACCTATCCCTATCTTGAGCTAGCTATATCTAGTCCACCTCATTACACCTAATCCCTATCTTACTCTATCCAGTCCCCCTCATTACACCCCGTACCTATCCTGAGCTAATTATATCCAGTCCACATGATGATACCCTATCCATATATTGAGCTAGCTCTGTTCAGTCTACCTGATTACACCCTATCCATATCCTGAGCTAATTATATAGAGTCCACCTGATTATACCCTATCCCTTTCTCGAGATAGCTATATCCAGTCCACCTTATTACACTCTATCCCTATATGGAGCTAGTTCTCTCCAGTCCACCTAATTACACCCTATCCCAATCTTGAGCTAGTTATATCCAACCTACCTCATTACACCCTATCTCTATCTTGAAATTGTTCTAACCAGTCCATCTCGTTACACCTATCCCTAACTTGAGTTATTTCTATCCAGTCCACCTGATTACGCCCTATCCGTATTTTGATCTAGTTCTATACAGTCCACCTAATAGCACACTATCCCTATCTTTAGCTAGTTACATGCAGTCCACCTCATTACAGCCTATCCCTATCTTGAGAAATCGCTATCCGGTCTACCTAATTACTCCCTATCCCTATCTTTAGCTATATCTATCCAGTCCAACTCAGTACAACCTATCTCTACCTTTGTCTAGCAATATCCAGTCTACCTCATTACACAATATTTCTATCTGGAGCTAGTTTATCAAGACCATCTCATTACGCCTACACTTATCTTGAGCTAGTTATATTTAGTCCTTCTCATTACAGACTATCCTAATATTGAGCTAGCACTATCCGTCCACCTCATTACACCCTAACTGTATCTTGAGCTAGCTCTGTCCAGTCTACCACATTACATTCTATCTCTATCTTGAGCTAGTTCTAACCAGTCTACCTGATTACACCCTATCCCCTTATCTCGACTAAATAGTTAAACTCTTTTACATAATTTACCGAAATATTTAAATAGCTATTTAATATAATCTCCAGGTCACCCGGGTGTACATGGTCACATGGTCTGGACTAAACTGCCAGTGACAGGAAGATCGAGGTTCGAATCTCGGTCACGAGTATTGAGGCTGGTTTTTTACTAAGTGATTTTCCATTCGTCTTCCAGGAAAATGTAGGTAGATATACATTCCATAAATATAACTTCCTCATTCCTAAATAAACGTTAGTGAAATTAGTAACATGAGTAGTAAGATGTTGTGCTAAATTGAAACAAAATGATAAGTTGGAATAATTTTTAAGAACCGTAACCTTATTACTAACCGAAAAGAATAAAACCTCTTATTTTATTCAAACCAGAACCAGAACCTTTAGAATGTTTGTTTGGAGAACAGATTAAAATGTCCGACTTTCTGTTTATGCTAGCATGTAGCGTGGTCTTAGGGACTGCTTGCTGTACATCGAGCGAGCCGACCAGAAGACGACTGAAAGAAGGGGAAGTGACGTGTTCCCCTACTCTCAAACCACTGCTAATCACTGAGCCAATACCTGCCTTCTGTCCTGTTGGCTAGTACAGCCCCCTAGCGTGACATCGCTTCCAATACCTCGCTGTGAAGAGGCTAGATATATACCCAAGTACCCAAAACTCTGATTTACAATTTTTAAAATTATCACATTAATGAATAGATGCGTTACTAAATAAATAAAAAGTATGATTCTAAACACTGAATATAATTTTTGAAAAATTATAAAATAGTATAAGAACCGATTATTATTATTATTGATGAAGATAGAATTTAAAGTTGTAAAATGGAAAAAGTTCAAGTTATAATATAATGGAGACTGATGAGAAAATTCTATAAAAATATAACAAATGAAAAGGTGATCTATATTATAACAATTTATAAAATTTTTTAGACTTATACATAATGATCATCTAAAAGTTGATAACACATTAAAAATGTAAACTTTGAGTCATCAACATTAAATACTCAAAGTTTACATTTTTAAGTGTTATCAACTTTTTAGATTTCATTATGTATAAAGTCTAAATAAATTTTTTAATTGTTATCATAATATGATCACCTTTTAATTTGTTATTATTTTATAAAATTTTCTCATCAGTCTCCATCTATTATTATAACTTGAACTTTTTCCATTTTTACAACTTTGAATTCTATCTCATCAATAATACTAAAATATAAGATTAGCTATATCTATTTGTAAGGTATTTATGAAAAGTATAATTTAATAAGAAATAATTTATAATCCACTTGAAAAGACAATAGTTTGCTTCGGGTAGTCTTAATGTCACAAGGTATGTCAGCCAATCCAAGAAAGTGTTGGAGAAAGAATATCAAAACAGCCCAAATATATTAACTGAAACGTATGTAATTTAAGCTTAATACAACGAGCATGTACTCACGTACCATTGAAAAAAACCTTGACAACTATGATAAAACACACATTCATCCTATTTGAACAAAACTCTGGAAACCCTTGGGACAGTCAACATTTGATAAAATTTTACCAAACGTATTAAGCTACAGTAATATTTAAAAAAATAGTGCCTGCTTATAAAGATAAAATAAAATTAGTCAAACATTAAAGAGTTATCAACTGGTAAACTTAGCGCCGTGAGATACATCAGAGGAGCAATACATCGTACAGTCCTGTTGAGCTTGAAGTATAGAGTGAATTGTAAGGGGCTATAACACTTAGCACCGTGAGATACATCAGAGGAGCAATACATCGTACAGTCCTGTTGAGCTTGAAGTATAGAGTGAATTGTAGGGGGCTAAAGTCTGTTCACCGTAGGAATTGTTCTCTGAAAGGCCTTTTTTCCTACCAGAAATCTATTATATAGTAGTATATTGGTAGGAAAAAAGACCTTTCAGAGAGTAATTCCTACCGTGAATGGAGTATATTAACACTTAGCACCGTGAGATACATCAGAAGAGCAATACATCGTACAGTTGAGTTGAGCTTGTAGTATATAGTGAATTGTAAGGACCTATTAGCACGCCTTGGCGCCGTGAGATACATCAGAGGAGCAATACATCGTACAGTTATGTTGAGCTTGTAGTATAGAGTGAATTGTAAGGACCTATTAGCACGTCTTGGCGCCGTGAGATACATCAGAGGAGCAATACATCGTACAGTTATGTTGAGCTTGTAGTATAGAGTGAATTGTAAGGGGATATCAACACCTAGCACCAATAGATGCGAGAGAAGATAATAAATACAATGTTCACCTAAAGCTAAGCTAATTATTAATATAACCCTACCGTATTTCAATAAGTTAAATGAAAGTTTATATTTGTAAAGTTATGGCTTCACGTATATTTAATAATAATCTCACTTTCAACATACTGTTTTTTTTATCGTTTTTAATTTTCACTTAATACATGGCCAGCCTACATATTTCATAAATTATTGTACTACAATATATCTAAATAGGGATAGATAGATATTAAACTTTAAGTTAACCTGTTCGGATTATGCGCTTATGTACTAATTACGCTAATGGGTTAGGGATGAGTAAGGTTGAATTTAGATTATAAGTACCCTAATTTGCGTGGAGAGGAGTAAACCATTTAGGAAAACCACCTTCAGTACACCCGACCGGGGTCGAAATAAGATCTGCCCCGTCATCGACAGTCTAGTTTATTGCAAGAGTAGCGCCTTAGAACCTGCGGCCACTGAAGCTGGTTAGAAATATTTTATCAATTAAGAAAAAACAAGGAAAATTGACTAAACAAAAGGGTTTGCAACACGTAACTATGGATAAAATACTGTACTATGCAATTCTAATTTTAAGCAAATTTCTAAAAAAAAATTTTTTCTTCCGTAACAAAATATGCTAGCTATATAATATGGTATGTTTTAACGTCATTTATTATTATATCAGGCTGTGAGTTATTTTATAATTTATTTTATTCTAATGTGAATTTTTAACTTTTAAAACTCATATCAAATCAATATATATATTTATCACAGCGTCTTACTACCCGTTCGGGTTATATGATTATGTAATAGCTATACTAATAGTTTTAGGGATGAGGAAGGTTATATTTATAGAAAGTGTACACACATTTTCATGGAGGGAGAGTTGAAAACCATTCAGGAAAAACCAACCTCAGTACACACGACCGATATTCAAACCTCGACCTCCCCGTAATAGGAAGTTCAGTCTACTGCTAAAGTAGCAACTTAGACCATGTGGTCACCGAAGGGGGTAAATCAATATATGATCAAATTAAATTGTTAAATGAAGTTCTACCTTTAAGCTTGAGTATTTTGGAATAGAAAAAATTATGGAAACATATTTATATAAATTCAAAAATAAAAACGAAAAACAGATATATTACATTCTTAATGTAGTTGAAAAGGTAATGAAATAAGTATTGTCGAGAAAATAAGTATCTTCATTCGTAAAAAATTAAAGACAAGAAAAAGATCAAATAGAGAGAAAATATAATTTAAAAGATTAACAAATTATAGAGAAAGAAAATCAAACAGCAGTGTCGCGAGAGTTCAGGACTGTGAAGATTATTAAGAAGCCCTCTTATAATGGCAAAGTGCATTTTAAATCATTTCTAAACGTTTGTCATTTTAAATCAAATAAAGAAAATTGACTATTTATAATTGTTTGGAATAGCACTCTATACGTAAAACACACTATAAAATACAAACCAGGCGGTTCAAATAAGTTTTTTTTTACCGAGAGTCAAGTTTGCTTGAAAAATACTTTATCTCTTAAATATATAATTACATTATTAAAAACGGGGACAATACGTCATTTTATGTTGATGTTCTTTGTCAATTTTTTAAAAATCAGTCTCAAATTAATTCATAGTAAAAATAAATGTCAAAATAGAGCTTATCTGCCGATACTCGTTCTCAAGGTTTTAAAACAATCAGTCACAAAAAAAAATTGGGGCAGACTTGACAAAAATGATATATTTTTAACTTTTGAAATACCAAGAATTTGATCTAACTACAGACCAAACTTCATTAAATTTTAGGTAAAAATATAATAATAATAATAATAATAATAATAATAATAATAATAATAATAATAATAATAATAATAATGATAATAATAGCGAGTTTGGGCCATATCTATCTCTAGCTCATTGTGCGGAAATATTAGCCAGAACTAATGTACCGTTACCAGAGGAGGCCCAACTGTACTACTCGTATATCCTTTCCGTGGATGCTCTTTCCATGTCCCGATGAGGTGAGGTGATGGTGATAGTGAATATGAGGGTGTGGAGCCAATGAGAATCTTGGACCTAACTTAAATCTAACCAACCAAACCCTGTTAAAGGAATTTATTAAATAAGTAAAAACCTATTTTGACCAAGTGGAATATAAATAAATATGAGAAAGATGAATTTATTAAATATGACAAATTCTTTCGGCATAGAAAAAGAAATAGTTATTTTATTTGTTAAATCATTATGCAATAACACAAACATCTGTGCTTCAAAGTAAAACTTAGCTCCTGATGATGGTATTTATGTACCGAAACATGTTGAGAAAAGAATTATACAGCTGGTCTTCAAACCAAGTGAAAAACTAAAGGAGCAAAGGTTCTTCTTTTTTTTTTTTTCAAATAAGACACTAAACTATACAACATTTTCTATCAAAATATATAAAACTAAAAAAAAAAAAATCTTATTTCTTAAATTAAATTTTCTCATTCCTAAAATTTGAGTGAATATTATGATCCAATATCAATAATTGAGGCGTCCAATTGCAAAACTTGTCTTATCCATCATAATATAATTTTATGATAATCACAAAAAAAAGTTTACCTTAATACCGTTTATAGTTTTTCCCTCCAATTAGCTTGTAAGCTTCAGTTTATTGCTTACTTACCTTAAACATGTCATTGGGAAAAAATATTTTTCATAGTAAGCCCGTAATTATATATTAAAATTAGGATAAGGCAAGTTTTGCTGCTAAACAAGGGACAAGGCGAGTTTTGCAGGCATAGGATATGGATTATACAGGTTTTGGTGCCAAATAATATTGTATTTAATTTTTACAATAAAGGGAATTATTTTACAAAATAAGAGCAAAAAACTTAAATACAGCCTATCAACATTGAAAAAAAATAATTCTAAAGTAAAAAAAATTATCATGTCAAAACTATTGTCTATTTTTACTTTCTCTCTATCTTACAGGTAGAGAAAGTATGGTGATCGTCAAAAAAATCGAACTCAAGATTTTGATGAATTTTGACGTTTCATGACTTCCTGAATCCGAAAAAGTGGTTTTTGAATTTCCGTCTGTCTGTCTGTCTGTCTGTACCTCCAACTAGAGCCTAAACTATTTTACCGATTGAGCTGAAACTTGATATCTAGGGTTTTCATAGGGTTGCCCCGAGGGGTTTTTGGAATTGGATATCTACCCCTAAAATTAAGGGTAGTTTACTGAAGGGAAAAAATAGAAAAAGTTGATTTTCTCAAAATCGGCTCTAACGATTTTGATTAAATTTCATTTATGAACATTAATAAATATTAAAAACAAAATGGCTACTCTCACTATTTCGGCAAAATGGCTTTAAGGGCTCCGGTCTGATGCGTAAATTAACATTTTTTATAATAGCTCCGAAACTATTTGAGATATGAAATTACTTAGCATTACAAATATGTATATATATTTATATTACAAATATTTTATTCGAAACCTATTTTTATAAAATCAATAATCTTCATTCTATACGCAATTATATATATATTTTTAGCTTTTTGGACATTAAAGCTTAAGTATTGCGATCGTAAAAAAAAACTAACCTGAAATGTTGATGGATTTCGACGTCTCATGACCCCCCGAACCCTAAAAAATAGTATTTGCAATGCCGTCTGTCTGTGTGTCTATTAAAACTTAAAAATTAAGGGTAGTTTACTGAAGGGCAAAAAGAGAAAAAGTCGATTTTCTCAAAATCGGCTTTAACGATTTTGATTAAATTTCATTTATAAACATTAATAAATATTCCAAACAAAATGGCTACCCTCAATATTTCGGCAAAATGGCTTTAAGGGCTCCGGTCTGACGCGTCAATTAACATTTTTTTAAATAGCTCCGAAACTATTTGAGATATGAAATTACTTAGCATTACAAATATGTATATATATTTATAATACAGATATTTTATCCGAAACATATTTTTATAAAATCAATAAGTTTCAATCTATACGCAATTATATGAATTTTTTAAGTTTTTGGACATTAAAGTTTAAGTATTGCGACCGTAAAAAAAACTAACCTGAAATGTTGATGGATGTCGACGTCTCATGACCCCCCGAACCCTAAAAAATAGTCTTTTCAATGCCGTCTGTCTGTGTGCCTATAAAAACTTAAAATTAAGGGTAGTTTACTGAAGGGCGAAAAGAGAAAAAGTTGGTTTTCTCAAAATCTGCTCGAACGATTTTGATTAAAATTCGTATCTAGGCGTTGATTAAGATTATAAATAAACTGGCTATTTTCATTTTCCTATAAAAATGATTTTTAGGGTACTTTACAGAAGCGTTAATTTCCGTATCTCCACAACTATTGGAGAAACTAAACAACTTATCATTGCAAAATTGTAGGACTATTAGAAATAAAAAACTTTTATTTGACATATATTTTTATAAAAGCAGCAGTTTCTGAGATATTTGCAAATATATTAATACAATTTTGTGAACTTTAGTTGTATACATATACTACTTAAGTCTTAACGCAATAATTCTCCAATGCCATAGAGTAATTAAATATAAGTATCTAAAAAAGTATGTTATTTTTCTTTAAATCTCTTAGGAGAAATGTTTGCATAGCAATGATTTATCTCCATTTTGGACTCAATAGTCAATATTTACATTTTTTATTGGCCAAAATGTATAAATGAATAATTAAATATCAATGCGATGACTTGAAGATCTGCAACACCTTATAAAATGTTAAGATTTTAACCAAAAATCGAAATTTTATTACGAAGTGTTGACCCTTGTGGAAGACATTAAACTGTTTGAAATGTTCTTAGGTGGACAAAGATGCGCCTCTTTTCTCATTGATTATATATCATTGTATATTATTTTATGCGCGTTCTTATGTGGAGTGGTGATGATACAATGTACATTATTCCGTTCAGAAATCTTACGAGTTTATAGAAAGAGAGAGAAAGTCTGTGCGGTGCTCCGTACCATTTATTTAAGATGTGTTATGATAAAGACATCAGCGTTTTCGTGAAATCCACCTTCTTCCTGGTCATTTATGTCAGCACCAACTTTTACTAGTTTAGTAGTCCTTTTGACCATCAATTACATTTATGTAATATACTAGCTCTTTGAGGGTCCTCCATTCGTCCCCATATTGTTTTTAGGAGTTTGTCCATAACTTGAAGCTTTAAGTGTTTGATTGAAATTACATTTTGTAAAGGATTGGGGTGTATATTATTGATCATTTTCTCTTTTTGTAATATTGATTTTGCAGAATCACCTTCAGAATTGTAGTGCACCAAAATGTTTCCCTTTTTACTTCTTAATAATAATATTCGTTTGGTGGGAGAAAGCTGTGACACTTTCCAGGAGGTTTAAGCAAGTTTTGAAATTAAACAATAAAACAACATGGCTGTCACACATGGATAAAACAGGTTTTGCTGCAACTGAATTGCTACTGCATAGTGCAAGTTTTGCAGCAACTCCGTGACTGGATAAGACCAGTTTTACAGAAACTCTCAATTTTCAAAGCTTGTTTTTATTGGATTAAAACAAGTTCTGCCAACAAATGTTATTTAATTTACATAGAGCAGTATACCCTAAATTTAAAACCATTGCGACCTCACTTTTTTAATTTTTGGACATGAAAATTACGTTTTAATTTTTATGATATTTTACTTCAAATGTAACATTTTATTAATTGTACCATTTATGCTATTGTATGTGACATTCCTTATTGTTTCACTTTAATTGTCTTAAGTTTCCTAACAGTATACTATTAATTTCAAAATTACTGTTTCTCATTTTTTGTAAAACTCAAATTATACCTCTTAATTTTCAACATTAATAAATTATTTACAATTTTTTTTACTAAAAATTCTATATTTTCAATTCTTAAGTTTTTAAAGCTGTACAATCTTTTCTATATTCATTCAATCTTTATGAACTCATTATAAATTGTCAATGTATTTAATACTATTTAATTATGTTTATTACAATATATTTTGATACATATATTAGTTTAAAGTCTTATTCTCTTTTTTATAATCTCAATGAAAACAAATTTAAATTGTAAAGAATAATAAATACATAATTAATTGTCTTCCAAACTTGATTGATATTGGTTTTTTTCGGTTGAAGTTCGACCGGTTGCAATGATAAATAGAATAATGCTGTCGACTGTATCTGTGGGGATGGGTAAGACGTGCCTTGATGTGAAAGCTTTCTCGTTGATTAACATTATTTATCGTATTGTAACGAACGATACCGCTTGAGCGATGATCACCAGTGGTAGATTAATGTCTATAGATCTAGCTCACGGCAGCTCATTCGCACTCACTCTAATAAATAGGAAATCTTTATAGTCTAGTGATTCTAGACATGGGGGTTTATGAATTAATATCGGAGAAAAAAAAAACCAATCCATTATTTAGAATGATTGTTTTTTATGTAGGTTTCTTTCAAGATCAAGTTAACCTTGTTGAGACATTTTGTATGATATACAACAACCAACATTCAAATAATTATTTAAAACTATTTACTAAGTATGTAATCTTCGAATCCTCAAATCTTTAAGGTTAGTAACATTTAAGGATTCGAGAAAATATTTAATTCAAGATTAGAAAATATTTTTAAATTTTTTCAATATGAGTTTGTTTTAGAGCTCTTATTTTAGATATTAGTGGTTTATTACAACATTATTATAACACAACCTTAACAAATCGAACCTTTTAACACATACCTGAATAAATGAATGCCAAAAAGTATTCGTTATATTATATCTTACGCAGCAAATTAAGATGAAGCTAATGGATAGTGGAGAAAGGTTACATAATTATGAGCTATATACCATTTACTCATTACAAGACATTGTTAGGGTAATCAAATCTCACAGGCTACTGTGGGAAAGACATGCAACTTGAATGGTAGATTCTAGAACCTATTTCAGGGTATTGACTGGCAAACCAAACGGGAAGAAACCATTGGGAAGACCTAGACGCAGATGGGAGGATAACATTAGAATGGACCTGAAAAAAATAGGGTGGACTGGATAAAACTAGCTCAGGATAAGGATAGGGTATAATGAGGTGGACTTGATAGAACTAGCTCAAGATAGGGATAGGGTGTAATGAGGTGGACTGGATAGAACTAGCTCAAGATAGAGATAGGGTGTAATGAGGTGAACTGGATAGAAAAAGCTCAAGATAGCGATGGGGTGTAATGAAGTGGACTGGATAGAACTAGCTCAAGATAGGGATAGGGTGTAATGAGGTGGACTGGATAGAACTGGATAAGGATATGCTGTAATGAGGTGAACTGGATAAAGCTAGTTCAAGATAGGGATAGAGTGTATCCTAATTAGATGGTCTGGTTAGAACTAGCTCAATATAGGGATTGAGTGTAATGAGGAGGACTGGATAAAACTAGTTCAAGGTAGGGATAGGGTGTATCCTAATTAGGTGGTCTGGATAAAACTAGCTCATTATAGGGATAGGGTGTAATGAAGTGGACTGGATAGAGCTAGCTCAATATAGGGATAGGGGGCGTTCTTTTGTATATGAGGCAATAAACCTTCGCATTCCTAATCCTATGGAGTAAGTATTAAACTTATGTTTATAAGGTTCTCTAAGATTTATATTAGGATTCAGTATATGTTGATAAAACAAACATTCGGATTCGTAAAATCCATCTTTACTATATAATTTCCTATTAACTTTATTTAACAAACAAAAAACGCATCAGCTTGATTTTTAAAATATGTATATTAAAAAAGTAGTTTAGAATAAATACACTGGCATTCACCTAAGCGGTAGATGTTCCATGTAGGATTTGAATACTGCTTTCTCGAATGTGGTTCCACCCATATTCTTAGGGCCCCGTTATCGCCGCAGCCAAAATACACCGTGACTTGGATCACAGCCATGTGTAGCGACCAGGCCACTTCAGCTATTTTTACTGTTTTTCCTCGATCTCGAAGTCAGAAAATGAACGCGAAGCAAATTGTACTATTTTGATACTTGATTTAAAAAAAGATGAAACAGAAGGAAAAAGAGATTCAATAAGCTCCTCTCGGTACTTTATTTTCAAATCTTATGTCGCTGCCTGTACCTCCCTACCCATTATTTAAATGTCAATCTGTCAGGATAGCACATCAAAGGGTGGGGGTTGTCGGGTAGGAGCGTTTAAAATATCCACACTCGTGTTGGTGGATTTATTGTAGACTAAAGTACATGATGGGATGTAGGTAGTTAATTGGTAAATACTAGGAAAGTTATAGCCCGAGTTAGTCAGTCATTCTAGCAAACAGTTGTTGAATACGTCTTTTTCGGTGAACCACCCCACCTCATCCTGGACAACAATTACGTACCTCGTAGGTCCTACTTCGATGGTCCTTGCCATCAACTCCGAAAAACCAGAATTATTATTTATATTATTATTACCGCGTCTTACTATCCGTTCGAGCTATACACACGCTAATGTGTAATTGAAGGGTGATTGTGAGATGAAATGGAGGACCTACAGTTTAACGTGGAATCCGAACCACGGTGGAGGCCTGGCATTCCTCACATTCACAAGTTGTGATTAATACACGTCTTGTCAGAGGTGAAGGAAGGGTTTGACAATCAGATAAATCTGTGCCGGGACCGAGGATTGAACCCCGGACCCTTAGCACAGAAGTCTGACACCTTACCCCTAGCCAACCAGGTCACCTAAAAAACAAGAACAACTTGTCCTTGTTTCACACATACTTATAGCTTAAAAAATGTCATGCTTACTGACGTTTTGCTAATGTAATTTACTGTTATGTAACTATACACAAGCAAAGCTGACTTTCAAAACATAATAGTAACTTATTGTGGAATGTTCTGTATAGCTTGCCTGACTCAGGCTTTCATTATTTCGTGGGAACTGTGTCTGTTATGTAGAATACCTACGTCCCAATGTTACTAAACACTGATACTCTGTTACTATACACTCTTCACAAGTTAGGTTCCAAAGGGTGGACGGATTTCAACCTCCATAATTATAACTAAGACTTCGATATGAATGATATGAGGGTGGGTTTTTTTTTGTGTTAGAAAGAAAATATATATTACTCTACGGTATGTAGTAAAAGCACGCTCAATGACTTAACAACACTACTATTGATCATGAGTGATGTCGGGAGACGACTGGTCGCTCTTGTTTCAACAGACCAGCCGCTGCAGCCAAGTGCGCGCTGTCCTATTAGCCATTAGTAGGCTTGCCAGACGTCCCGGTTTTCAGACACAGTCCCGGTGTCCCGGCCGGTTTACTTCACGTCCCGGTAAAAATTAAATTTGATTATAGTTCTTATAATAGATGACCAAAAAGTCTAAAAATAATTAACTGTGAAGGATTATTTAGGATAAATACTTTGTCATTTATTTCACTGTACTGTATGAAAAGTGAAAACTGTGGAAGAGTGATGGTCTGCTAATAATATTGTCATCGTATCATCTTGTCTCACCGTCCCGCTCTCTGGGCGAGTCCAATATTGGGCACTAAGGGGTGTAGCTTTAGCGCCAGAAGAGATTTCGCTGCACGCTACACCCCCTCGTGTGCAATAACGTTGGACCCACCCACCTCGGCGCTAGCCGCTTGCGATTGAGATAAGTCAGTCAGTTGTCAGTCCCCGTCGGCGGTGCCTGTTGTGTTAGTGAGCTAGCGCTGTTTTATTTATGTTTTAAGTGAAAGTTTATGCGTTCTCTGTTAAAATGCCAAAACGGTCGTGTAAATTCACTGAGGATTTACAGAATGAATTCCCTTTTTTGAAGAAGGTATGTACTGGTACAGGTAATCAACATCAAGACGATAGAGTTAAATGTTCACATTGTAATTCTGAGTTTTCGGTTGCTCATGGTGGTCGATCCGATATAAAAGATCATTTGCAGTCGAGTAAACACAAAAAGAGTTTAGCATGTGCTGCTAGCTCATCCAAACTGACCAGTTTTTTTAAGACTGTGAGTTCTAATGACAATAACTTAGACTTAGCAGCGAAAGAGGCGACATTTGCTTACCACACAGCAAACCATAGCCTAAGTTTCAATTCGACTTCTTGTTCATCAAAACTAATTTCTAAGTTTTTTGAACCTAAATTCTCACTCGGAAAAACTAAGTGTGAGGCAATAGTTTTAAATGTCATAGCTCCTTTAGCTCAAGAAGAGCTTAAAGAAGACTTGACCAAGTCAAACTACGTATCTGTAAGTATGGATGCATCAAACAGAAAGGATATAAAACTTGTGCCAATTGTTGTGCGCTACTTTAATCCTAATTCAGGTGTGCAAGTAAAGTTGTTAGATTTCAAATCTGTGGCGGGTGAAACATCTGAAATTCTTACAAATCACTTATGCTCTGTCCTGTTGCAAAACGATTTGAACAACAAAGTAGTTGGCTTTTGTGGAGATAACTGCAACACTAACTTCGATGGTGTGAAAAGAGCAGGGAAAAACAATGTTTTCCATCGATTCAAGAATAGCCTAAGACGGGAAATCAATGGAATCGGATGTGGAGCGCACATTGTGCACAACTGTGTGCAAACTGCAGTAGACAGTCTCCCAATCGATATTGAGGCCTTGCTGGTGAAGATTTATAAATACTTCCACATATACACAGTCCGTGTAACTAAACTAAAAGAATTTTGTGAATATGCAGAGATACAGTACCGTAAACTCATTCAACACGGGAACACCCGGTTTCTATCAATGATGCCCCCTCTAGAAAGAATTTTACAGATTTTTGAAGGTCTGAAAGCGTTTTTTTAGACCAAGAAATGTGCCCATCAACAATAAAAAAGTTGTTTACTGATTCAACGGCCCATCTCTACTTGTTGTTTGTCCACGGGCAGCTTGCACTGTTTAACAAGGCCATCCTGGGAATGGAAAAAGATAACACTACAGCTTTTGAGGTTGCTGAAGCTCATAAAGATCTCAAAAGAAACCTGACAGAAAGAAAGGCTTCAAATTTTATCCCTATGGGCGCAAAGAACATCTACAGGAATCTATATGAGCAAGTCCGTAACAGAGTGAAAGAAGAATTTGATGGCTTTTATGAAAGAAGCATTGCATACTTGGACCTCTGGGAGAATAGTTTTGGAAACGTTAAACAGTTGTCATGGGTCAATATGACCAAAACAAATGCTGTTGATTGGGAAACGCCGAAACTTCTGCTGAAATTATTAATAGCAGTCTTGATGTACCCGATATGAAAATAAACAATGATCAGCTGTTTGACGAACTTGTGCTTGCTAAGGAGTATTTGCAGTAAAATTGGGAACAGTGGAAGCAAGAAGAGACTACCAGAGATGTGATTATTTCAAGTGAAGAAAAATGGCTCAGGCTGTTTGGTCACTTCAAGGAGAATCACATAGAGGCCCCCAATCTGATCAAGATTGTTGAGTATGCCTTCTGCTTACCTGGGACATCAGCACCAGTTGAGAGAGTATTTTCGTTGATGAACAACGCATGGACTGATGATAGGGGTTTAATGAAGGAATCTACGGTTCAAGGCTTGATGACATGTAAAATTAATATCGGATTAGCTTGTGAAGATTTTTACAAGAAGATTAAAACCAAAAAAGACTTTATAAAAAAGTCCTAGCCAATGAAAAGTACATGTAAATATAGTTCAAATTTTTATTCCTCATTCAAAGTGTTTCTTCTTACTTAAGTAACGTATATATAAATATTAACATGCAAGAAATAAAATGTTTAAATTTCGGCATTCCGGTGTCCCGGTTGAACATTTCAGAAATCTGGCAAGCCTAGCCATTAGCATTCTCAGTGGTCACGCGTAGAGATGGGCATAATCGAATGATTTTAAGAATCGAATAATCTTTCAATTCTTTGAAAAATAATCGAATGAATCGAAAGAATCATTCGAATAATTTTTAGAAGTAGTAAAAAGTCAGTAAAAAATCGGATACTAGCTATTACTACTTCTAATTAAAAGTAGTTACTAGTTGCTGGTTTTGCTTTGTACTAATATCCTCTTCACCCTGCTGTCGGCTCTCCCAACACACATTCCTTTGCGTTTGTAGCTTATCAACCCTTTTCTATTATCTAGTTCCTTCTTTGTGCCGGTGTCAAAGACCAATGTACAGACTCAACAAAATACTATACAGTGAACGCATTAGTCACATAAGTACCTCACCATTAATAGAAATACTTTTGCATGGTAATAATAATAATAATAATAATAATAATAATAATAATAATAATAATAATAATAATAATAATAATAATAATAATAATAATAATAATAATAATAATAATAATAATAATAATAGTATAAATAACATAGTTTCCGTTTGTGTTTAAAAGAGTCGAAATAAACGAACCTCTAATATTTCATAACCATAAAAAATATATAAGCCTACAATACTATTTATATATCGGGTAAGTGATAAAATGCTTCCGATTTGAATATCTGAATCAATTATATGCCTCCTGAAAGCTTCACTTAGAATCAAACACACAATTATTACGGCACTACTCGACAAACGGTGACAGTTTGCTGAATAATTATATTTTGTGTTACAAGAATGTGAAATTATTTCATTGAATAAAATTATAATACGATCGGAATATTACGGCTGGGCAATGTTTTATTAAATACATAAAAAGTATATATTTAGTTATTTAATAAATTTAAGTCAACGTTAAAAAAATTATCTCTCAAACAGTTCGTGCTATTTGCGTTTAGTTAATTAGGAAGGTGAAATTTAAAGGAAATGAAAAAGAAAAAACAATCTACGTAGTAATGTATAAAAATAATCGAATCTTTTGTAGTTTTCATTCGAATTATTTTTGGCTGATATTCGATTGTAAACTGTACAACCACTTAAACTTTGTATTAAATTAGCCTTAGAATCATTGGAGAGCGTAAGGTCGATTATTCTTTAGCAATGGGCACTATTTATTGAAAATGAACCTAATAGAAATAAAGACCTGTATATAGATAGCCTGGAAACATTATTAATCATAAGGTCGATTTTCCTCAGCACTTCTGGCAAGGGAGTGTTAAGCGAATGAATCGGCCAGCTCGCGTCAAGTCAGCTACTGTTTTCATTCGAATGATTTTGAAAGAATCGAATGAATCGATTATTCAGAATAATCGAATGCATCGATCTTATTCATCCGATTCTGCCCATCACTAGTCACGAGACCAGGTCGCCTAGTAGCCGGTTCTCCTTAAGATCGATCCCACTTGTTATTTGTCTCGTTTGAAACTTGCCGCTGTGGGCCCGGTTTTCGGTCGAATGAGATGTGCGTGTAGGTGAGGGGAAGGGTTTGTTGGTGCTAATAAGTGTTGTGAGACTGTTTTGGTGATTAATTCAGTTTGCGAGGAAGCAAGCAGACGTCACTTCTCAATCATACGACTTGCGAGGAAGACAACCTGTCTGGAGAAAGATAAATTAACACCCCCCCTCCCCCTTCCTCATCTTGCCGCGTCACTCGCAGTTGGAAACTATGCCCGAAATTTGTAACAATGATTGGTTCTCAACACGCCACGGAATGCACACCTTTCAGACAGGAAATTACAGTCCCTTTTTACAGACATAACCATAAAGAGACAGTATTGTAATCGTCAACGTTTATTAACTTCGAGATTATGTTGTATTTTGACGTTTTATGTGGCCCTGGTATAAAAAAAAAAAGGAGATCTTACAATTCCGTTTGTCTTCCTGTATGTCTTTCTATCTGTATCTGGGGATAAGGCCTCAACTATTTGATTACATTTGTTAAAACTTGATGTTTTTATATTATATATTCACACCTCGAGGCAAAATCGTGATTTTAATAAAAATAAATAAAATAAAGTTAATTTACTGATGATTATTTTTTGAAAATTAAAAGTTTATCGAAAATGTCTTTTAAGATTTTGTTCAAATAGTAAATCTGGAGATCGTTTTACATGATACTCGATTTTGGAGGATAATTGATTTAAAGGTAGTTAGTTAATTAATGATTGATTTTCAAAAATTCGAATTTTTTGAAAATGGCTTTAACAAATTTGCTCAAAATTGGTGGCGTGGGAATGTTTTTTTAATAATAAATAGGGATATATTTGTGGTTTTATAAAAAATGATCGGTATAAGCCTATGGGTAGCTTACTTATAATTGATTTTTGAAAATTTGAAATTTATATGCGAGAAACTATACACGATGGTGTCGTACCATTTGTTTATTTTTGCACCATGTCTGACTTCTCTTACGGACTATCCAAATTTAATCACAATAATGGGCAAAATGCAGAGGGAATATAACAAAAAAAAAGTGGGGAATGATGTAGGAAAAAAAACACTGTCAGTATAACTAGATGAGATTTGAACCCTGACCTCATCACTGGCGAACCAGAATATATTATCATGACGTTTAGTCTATGCGGGTCATGGATAATATTGAAAACATATAACTATCTTTCTGTTCATTTATACAGTATAGTTTTCATATATAACATGTGTCTTACTATAGAATGGTTTTATCAATTGTTTTTATTAATTATTAATTTAAATTATATTTCATTTAAGTTTATTTTTCATTTAAATAGATAGATTTCACTTCTACAGATAAAGGTGTGAGAAATGTAATTTTACTCCTCTACAGTTTACCATAGTGTTTTAAACACTATTCAAATTAAAAATAAAGTAAAGTAGGCTAGTGTTTTGTCTCTCTGTTTCCTTTAATTTTCTGATAAAAGCAATAATATAGAACTATAAAAACTCTGTGTTTCAATGGGTTTTTTTTTGTATTATAGAAGACAGAAGAAAGGAACAAGATGTCACATTAGTGCATTGGCTTCTTCCCACAGTTTTTCCTCTTACCCAGCTGGGCTTTCTTTCTCACTTTTCACTCAATTAATTTATATTTCATTATAGTTATCAATTTCCATGATTGTATAATCATTTATCTACTGAGCCTACTCATTATAAATATAAAAATATCTTAGCGATAAAGGCAGCCAATGTGCATTATTTTAGAACAACACACGTATTTTCGACAGACTACATAGATATTTTTCTCATAATATTGGTTTTTAATCCTCCCTCCACTCAAGTATTGTTTCATATCATATCACCATTATAATATTTAATGATAAATAAAACTATGTTTTGACAAATTTATTATTCAAAAAACCTCAGAGCCACGCAATGAACGAGCCTTTGAAATTGATCAATTTTAAACCTACTCTCCCTATAGCAACGGACTTACTATGTATATGTTATTACATTTTTACATCTATTACTGTTTCCAGCCTATGATCTGGGTCAGTTTTTTATTCAAGCCATATATTTTCCACCACCGGCTGGCTAGGCCTGTCGTAGCTTCATAAGCTTTATAATCTAACTTAAGACTAGGGCAGGCACAACGTTCAGTCCCCGGCCGTTAATTCTTCACTGTGAAAGGGGAAACCCACATTTCACCAATGATACATTTTTCGGCCATACCAGGAATAAAACTCGGGACCTTTACTTCAGTAGGCAGACACTCTATTGGCTGAGCTAAGGTGTCGGAGTGTGTATATATATATATGAAATCTATGTATATAATTATATGCATAGGTTTTATAATTATATACATAGGTTTTTCTGGAACGCGGTCAACTCAGCATCGTGAGGAAAATTGAGTTACTTGAATAAACAAATAGTAGCTCCAGTCTATAAAGCTGAGATTAACGGGCGAAGGATTCATTGTGCTAATTACATGACACCCTCTATCCGCAAATGTCGGCACAATCTTCGCCAAAATTGGGTGCCAGCTCGGTCGGTAGAGCTTGCTTGCGGGCTGACGCCTTGGAGTTTTTATTTTATATAACATAGTCACAGCAAGCCCATTATGCGATAACTAGAAACTCATATTGCTACAACGGTGGAAACAATATTATAATAATTGTATTTACATTTTTACAGTTATTTGTTAGCTACCCTCAAACTATTTTTAATTTGCAAAAATAAAAACGATCTTATTTATTATGACAAATAAAATCCCACACATCCATTTTTAAATAAATCTTCAAGGTTATTTTCGACAAGATTTTGAATTTTTAAAATTTTTCCCAAGTAAACTATCTTTAAATTAATTTATTTTAGAAAAATAAACATACATTATTATTTACCATGTAAAATAGACGCCAGGTATTAATTTTGAACAAAATCGTTGAAGTAATTTTCAATATTAAAAAATATATATAACTAGTAGAAGTATCCGGCGATGACCAGGGTAACCATGAAATGGACTGTGGTGTTACCCCTGAAAACGCTTTTCTTTGCTTCAAGCAGACAAAACAAAAATCTCATTCATTTAATTTTTTTACAACCCAGATTTAATTAATAAAAAAAATCAAATTCAAATTTTAAAATTTCCGCTTTGAGGTGCACATGGCCATGCACAGGGGCTACTGATATTTAGATCTCAGCTCTCTGTGTGTGGTAGATATCGCGCAATACTCGTGACAGACAGACAAACACTTCATTTTTATTAATATAGATTATGTGTACTGCTAAAATCAGATAATCATAAATAAATATCAACTCTAAACAAGATTCATCAAACCGTTTCAGATCTAGGGGCAGGGACATATAATCAGAAAGACAGACAGACAGACAGACAGACAGAGGGACAGACAGAATTAAACAGACAGAAAAACAGAGGGACAGACAAAATTAAACAGAAAGAGAAGGACAGACAGAATTAAACAGACAAAGAGACAGAGGGACAGACATAACTATAAAATCACCATTTCGGGGCTTGGGGTCACAAAAAACACAAAGATTTATCATAATCCTGAGGTCAAAAATTTTCACGGTTACAATACTTTCTCTTTAGATGAGAAAATATTATGTCTTTTGCTATTAACTCGCAAGAAAATTACAAAATGTCTAAATTGCATTGAGCTTCACTACAAACCCTGTAATTTGAATAAGAAATAGAACAGACTTAGACGATTTTTGACCTGGGTAACACTATTTGAACTTTAAAGTTACGATACAATTTGCTTCTTGATATAATTTTTATTAGTTTTTCGATGAACAAATACGTGACACTTATTTAGAGTCATTCTGTATAGTGGTAGTTTTGTTAATAAAACGTGGAACTTTTACTCTTTTTTTTTTTTTACTTTACTTTATAAACTCGATGCCCTTTTCAGTCGACCAATCACCGTCCAGGGGGAAAAAGAAGAGAGAGCTCTAAAGAAAGGTCTTCGCACGGATTATCTTTCAGAATCTGACCTTTATATAAATTTTCATTTAGAACTCGTATTTCCAAGAAAATCTTTAGTCGAGTATTAGCGAGAAATCAGAGAAAATATTTCATCTATTGAGTTAATTACACTGCAACATCCAAAGGAATGTGGTGTCTAGTCTATACTATTTTAATAGGGTAGTCAATTACTCGCGAGAGCTGGTCATCACAGTATTTCTCTCGTTAGGATAGCATTAATGACTATTATTAGGTGCTAGTTCTCTCTTTGCCAAAATTGATTCCTCTAGTATATCCTATTAAAAAGCTTCCTTTTTAGATCCTGAAACTTCATTTTCTTTCCTTGTTTGAGGTCAACCATCAGTTTCCTTAGTTTTATTCCTGGACCCATTAACTCTTCAACTTTGCCTTCTATGACGTCACTCAATAAGCTATTTATTCTCACAACATGATTCATCCAGTTGGCCTTCACCTGCATAATGGTTCTTTATTTTATTAATTTTTCTTATAACTTCTTCATTATTCACCCGATCTGTCTCCTTTACCTTCCATACTCTCCGCCAGCACTTCTAAAAGCTCTCTTAATATTTATTCTTCACAAGTTCCATTACTAAGCTTTGTATAAAGCAAAGTTCCATCTCCAAGTTCAGTTTGTTAGTCAGTATCATCCTCTTATATTAATGTACTATTCAATCCTCTCCCTAAAACCTAGCTATGTCTTCTATAGAACAACAATTTAAAAGCCAATACTGATCTCTAGTAAAATTTTCATAAGCAGGTCCGGTAAGTTAATACAAACTTTTTTCAGTAAAATTTGATATTATTTGACTTTATTATTGTTATTTTTCTTATAGATATTGGTATTATCTATCAAAAGTGACATTTAAGGTCCATGACTTGACGTATGAATATGTGAAATTAGATCTAGTAATTCTTCTAGATGTCAGATAAGGTTATTCGCATAAATATTGGACTTTTCCTGGTGACGCCTCTCTTATCCAAAAACTCATCATGGTGAGCCCTTTATTCTTCAAAAACTCATCCTGGCGATCCCTCTCTTATCCAAAAACTCATCATGGTGAGCCCTTTCTTCTCCAAAAACTCATCCTGGCGATCCCTCTCTTATCCAAAAACTCATCCTGATGACCCCTCTTGTCTTCAAAAACTCATCCTGATGACCCTTCTCTTCTTCAAAAACTCATCCTGATGACCCTCTCTTCTTCAAAAACTCATCCTAGCGACCCCTCTTGTCTTTAAAAACTCATCCTAGCGACCTCTTTCCTCTCCAGCCCAGCTCAAGTAACACATCCTCTACCAGCATCACAACAGTTTTACCCTCGGTCTCCTTGACAACGGTATTTACATTTTTTCCTTTATGTCCTCAACGATCTTCTCAGATTGCAATGAGACTTTCAACTAGACAATTACGATATCAACTTTTTATCCTTCACTGAACGGCCTACACGACCGTCCTCGGATTATAGTTCAAGTTTTCAACAGCTCCTTTGATACAAATATCTGACGAACTATAAGGATTACTTCATGGATAGTCGTCATACATTATCATTATATTATTTTGGTAATTTCAATAATGGTGAATGAGATTAGTCTGCCAGAAAGTAATAATGCCCTATATAAAATAAATAAATATTATTATTATTAATAATAATAATAATAATAAAAGTTACCCACAGTTAGATACTTTTTTTTTGCCACTACGTCTTACTATTCGTTCAATTTTACGCATATGTACAAACTAGCGGGTAAGTAAAGTCTGTTCAGCGTAGGAATTGTTTTCTGAGAGGCCTTTTTTCCTACCAGAAAGCTATTATATAGTAGGATTTTGGTAGGAAAAAAGACCTTTCAGAGAGTAATTCCTACTGTGAATGGAGTATAAGCTAATAAGATTGTCAGAGGTCAATGTCCCGTATCACTGGACACACGATATAAATATCAAGGTCATTTAATCAGGTATTTCATTGACTGAAAGGTCAGTGTTTGAAACCCGGCCAGATGAACCAAAAGGGTTTTCCTCTAAATGGTTTACCACTCTGCTTCCACGCAAATATAAGTACATTTAACCTAAATTATACCTTACATATCGCTACCCCATTAGTGTTTTTCAGATATATATGTACAAACCGAAAGGGCAGTTAGACGTGGCGGGTAAAACAAGTACAGTGACTATGGTTGTGGTACCGACATTATTTATCTACCACGAATAGGATAGAACAAGCAAATACTCCGCTAAGGTATCCAATCAACCTTCCTGGGGTTAATTACTCCAATCAAGAATAATTACCTATTGGAACTAACACTGTACCAGGCCGTTAAACCTCGATGGTGGTCAGGATCACCTTTCCCCCTTTGGGTGGTGAGGGGGAGGGGGAATGGTTTCTCCATCAGCTGAACCGAGTCAACTACTCCCAATATCACCTGTGAGGGAAGTGCAGGTCTTAGAGCCCCCCACTAGCGGGCATGCGGTGCGGCCAACGAGTTGTATGGAGTTGTATGGCACGATGATAACTGTGTCGCCGCGGCCAATGAGGATACGAGCGGTGCACACGTGACATGTAAGTCAGTGGTTTGTACAGAATGTAATGTGTGGACGCGCACTACAGGAGATTACACAGCGGCCAGTATAATCCGTGACGAAACCAATCAGTCTCTCGTTGGAGGTCGCTTGTTTCAGTCTAGCGTGGGTTTTTTATGTGTGATTATAGATTTTGTTTCTCCAGTGTGTTTATTTCTATTTTTTAACAACATTACTTTAATTCTGTTCGAATTTGATCCAAATAAAATAGTATTGTTTATTTTCTTGAGGAACCTTATGAATTATTATTACTTTAATGTAACTATAAGTTTTTACTTTGGATGGATGCTCTTTCCCATGTGTGTATCCTGTCCTTTGATTGAATCATTTAGTATAACTAACAGCTCATCAAATGATTTCGCAGACATTCTGGTATAGTTAAAAAAAACACCTTTCGTCATGAAACCTCAGTTCTCGATAAAAATTGTTAATCATCCCCTTTCCTTGACGACACTTCAGCATAGGGTGCGCCCAAAATCTGTTATTTTTCTTTTCTTTAGGAGGTACCACATAACAGCTGCTTGCTCCGCATTCATTGCGAGATTGACTGTACACACTCAATAGCCAGAAACTGCGACATGGACGATCTGTTGGCCGCGCTCTCTTTTTCCCCGCGGCCATGCCACGCGACATCACCGCCGCGGCAAGGCCGCTAGTGTGCAGGGGCTATTATAGAGAAACGATCGCTCTCTCTCAGATAAATATTGCCAAATCTCCTCGCTTTCAGTTATATTTCTGAAGCTGGTGTGTTGGGGTAGTAAGGAGCTACTGGCAACCTCGACGAACCAGCGTTGCAAAATTTGTATTATATTTAAGGGGAGATGGAACATACAAAAACAAGAGAGGGCCACAGATGTTACACAATAGTAACCATAATAATATTGGCATGTCTAGGCTACATCAATCAAGCTTCCTGAAATATTAGCCAGTACTTATGTACCGTTGCCCAAGGAACGCCCGAATGTACTAACCGTATATCTTTTTTAGTGGAGGCTCTTTCCATGTCCCGGTAGAGGAGGGGATGATGATAGTGAATATGACAGGGTGGAACTAATGAAGAACTTAAACCTAACTTAAACCTAACTAACTAAACCCTGGTGATCATGGAAATAATTCTCCTTTCAAGAAAATTCCCCCGGTATCAGCAGGGAATCGAACCCGGAACCTCTAGATGCTACGGCCACTATACAACGAGGCTGGATAGTAGTAGCCATGCAGTTCCTTCAGAGATGATGTCTAGTGTAATATCTGCCCATTAGACCATCGTCAAGAACTTCAATGCACCGAAGAGGAATCCCTAGCTTAGATAAGATATGAACTATATCTCTTAAAAATTTAATTTATTAAATTTCATATCAATTTAACTTATTTTAATTGAAATAAATGTTTTCTATTTTTATTCGCGTTGGGGGTGGGCCATTATTCTTATTATTCATGTTCTTGCACTAACTGAACATTGCATACAGAAGCTGGGACTGATGAAAATAATGACGCGAAGACTGACCATGTATGCTCTTGTACAAATACTGATACATACTGTCAGTCTTAGTACTGACACTCTGACTGTTCGTGTAGGGTCTCTAGTACCGTTAAAAATTCCAGAGCCGACGAGATCGGATTCCCAAATTTTCCTTATGTATGGTTCTAACAGATTGAGTAGTTGTTTATTATGTCACTAAAACAAGAACAATTCCCTCTATTATGAAACAGGTATGTATAGTTGGTTGGATCCTCAACAGTTCCACCGTCACTGAAAAGACGTACTAGGGAAATTAGGAGTGAGGTAGTTTACCATTGCTTTCCTCACTGAGCCAGAAGTTACATCAGTCGGAAAAACCTCTACAAGTGACACCTTCTCTCCATTCATCACATGGACTGACTGTATATTGAATGTTATGACTATTATCGTTCATAACTCTGCCACTTTTATATTTTTCAGAGCCATAAGTGAGAATGAGGCAGATCAATGAAATAACAACTTGCTCTAGTCCATACCTATACATTTATAGTGCATTGTAAACACCATATCTGACAAAGATAAATCTGGGCAGTATAGAACAGTATATGTAGGCTAGATAAAAATTATAGAATAATCTGAAAAATCGCTTCATAAATAAAAGTCGGGCAATTTGTCTTGTACTAACTTACAAAAATGAAGAAATTATAAGGCTGCACTTGAACTGAGCAACATTTTTGACCGCAAAAAAGTGTTGAGAGGGGTCTTGTAATACCCACACTTGAGCAACGTGCACTCTGGAACGCACACGTGCGGCTCACTCGCACTGAGCAACTTCTAACTGCCCTATCTGACAGCCCTAAAGCTCATTGTGTGTATGTGCTTATTTTGAATGTACCTATTTGTGTTATTTTATTTAGCCTGTTTCATTCTGTATTAGTTTGTACAGTATCACTAGTGTTATTTTTTTTTGTATTGTAGTATAGTTTTTTTTTTGTGATGGAAGAAAGTAGTGCAACCCGGACTATGTTCAATGAAAGAGGTAAACAAATTTTTATTCACAAAAACTTTCAATACAAATCATATCGGTTTATGAAAACTACTGAAGAACGGTGTTGTAGATATATCAAAAATAATGGCAATGCTAAACTTTTCACGATGGGAAACATCACAAAATTTCTCGGGTAGAAGGAATTCATACACACGAATCTATGACTGACGAAGTTATTTGTCGCAAATATATCTCCAACGCGATAAAAAGGAAAGCTGAGGGAGACCTAGACGAAAGACCAACAAAGCTAATTCATAAGGAAACTAAGCAGCGGCCTCATGTTGCTAGCTAGGTAACAAGAAAGGACATTGTATGTATTAGAAATAATATCACACATGCAAGATTACAAAGTTTACCTAAGATTCCAAAATCTGCATACGGAGTCCATGAAGTACTTAATACAATGACAGTGAAGACAACGAGAGACGAAGAGTTTTTAATCAGGAATGAGAGAGAAAAGCGTATGGTGATGTTTATTCTTGTGCGATCGATATATCATTTTAATGAATGGTATTTTCTAGTGACCACCGAAGTACTTCTTACAATTATTTACCATTCATGGATATTCTGATGGGTTGTATATTCCACTGGTCTTCTCTCTGCTACGAGACAAGAATAAACAGTCATATCTTCACATATTTCATACGAGCAAAGAAGAATGTAACAAGAGACACGTGAGTTTAGAACCAAAAGCAGTTGGGGTAGATTTTGAGCGAGTGATCCACGAGGGTGTGCTTGTAGCATTTCCGGGAGTGAAACTTATTGGTTGACATTTTAATCTTGCCCAGGCTTGTTAAGTACATTTTGAACCGGTAACTGGAAACAATTTAGTTTTTTTTTCTATACGCAACTCTGGATAAGCTGATGATTATGAACACCTTTCAAAAAGTCTGTCTGTCCATCTCTCACGAAGATTGTATGCACGATAGCAATTATAATTATATTAATCAATCAAATATTTGTCTTAGCCTAGAATAGACTCTTTGATATTATTTGAAACATTTATATTTTATTTTTTGCAGGTAGAGGAAGATTCAGTAGCTAGGTTTGTCAACAACATGTAAAGATGAAAAGTCAGAAGAGGGAAAGTGGCTCGACTTTTGTTTTGGTCTGACTTATCTTGAGCCTGAAGACGTTGATGAAGCCTTTTCTGACCTCATGAGCGTGCAACTGTCTGACGAACAACTAACGAGATTCGCGGACTACCTCACGGAGAAGTATATAGATGAAGATGAGAAACCTCCATTCCCGCCTTCCATTTAGGTGTAAAAATCTGCAGACTTGTGGAGAAGCACGAGCGCGTGTGAAGTTTCCACTCAAAATTTAACGCGTCATGTGATTCCTCGCACCCTAATATTTTCATGTTTGTAAAAAAACCTTAAAAGGAGTCAAACGGACAATTACTTAAGACAACATATCGTTTCAAGTGGTGCTTCTTTCAAAACGGACAAGAGGACCAAGAAAAAGCAAGAGTTTATACAGAATAAAATAAATCAATTTCAAAATGGTGAGCTCAACCAATTGCATTTGGTTAAGTGTGTATCGTACAAAGCAGCGGTGAATTAGTTTGGTTCGAGTCACAGTTTGTAAGAGACATCTGCAGCCGACAATTTCCATTTATGGAAAGTTTTGTTATTTTAGGTTTCTCATTTGAGTTAAAACAATTTAATTGCTTATATTAGTTTTATGTGATTTTTAATTTTAAATAGTTGTACTTATGCTTGAAAATTCTAATCAATATTATGGGAAAATATACATTACAAATCGCATAAAAAGAAAATTAATGCAATAATGAAAGAACAAAAGATTGCTCAGTTCGAGTGTTTGACGGGGAAGCAGTTTTTGGCAAATTGCTCAATTCGTGTGTGGTGATATAGCAAGTTTCTCTTTTCAAGTAAGCCTAATTATAACCGTGTCATTCCAAGCAAACCCGAAACAAACCTGGTTTTATTCTTAATCAAATCCGTTATAGCTGTGGCACTAAGGTATATTTTTATGGACATTTCACAATTTCGTAATTATTGACATTTATATTTTATTACTCAACATTGACTGCTTGATGAAGATCAAACCACATTGCAATATAACAAGCTTGAATATTTTTTTCATAGAATATATTTAAATCTACACTAATAGTGATAGCCAGGATATCCCATTTCTGCCACTGAGCCAACAACTGTGAATATAGGGAGTGTGTAACTAAATAGAGATATTTAAATCATGTAAGTGACGTATGACAGTGACGTCACAAGAGCATTACGTGAATAAAATCAGTTTTTAATGGATTATAATATTCTGTGACGTCAAAAGATTGTGATGTTTCAGAGGAGGGGGTAACTATGTTAGAGATATTTAAAAATATCTTACGTGGAGTAATGACATATGTCAGTGACGTCACAAGAGTATGACGTCTTCTAATTGAATGAATTATTATATTCTGTGACGTCGTAAGAGTTTGAATAATGTATGTGACGTATGGCAGTGACGTCACAAGAGCAAGACGTGAATAAAATACTTTTGAGTGACGTCAAAAGAGTATGATGTTTCAGAGAAGGGGGTATCTATGTTAGAGACATTTAAAAAGTCTTACGTGGAGTAAGTGACGTATGTCAGTGACGTCACAAGAGTATGATTTCTTCTAATTGAATGAATTATTATATTCTATGACGTCGTAAGTGGTTGACGTTTGATTCTATCCCTCAATACTCTGGTTGTCAGGTGAGCATAATTCACCGTAACCATCACTACTCTACTTGTCATGTTTATTAATGACGTCATATTTAAATATAATCTATAAAGTGGTAAACTTAAATTATTTTTAAAAAGTTATATAGCTCGTATTACAAATATATAATTTAAATAGGAGGGAAATATTAAGAGAAATAAAAGATAAATACAATTTTTTTCACATTTTATTATCATCACTATGCATTAAAATACAAAGATCGTCGAATAACGATAGATAGTCAAAATATGGAATATGAATACCGATACATTAGGATGGTTGAGATATTTTATATGCTGCGTGATATATTGTTCAAGACCGTACAGAGTTTTTAATTTGTCCGTAGACAAGTATATCTGAATGTTTTTTCACTCAAGCTCAATTTACACACGCCAAAAAGTTTTTTCCCAACTATGTTAAAGTCATCCATGTTCGAATCAAAGTTTACACAGTTATCCACATAGTCGGACCAAAACAGCATTTCTTTGACGAAAAAATTCCATTGCGGGACGGTGAGTATTAGACGCTTAGAATTTGACTAACACATCACGTGAATGTAAAAGTTGCGGTGAGGAAAGAGGCCCACCACTACTTGTTTGTTCTGTTTGTCGTTTAGGTAGAAAGACGACGACGACGGTTGTGAATCCTCGGGTTGATCGGACGGGAGATTATCCTCACCATATTAAAGCTGCACGTCACCTTCTCTATCACTGACTGCGTCTGGACTGATAACTTGTAATCAACAGTCGTCACAATTAAAGCTAGTATCGTCATCGTGGTCATCGTCTTCGGTGATTGGACAACATTTATAAAATTTCTCGGTGCTGTGAAATCTGACGAATCGTGCCAAGGCGTTTGCATTTTTTTTAACGCGCACGGGTGATGTCGTGACAAAGAGCGGTACATCCCCAACAATTGGAGTTGATCAAATCTACAAAGGGGCATCGCGTAGAGGGATGAATGTCCGCCCTGTGAGACGGGACAAGAAATTGCCTTTTTGTTTATTATATCCGTAAGGTACGACGGATTTATCTAAATTTTGCTTTAGAATTGGACCCAATTTGGAGTAGCACAGTCCAATGGTTTTATAGAATTGATAGCACGAAGATTGTTTCTCGTCGATGAAAACTATCGCTAGCTCGGTGACCACCCGCTCCTTTTTTGAGTTGACAATAAATGAAAAATCAAAGATGGCTGACATGATGTTCATCTATCAGATAATTGAATACAAATGATTAAGTAAAATTCTAGTATAACTTTTACATCCAATGCTGGAACACACGTCTGAGCACCCCTGGTCGTACACCTTGGACAGCTGCCAAGTGACGTTTGAACAGCGTGATGACCAGTTGGTCGTTCTTGCACAGGTTGGTGACGTAGACTAGGTCTGTGAATCTCCTCAGGTTTCAGCTGGCAACCTTGGCAACGGAAAATAAACAGAAATAGTGGTCGCACACACCGGACGCTAAAGCTTGGAGTCGTTTTCTGTTGTACGTCCATCGTCCTCGAGTGTTTATTCATGAGTTTAGTCATCGCTAGACTCGGTTGTCTGTCATATGTATCAAAATACCCCCAAATTTGGAAAAATATAGAACCACCCAATGGGAGCCGGGTTTGGTGTGAGGGTCTAGATTGACCACAAATATGGCGGGACGAGTGAAATTTTGAGGTAATTTGTCCGAAGGAAAAATCCCGAAATTTTGCGCTGCAGCAGTGTGTCTATTTGATGCGAATTCATGGTGCTAATAATTAATTTTCACTTCCCGATTAGAATCTATCATCACCGTCCCCTCGTACTCAGAGAAGAATAAACAGGTTATGGCCGTATCAAGGTCTGTCTTGAACTGTAACTCAAATATCACGCTCTCCTCTGTCTGAAGGATGATGTGCGACTACCGTCCTGCACTATCGGAAGTCAAGTTGAACGCTAGCATAAAGTAACCTTTATTGAACATGTCTCGCGTGATTAAATGTCCCTTGTTTTAGTGGTGTATGCCCAATTCCGAAAACAATGTGTCATAGGCGATTGCCGATGTTGACAAAATTTACCAAAATGGGCAAATGTTTTTGGATCCCGTTTACATATAGGACCAATGTTCCAGATTCTATGAATGAGTTAAAGCGATTCGTGTTCAAACTGCCCACAAACGCATCGTTAGACACCATAGTGAATAAAACAAATTTTTAGGGATAACCCCTTGGATAACATTGCTTAGGCTCACAGACTTGGATCCTTTGGGTACGGTCACAGACTTGACGTCAACCCGATTGATGTGGTATTGGGCCGGCTTTCATAACAGTGTCTTTTCTATAGCGAGTGAAATAGTCAGCGACACTGCTACGTGTTTTACAAAGAGGGTGGATACTAATATTTTCAACCGGACGTCGGTATTTAAAGTGTCCGCGTCTGTGAGCAGATAAAACTCTCTTTGTTGCGATTAGTTTAACGCGCAATGGATACATTTTTCAATAGCAATTGTGAAACATTAAATATGTCGGCGTGTAAACGTCCCACCAAGTCAACCGGATGTTTTAACAAGTCTAATCTCGTGGCAAAGCCTTTGTTCTCTGGGGATGAGTGAGTTCACCGTTAGTGGCAGGGGTATCCAAAAACCACATACCGTTCACCAGGTGGGTCTCGGAGGCTTCTTGGCCATAATTAGATAAAGTCTCTAAATAAGCCCTGTACGCATAGTTGTCTATCGAGGTTGTAAAAGGTGTTTCGTTGAAAGAGACAGTTATTTGAATAAATAAAGAATGTATCAAGTTGTTGACGCATCCGATTTTATTGTCGGCCGCAACCGGTGTTCCATCCCCTTTCACTAATTGAATACGAAGATATTATTTAATAGAAGAAAGGTCGCGAAAGTACTCACCGTCTCCGGGATAGAAGAACTCTAATTGAGCGTCGTTGTCCACGGAGGTGACCACTTATTATTTTTAATTACCGTTTGAATGCAGTTTTCGTCGAAAAGATCGAGTTCTGTTTTCGAACACTCCATAATTGGTCGAAATATCTTTTTTATCTCTCTTGTTCCCTCTTGCTCCAGCGACCACCTTCGAATGAAGTCGTTTACGATTTTTTACCCTTTTTAAGCCACACCTCTCGACCACCTAGGTGACACGCTTTTTAACTATATCACCCCTTTTTTGGTGGGTTCCTTTGTGGCTATATCAGCCAGTATGTGCGAACCTGTTTGTAACGCTTGTTTTCCCACCGCTTTTGCGCCCCTCATAAACAACGGTTTGACAAATAGAAATAGTCCGCCTAAGAACAATCCGAGGCCTCGCCCATTTGCATTTTATAGCTTGGCGTGAAAGACGGGACCGGTGTTTTCTCTCTCTCCCTCCATTGTTGAGACTAAGCTAAATTACTACCTCTCGTATCTATTTATCTAGTTTTTCCTCTAAAATGTAAAATCGCTACGGTAGGCACGGGACCCAATTGAAATTCACTTGTTCACCAAAATTTGTGTCTAAGCCTATACTTATAGAGTCAAAATTACATTTCTCGACGGGAAAATAGAATGTAGGAAAGAATACGTGATGTGTGGCGGTGGCGGAAGGGAATTGTAGGATTCTAATCCATCTCACATAGGAGTGACCTAGCAACTGTGATCCTATAATGTCTGTGTACACAAATACAGGATCTGTTTCGATTGAACTAATTGTAGTAGTAGTTTACGATTGGGTCACAAAAAGACCCCTTAATATCCCATTAAATCCCTCATATGTGTATTAACCGCATCAAGCAACTCTTTGTTAGGTAGTCTGTTTCGAATGGTCGCAATTAAGTCTCCAATGCCCACATAAAGACGACCTGGAAATTCTATTTTAAATTTTCTTTCCACTACCGTAAATGAAATTGTGTTTTTGAATCGCGTAGTTATGGGTGACTTGTCGGGCGTCCATGCACCCTTTTGTTTTTTAATCTCTGTTAAAATTGTTTGATCGCGAAGAATGTACCATTGAAATTAAAATATTAGAACCTCGAGATCACCTTTATCACTTATTAAGTTCTTAGTTTTATTATAAAACTCCTTAAAGGAAGCGAAATCTTGTTGAGGAAACGAAACACGTCCCACTTGAGTCACCACGACGTTTGCCAGCAGTTCTTTGTCCTTGGATAAAATGTTATCTTCGAGACTTTCAAAACCTAAGGGATAGGATAATTCAGCCAGTCCCACCTCCCACCGGTCGTGATCTAGCCGTATGGATTGTGCCAATTTTGTCGTATAGTAAGAGAATGTATTATTTTCGTAATAATCGGCGCTCGAATTCGACGGCAGTGCTAAATAAAATTGACTCATATTTGTTTAATATCCGACGCAGGTACACAGCTGTTAAAAGAATTGTCGTAGCCTTTCCACTTGACTAGATGATGTTGAATGCCCTTAATCTTTTTACTCTGTACTATTTTATCTATTTGAAAAATCGTTGGACGACGAACGTGAACGAGTTCGTATTTATAAAAAAAAAAAGTCCCTCATGGGACGCTCCTGGAGATCCTGTAACAAATAGACCGGTTGGGGAAGTCTAGGAATTACTTTAACCATTATAAATATTTTTAGGGTAAAATTAGCCTCGTATACTTTGTCAAAAATAATTTTTTCTTTACTTATGCTCACATGATCACCCACCTTGACCAAAATGTTTCCAATTTTAATTTTAGCCCACTGTTTTCGGAGCCGTAATAGTATTTTAAGGACGTGAATAGGCTTGAATGACGTTGGAGCTATTCCTATAGTCGAATGAACACTAGCGTTATAAGAACTAGCTTGTCTCGCACATCAATGTGGTTGTGAGTGTTGAATGCGGTGAAATATTTCCACATTTTAGTTTTCACCGTGCGATTGAAACGTTCCACGATGGCCCCCTTTATGTCTGGATTATGCAAATGATAAAAATTAAACATCCGATTATTTAAAAAATGTTCAAAATTTAGAATTTAAAAATTCCCCAACCTTGTCCGACTGAATCGAAAGGGGGCGTCTTCTTCCTCGCTTAAAAACCCTTTTTCTAGCCAAAATGATGCCTGCACCCGATTTTGTTTTAATAGGTATAGACCATGCGTACTTTGAAAATACGTCAATAATGTTTAGAAGATAGTTGACGCTTTTGTTGTCCTCTTTTAAAGCTCTCATATCAACAAAATCTATCTCCCACACATCGTCGATATTGGCCACTCTGTACGGATTACGTGGAGACCTTTTTCTTAAACTACGGTGAAGAGTGTACGTGTCCTGCTCAGTTAACCATTTGTCTACTTTTATCTCATCTACTTGACTAGCCTTTTGAAGTTTTGCTGCGGATGAAAACGCCTACAGCTGCAAGAGATTATAATAGCATTTTTTTTAAAGCAGCATTCATCTGAGAGTGTTCCAACGAGGTCTGGCCGGAAACAGTTTCGAAATGATTGTTTTATATTTCAAACCGTTACTAGACGTTATTTTTCTGTCAGGATCAAAGTTTTGACGATGAGCGCTCGTGGCAATTAGATGTCTCTTTCAAAGCCGGTATTACATCCATCTTAAAAGTATTGAACCAAAAAAGCGGCCACCATATTAATTATTACGTTGAAGTGTTCGTGACGTCATCGTACAATAGGTTAATGTATCTAGTCGAAGACGAAACCCCCTCGTACCATAACCCATTGATCGTCTAGTTGGTATTGTACACGCGTAATTTATAGCGATCGCCAAAATAACGTTGAAATTTATCGAGATGTTCGGACCACCCTCCCCTGAATAAATCTATGCGCGTTTTTGCGAGAAGATCATCTACCGCAGTGTTAAATTTACGCCATTGAATATATGATTTATAATTAATATCATTAGTTGTTTTGGCTATCGCTATTACCATAGCGTGCGCCAAACAATTCGTCAATGATTTAACGACTATGCTCCTTTTATGGTGAATCAGATAATCGTTTAAAAGACACCTTTTTAATGCTGTCCCACCGTTGTCCATCATTATTTTGATATGATTCACTCTAATCAGCAATACATCGGCTATACCAAACTAGGCGTTACTCCGAATAACTTTTGTCAAAGTATTCATAATAGTGTTCACATATATTTGGTCACATCTACGGTACGAAACCCCGACCGGTTTGTCCAGATTATTCTCCGTGTTCGTGATCGTCAGTCCCATTGAATTGTAAGGTGCCGTACATCTAAACAAATATGCCAATAGATTAGATAAACACGTCATTAGGTAATGCACCAGACTCACGCTCGCAATCAGAGGCTTAAATCGAACTAAAATATTTCTGCCTAACGTGTTGAACCGACTATAAGTACCTCCTATCTCTATTATTATGGTAAATGATTTGTTAGTGATTTTAGGGGTGGCATAATCAAAAATGTGGTTTCATTATTTGTTAATGTCTGACGCAGAGGGTCTAGCATTGTCGATAGATTCGTCAGTTATAAATTTATTTAATGTTTGTTCCTTAAACACTAAAAAAAATAGAGATAAAATATTAAATATTAGTATAAATAATAAATTGGACACTGCTTAGAATAGAGACAGAGAAGAGAGAAATAATAATAAAATTGTACTTACTTTTGCCAAAAGACGAAAGCTCAATGTTTGGTTACGTGACACCTCATTTTCACTCGGCCCGACGACAAAGAAATTATAGTCTGCTAGAAATAAATTCGCCTTTTATAATCGTTGACTCGTTGTTCGGTTCCTAGTGAGATATTTTTCATTACCTTATGTAACCTTAAGACGGTACTTGTCTTGATGTTTACACACCTTGACTAACACCAGAAGACGTTGTTCACTTTGAGCTAGAAATAAATTCTCCTTTTATAATCGTCGACTCGTTGTTTGGTTCCTAGCGAGTTTTTTCATTACTTTATATAGCCTTAAGACGGTACTTATATTGTTGTTTACACACATTGACTAACACCGCGAGATTAAAAAGGTAGACGTTGTTCACATTGAGCTTATTTGTTAGAAATTACCTTGTCAGGACTCGTTCGCAATTTTAAAATATTGGCAATATGTTTAAATATGGCTGTATAAAACGGCGTAGACATCGCTAAAATGGAATCAGTCGAAGACGTGTGCTTTAACAAACCTCTTCAAGCGTTCAAGCGTCGCCATATTGAACGTCATCTAAGACTAGTGTTACGAGACAATCTTATTTCGATAGAGTTGACAAGAGAGGGCAGCGCGGTGTTTGTAAATGCGGGAAAGAGCATTTTATATCACTTATTGGCGATATTACAATTTTAGAGGAATAAGATGATGGTGATAGATGCGTTGAGTTAGGAATAACTGATTCTTTTTAAACAATTACACCTGTGTATTAGAAGTTCTACAAGAGTCCACCGTCCAACGCACGATACATTATTGTAGTACCGATGTTTTACTCACTTTAAAAAATCATACGCTTGTGGCTCGACCGGGGCAGTACGCTATTGTAAGGTTATCTGCGACTAGTATTGGGCGCATCAAGAGTGGCAACGCAACTGGCAAGAGGCGGCACTAGATTTTGACCAAGGCATCGCTTCTGATTTCCTCGCAGACTCACTCAGAGATCCACATACGACCAACCTCTAAGCTAGGTTGGCTGAAGTTCTTCAGGGTGATCCGAACATAGATAAATCCACACCGCAGACAGAGTAACCATCACCACAACTCACTTCCGTACGAAAAAATCAAGGTGATTTATCATTTTTTCATTTAAAAAAATGTTTCCATATTTTTATTTATATAATATATGTATTTTAGATCTATCTTTTTTTAAAGCTATGGACAAGTTTATAAAGGAATTGAACGCCACCAAGACTGAGACTCAATATATTTAACTCAGAAATTTGGCGGAAAACACCAAATTAAAAATTATATCGTTCGAGGAACGGGACACTAAATTTGGTAGAGTAATTTATGTAAAATCTATTTTAAACGATAGTACCGTAGGTTTCTTTCTTCCAAAATAGTTTTCGCAGATATGTACTAAGGAAAAAATCGATATGGTCAATAAATCTCCCTCAAACTTTGCATTAATTTACGATGGTGTGGGGGAGATAATTCTATCAAACTTAGGATGGTTTGGATGTAGTTCGGTTGAATTTTACTTATCCAGTGGAGTTAAATACACAATTGATAATTCAATAAAAAATAAATTTCAAACTTTGGTAATATTGTTTTAAAATTGAAAATGTAGTAAAAAAACAAACGTAAGTCTTTAAACAGTAATTAGTCTTTAACTATACTATGTTACTAATACAAGTTTTATTTGTGACTACCATTCATAATTGTTTTATATAATCAGTATAACATATCCATGAAATTAGAAACTAAAAAATTGTAATTATCTGAAATTCCATATCGTGTATGTACGTTGATTTTTTCTATTAACTGATTCTAATCTAATGTGGTTGGGTGGAGTTAAGTACATAATTGATAATTCGAAAAAAAAGTTCAAACTCTGATAATATTGTTTTAAAATTGAAAATGTAGAGTTCAGATCTGTCAATTTTCTAGAAAAAACAAACGTAAGACTTAAGTTGTATTTAGTCTTTAAATATACTATGTGACTAATAAAAGTTTTATTTGTGTATACCATTCATAATTGTTTTATGTAATCAGTATAACATATCTATGAAATTAGAAATTAAAAAATTGTAATCGTCTGAGATTCCATATCATATATGTATGTTGAATTATTTGTTTCTACTAACTGATTCTAATCTAATGTGATTGGGTTATGTTTATGAACTTTTTTATAAAGAGGGCAAAAGGTGAAATTAGACATCACAGTTTTGTATATTAATTAAAGAAACAAATTTTTGTACTAATCCAGTGGTGAACTGTTTTTAAAATTGAAAATGTAAATTTCAGATTTTAATATTCTCAAAGATAGAGTAATAGTTGAAATAAAAATAATTAATTCGAGATATGTCAATTTGCTATTCCCCCCAGCCCTGATAGATAAAACAATGTAAGTTCAAATTTTAAATTAATAAATAGTGTAAATTAGTATTTACTCTCTAATTGGCTAATTATATGTTTAATAAAAAAGGTTAATAAAAGGTAAAATTTATTTGACACATGGTAAAGTCACCTATGTTTTCTATTATCTAGTTTGGTAATAATGTAGAGGTTTATCTTCATGCCTAACTTCTCTGTGTAAATATTAATTTTTAGAAGAAAGTATTCTCAAATAAAGTTTTCATAGCTGATATGTTTGCAAATCTAGTTCATCAGAGTTTTTTTTCACAACTATAACCATTGCTGTTATATCGGTAGAAAGATTTATTTCAATTAATTTAATTAGATATACAAAGATCAACTATACTAAACAATTACACCGATTATAGTCAGAGGTGAATTTTCTACTAATCATATTTTTTTAAAATTATTGTATTAAAAAAAATCTTATTTATCAAATTGAGAAAATAAAAGAAAATTGAGCTTACCTCTCAGAGATTGCAGATTCAATGTTTAAATACACAATATAACATTATAACACCAAATACTTACTAGCAACTAGCTGATAAACCAATTTCCCTGCCGTTTTTATGTCAAATGATCTTCGGCCTTTTGAAGCGCTTAGAGTAACTCCAACAAGCCTTATATATGGTATCATTTTAAATCAAGCCATCATATGGTCTGGTCTGCCATATGGTCGCTTGGAACCGCTCCTAAACAAATTACTTGCAAGTCACCTTTGGATTGCAGGTTACATTATATACTTACTCAGGGATACTTATTTCAGTACATTGGTCGGTACGATGTATCGGGAGTCGTATAACATATTTTAAAATTAAGCTTTATAACACTTTGAAATCTATCTAAATATGACGTCATTTATAAACATAACAACCACAGTATTGGTGATTATGGTGTTTCGTGCGTGGTACAACATTAATAGACGTCAGAATAAACGTCACAGTTTTATGACATCACACTCTTATGCAAATCAAAAAACTATAAAATGACGTGCATAACAACCACAGTATTGATGGCTATGGTGTTTTGTGCGTGGGGATTGCAGATGCTGAAAGTGTCCTGATGAAAAAGTGGTAATACAAGTTTCTTGCAAGCTACTTTTGGATTGAAGGCTAACAAATACATACATACTCAGATGAGACTTATTTGACGTCACAGAATATTATAATTTTATGATTTAATTCAACTAGCTACACCCTTTCCTCAAACGCCATACTCTTTTGACGTCACATAATTTTATAAGTTCTAACATAGTTACCCCCTCCCCTCAAACGTCACACTCTTTTGACGTCACAGAATATTATAATTCATTCAAAACTGATTTTATTCACGTCTTGCTCTTGTGACGTCACTGTCATACGTCACATACATTATTTAAATACCTCTATTTAATGACACACGCCCATATTTACAGTTGTTGGCTCAGTGGCAGAAATGGGATATACCCTGGCTATCACTACTTACACTTTCCTTACCAAAAGATTTCCAAAAATATATTGCTAGTGATTGAAACGATTAACTAGCGTTGGGTGTTCTCCACTCACCTTGTAGACTCCATACACGAGCAACAAGGACGTCAGGACGCCACAGGATGAGAAACAAAGCACCACCACGTTGAAACCCATCGTAGCTGAAACACACAAAAACAACAGGCTGCATTTTTTAGACATGAATTTTAACACAAATTTTATTTATGGTACTAAAATAATCGAGCAAAATTACTTAAACGCCAGAAACCAAGTGGGCTTATAGCGTCGCTGGGTGTGAACCGTCTTGCAGTAAGTAGGAGAACAAACGGGAGGAGAAAGACAAATTGTTAATACAATTTGTGTTGTGACCCTCCCCTTAAATAACATCATACTATTCACAAAGATCCAGTATATGTTCATGTACCAGATACCTTTTGTTTCCCGGGCATTTAGTTATTAATAAACCATCAAATAATGTGTGATTTTTGGAATTTTCACATCGGAAAATGTCAACTTCTAAACTATGTTTAAAAGTTTGTATTATGTACAAAGCCATAGAAAATAGTTGTGTGTTCATTCCAGTAAACATAAAATTCATGTACTGTTAAGGTTTTCTCATTATTTAACATCTGATTCAAAATTTCTCAACTAACTAGGCAGTCCCCTAAAAAACCAGGATTATTACACACATGATTACCTACGCCTGAACCGGAATACTTAATCAAGAATGGTTTTCTATATCATTCACTTGACAACAACAAAATTGGGAAAGATAAATAAATTTTTTTTATTTAACTTTTTTTTTAAATATGGTAAAATGGTTTCACTGGTCTAAATTTCATCGTATTCTAATGAAGACTACACTTCACCGCACCAAAATACGACGTCTAGTTTGAGATGTATTACCTACCTAAATAACCAGTCCCGTGGTGTAGTGGCCAGTGCACCTGTCTACGAGCATAGGGGCTCTGTTTTCGATTCCTGGCTGGTAGTTTGGGTTTTTTTGCCGTAAAGGGTATCACCCCAGCGGTCAACAAGGTTTGGCTAGTTAGTCTTAAGTATGGTTTAAGTGTTTCTACTGGTTCCACACCCTCATACTCACTATCACCATCATCTCATTCATCGGGACATCGAAAGAGCCTCCACGGGAAGGATGTGCGATTAGTACATGTGGAACGTCCCCTGGGCAACGGTACATTAGTACTGGCTAATATATCCACTACTGAGCCACGAGTGATGTAGCCCAAGCGCGCCTAAGTTAGGTGCTATCCATGGGATGAGACAAGCTCTGAGAGATCTAAGAGATAAGGATGAAGTAGGTAGGTTAAAGGCAGTGAATACGTATTAGCGCAAAGAGAGGATGGAAAACATATAAAAAACGAAATGTGTATGGGAAACCACTTTCAGCGTACCTAGGCGAGAATCTAATATCTTCCCTTCACCAGCGACCCAGTATGTTGCGATCTTAACGTCTTAGACCATGTGACCACCGTGTGTGAGCATTATGTTCGAGATTTAGATGTTAAAATTATCGTGATTTGTAAATAAAAATATGTAACTTATTTAAAGCATCATTTTCAATAACGATGCTTATGGGAATTTGGTCTTCAAAGTAATGATTTTGCATATCGTTACCAAACATTCCTGGGAGTGGGTGCCATGTAATTAAATGTTGCAGGCAACCATCTAGATGTGCAGTTTACTTTATAGCAGCCAAGTGCGCTGAAAGAAATTTTGTTAATATAATTCAATGCTGAAGGTCTTATTTAACCCACACATTTGTTTTAAAAACTATTTTATAATCTGTATCAGGGCTGTGGAGCAGGAGTCTAAAACAATTTTGAGCGGAGTCGGAGATGGAGTCAGTAAAAATGTACTGACTCCAACTCCAGCTTCAAAATAAATAGTTATAATATTATGACAAAATATGCAGGCTTCGATTTAAGGAAGGGTGACGGGCTACTACCACAAGACCTCTACGAATCATAGGCACCCACAAATTGTTACAGTTTTAATTTTAAAAATATATTTATGTTCTATGGACTTAGTAAGTAATCTGATGATTCACTTGGTGGTGATGGAATATCTTGTGCTCCCATTTAGTGCAGGCAATTTGTTACTATAATTTAATAAATATTTGAAATTTATGAAAGAATTGGATTCGAACAGCAGAAAAATAGAGGAGTCGGAGTTAGAATCGAAGGCTTAGCGTACCGACTCCACAGTCCTGATATGGATGATCTTATTTTATAATGAAATTCGGGTTTAAATTTTTCTTAAAGGGTTCTTTGTGTGTATTATAAATTTGTATGAAATCATATCAATGACGTGTACTTGAGTAAAAATCTAGATACAGCTCCACAACCATACTATGCGAGAGTAATTTACCAACCAACCTGCGAAAAAAAGATTAAAATAGACCAAATAATAATTTTTAAAAATTCCCATGTGATCCAATTATAATATTTAATATTTATGACCTTGTTAGAAAAAACAAACTCTTCTCTCCAACCAGTTCTTCCAAGATCAGATACCAGTATGTAGTTACGGGGGTGTTTGACCCCCTCCCACACCTCCTTCCCGAGTGTAAACCAAATATTGTGTCTTTACACACCAAACTTAATTGGAGTACTATACGGTGTGCCAAACTCTATAGGAGTTCTATATTTCACCACGTCAAGCGCTTATCGTGGCAGTGTGACTCATCTTTGTAGAGTAGCGCGACAAGGTGAAGAATAGAACTGCTATCAGCTAGTGATAGTCTGGCGTCTATAACCCGATTTTCATAGGAAGAACCCTTTAGAAAATGGAAACATATTAAAAAAAATTTTTTTTTTTGCGGGACAACATTGACAACATTTTACTAAGGGTTATTTTATAGGTATTGATAATATTTTATATACAAAGTGACAGTTGAAGATAGCATGATTTGACATTAAAGTAGAGCCTGTAAATTTTATAGCCTTCAGATAAGATAAGTTGAATAGAGGTTGAGAGTGCGAAAATAAAAAAATAAAAATTCTAAAATATCAATGACGATAAAAATTAAATATTTATGATCAATATCACAATCGATAGCAACAATATTTTTTTCAATTAAAAAGCCACATTTTTATCACAATTATATTTAAAAATAAATAATATTATTCTTAACATAGTTCCTTTTCCTTCCCCTGAATATACATACAATCTACGCCACTGCCAGCTACAGCTCCCCATCTCCCATTGATGTATATTTTGCCGTCACTTTCAGTTTTAAAAGGTCACCCATCAGTGAGAAAAGATAAGGTTTAGTAAACCAACATTTCAACGTCATGTTGTAGTTATATATTATCCCAAATCGATGGATGATCTCAAAGCTACCATAGCAAGTTTTTTTAACGTATAAACTTTGTCTATTTGTCATGGATGATGGTGATTATGAAGGGTGGAGCCAGTATAAATCTTAAAACTAACTTAAGCCTAACTAACCAGATCATGGTGACTATAGGTCCAGTTCTCATTTCAGGAAAAATACCTATGGTACCACTGGAAATCGAACCCGGGACCTCTAGATCAGTAGCCAGGGGAGCTGACCACTAGACTAAGATACCGGTCACTATCGCAAGTTATTGACTGTATTTTCTATGACGGGGAAACCCTTGTTCGAATCCCGGTCAGTAGTATGTAATTGAAATCCATAACTTTGTAATTTATTAATAAAAGATAATAGAATCTAGATAGTTCAAAATCCAAGCAGGGATTTATACATCTCAATTTTAAAGGAACAGCTTTTAAAAAATTCTAGCATATTTATATGACATGCAGTTTTGATCTTATTTCACTATATTATTAGTATTATTTTGCAAGTATTTATCAAAAGTGACAGCTGAAGATCACTCGACTTGACGTATGGATACGTGAAAGTAGATCTACTATATTTTTTAATTGTCAAATGAGATTCTTCCTATGAGAATATGACTGAAGTATAACGAGCAGGAACTTTAACACAAACAAGCTCAGATAAACAATGAGTATTTGAACTATTTAGTCGGAGATAAGTTTAAAGACTGTGAGGAGTTTAAAAAGTAAATATTAATGTTGATATCAGATAAGCATTTCAATGTCTATTACGAAACTTAGCATCTTCCGAAAAGTCCCGAGGCAAAACATGAGCATAATTCCTGAGAAAACAATATCTATCCCGGAGAATGTAGAGTGTTGCCTGAGAAAACAATATCTACCCCGGAGAATGTGGAATGTTGTCTGAGAAAACATGCCGGGGCTTGAAATACTACTTCTACCGGTGTAGGCGAGGTGCTTAGGGCACGATTAGAAAAGTCTGCTTCTCATATGCATCACGTTAGTTTTGCATCACTCTAATTTCAGCCCATTCTTCTTCGCTACGGCTTTAATTACCACACATATAATATATATTTTAAAAATTCTGTTCATCTTAGATAGGGAGAGGGTTTAATGAGCTGGACTGGATAGAACTAGCTAAAGATAGAGATAGGATGTAATGAGGTGAAATGGATAAAACTAACTCAACATAGAGATAGGATGTAATGAGGTGAAATGGATAGAACTAACTCAACATAGAGATAGGATGTAATGAGGTGAAATGGATAAAACTAACTCAACATAGAGATAGGATGTAATGAGGTGAAATGTATAGAACTAACTCAACATAGAGATAAGGGTGTAATGAGGTGAAATGGATAGAACTAACTCAAGATAGAGATAGGATGTAATGAGGTGAAATTGATAGAACTAACTCAAGATAGAGATAGGATGTAATGAGATGGAATGGATAGAACTAACTCAACATAGAGATAGGATGTAATGAGGTGAAATGGATAAAACTAACTCAACATAGAGATAGGATGTAATGAGGTGAAATGGATAGAACTAACTCAAGATAGAGATAGGATGTAATGAGGTGAAATGGATAAAACTAACTCAACATAGAGATAGGATGTAATGAGGTGAAATGGATAAAACTAACTCAAGATAGAGATAGGATGTAATGAGGTGAAATGTATAAACTAACTCAACATAGAGATAGGATGTAATGAGGTGAAATGGATAGAACTAACTCAAGATAGAGATAGGATGTAATGAGTGTGAAATGATAGAACTAACTCAAGATAGAGATAGGATGTAATGAGTGGAATGGATAAAACTAACTCAACATAGAGATAGGATGTAATGAGGTGAATGGATAAAACTAACTCAACATAGAGATAGGATGTAATGAGGTGAAATGGATAGAACTAACTCAAGATAGAGATAGGATGTAATGAGGTGAAATGGATAAACTAACTCAACATAGAGATAGGATGTAATGAGGTGAAATGGATAGAACTAACTCAAGATAGAGATAGGATGTAATGAGGTGAAATGGATAAAACTAACTCAACATAGAGATAGGATGTAATGAGGTGAAATGGATAGAACTAACTCAAGATAGAGATAGGATGTAATGAGGTGAAATGGATAAAACTAACTCAACATAGAGATAGGATGTAATGAGGTGAAATGGATAGAACTAACTCAACATAGAGATAGGATGTAATAAGGTGAAATGGATAGAACTAACTCAAGATAGAGATAGGATGTAATGAGGTGAAATGGATAAAACTAACTCAAGATAGAGATAGAGTGTAATGAGGTGAACTGGATAGAACTAACTCAAGATAGAGATAGGATGTAATGAGATGGAATGGATAGAACTAACTCAAGATAGAGATAGGATGTAATGAGGTGAAATGGATAGAAACTAACTCAAGATAGAGATAGGATGTAATGAGGTGAATGGATAGAACTAACTCAAGATAGAGATAGGATGTAATGAGGTGAAATGGATAGAACTAACTCAAGATAGAGATAGGATGTAATGATATGGAATGGATAGAACTAACTCAAGATAGAGATAGGATGTAATGAGGTGAAATGATAGAACTAACTCAAGATAGAGATAGGATGTAATGAGATGGAATGGATAGAACTAACTCAACATAGAGATAGGATGTAATGAGGTGAAATGGATAAAACTAACTCAAGATAGAGATAGATTGTAATGAGTGAACTGGATAGAACTAACTCAAGATAGAGATAGGATGTAATGAGGTGAAATGGATAGAACTAACTCAAGATAGAGATATGATGTAATGAGATGGAATGGATAGAACTAACTCAAGATAGAGATAGGATGTAATGAGGTGAAATGGATAGAAACTAACTCAACATAGAGATAGGATGTAATGAGGTGAAATGGATAGAACTAACTCAACATAGAGATAGGATGTAATGAGGTGAAATGGATAGAACTAACTCAACATAGAGATAGGATGTAATGAGGTGAAATGGATAGAACTAACTCAAGATAGAGATAGGATGTAATGGGAATGGATGAAAATCAATGAGATAGATTAAGAGGTGAAATGGATAAACTATCAACATAGAGATAGGATGTAATGAGGTGAAATGGATAGAACTAACTCAACATAGAGATAGGATGTAATGAGGTGAAATGGATAGAACTAACTCAACATAGAGATAGGATGTAATGAGGTGAAATGGATAGAACTAGCTCCAGATAGGGATAGGTGGCATGGATTTAAAAGTGCGTCAGTGAACTTTTGAGTTCCAAGTGCCATAGATTAAGTATCTTAAGCGAGATAGTCAAGGCAACACAAAGGACTAGATATTTTGAAGAACAACACCAGACTCTCATCTATCACTTGGCTTCAAACAAGAAACACTTCCAAACCCTCCCCCCCACCTTTTCACCCCTATTCGCCGCCTCGGAGAAAATGTCAGCTCGTATCAAGGTGATCTACTGACAATGTAATGTGCAGCACAGGGTGGTGTAGCTTACAGTCATTTCCTTCCCTCAGATCACAACTCCCGGTGGCTGTGATGGTGGGTGACAGGAAGGGGATGGTTAAAGGTAGAGGAAGTAAAGGGGAAGAGGACATTTCCTCAACAAAAGAGAGTTCGTTCACCTCGGACCCTGGATTCGAGCGTCGTACGCCAGGGAGGAAACTTGTCTAGTTCGCGATTTCACTGTAGTTTCGATTATTCGCCTGGATAGAAGACGTGAAAAATATTTTGTGAAATAATATAACATCTTTGGTGAATCTAAATAATAATTTAATTGTTCTGTCCAATTTTGACAGGAAGGCATTTTTTTTACGGTTAGAAAACATACTAAAAATAATTTTCACAAGTCAAGTCAAGTCATGTCATGTGATCTATAGCCATCACGTTTGATAAATATTATCATTACCTACTTTATAACCAAAATCTAAAGAGTAGAAACGATGAAAGTAGCTTAGAGGAAGTGCTCTTGTATTTGCTTGGAGAGAGGATGGAAAACAGTTTCCAGTCCACTCATAAGGAATTAGATCATCGACGTATTTTATTCGATTCAAATACATTCTACAGTTTGAAACCCACACTTAGCTGTGGAGTAAGTTAATAATGTAGGACAATTTTTTATATACGTATCATTAAAAATTCAAGCCGTTATGACCCCGGCGTTTAAGGAATTAATTTAAAATATATCAACATTATTTTACATCTTCTTACGTCTTAGCCCTCCTACGACACTCCTCACTACGCAGCATATGAGTGTTGATCAGAATTTAAATCGTTTTAATTGCATGTTTGGCCACAATATGAGCTAGCGCTGTGATCGTTGCATATTGATGTGACGTATAATAACAACTGTTTATGATTGTTTTAGGCAAAAAACTATTTGAAATCCTTCATGTTGCCAAGATAAATACATTTATATTATTGCTTTCATTTAAAATGTAATAATATATGTGATTGATCATTGAAATAAGCGTGAATTTGATATAAAAAGTTTTTATTTTAATTGAGCGTTGCTTTTACTTGGGTTGTAAGCCTAACTGTATGTAAGCGTAGTTAAAAAATATATTTTCTTCTTCACCTCTAAATCTCATCTTATATTTGTCCGGTTTTAATATTCAGACGCGTCCCCTTCCAAAAATACCCTCAGATGTCGTAAGCTGTCTGGTAAGATTGTTGCCTAAGACCTTTAATACGTTATATTTATAATAATAGTTTAGTAATTTAAATAATACACAATTTATATAAAATCCCCCCTCTCCCGATATTAAACAAAGTACCGAGATAAATTTGATGAAATAAAGAATATATTTATTGCGTAGTCAAGCAAATTTGAATGCTTTAAAAATCAGAAGTATTAAATTATTATGGTTGATATGTATTTTACTAATAAGTACCTTTTATGGTCATATTAATTATTTTATCTTCTCGCTATATTACCTAAAATCCTAAAATGAAAAATTAGTAGTTCAACTTTCTTTACAATATTTGAATTGCGTGCGTGATAATAAGTAGATATACTAGCGCGTTTTAGCTTCAATGTCTGATCACTGGAAATAAAGGGTAGCCAGACCCGTACAGTGTAAGCCTTGCTTCTTGGTTATTAATTCAGTCAAAACGTTTTATTATTACATACCCCCTCTACCCCCATCTATAACCCACGAGTAGATATCCAAACCGATGAGATGCTGGTTCTTTTGGACTCAACATTCATGTATTAACGACGGTTTCCACCCATCCCATGGATAGCAGATAGTTTAGGTGGGTAATACAGCTCGAGCCTAAAGTCATATTGTGGAGTGAATTTAAAAAAGATGCAACAATATTTTAAAATAATTATTTTAAAAAGGAGTAAAAAAATACTAAACTTGTCCCAATAAAAAAAATTGCATAGAGTCGAAATTCAATATTTTTTTTTTGTTCAACCGAAAAAATGAATTATTTACTAGCTCTTAAAAGCCCATCTCACGACCGACTAACAGGGATATTAGATACAATATCACGCTCGAATCAGAAAGCGTATAGATGTGCGGTTACATGTGTTCTTCATTTTTGAACATCGAAATTGGGATCATTATACAAACATTTTCATTCTAACATTATTATTTTGCAATTTTGTTGTATATTTAAAAATACGAAAATAGAACACGAATATAGTCAGTGCTACTAGGTCAGAAAGTTGTTGACATCTCGCCTGCTTTCAAGGTAAGTAGAATTTAGAATATACAAAACAATAATTTTACCGGTTGACGGGTGTTCTTTATGGGTGTGAAACGTTGTTTCTTGTTTTACATGACGAAAACAAATTAAGATTGTTCGAAAACAAGGTGCTTAGGAAGATATTTGGTATAAAAAGGGATGAAGCTACGGTGGAGTGGAGGAGGCTATATAATGATAAGTTACATACCCTATACTCATCACAATACTTTGTAAGGATAGTCAAGTCTTGTAGATTACGTTGGGAAGAACACGCAGTGCGAATGGGAGAATCTAGAATCTTGTTCAGGGCATTCATTGGCAAACACAATGGGAAGAAACCAGTAGGTAGACCTAGACGCAGATGGGAAGATAGCATTAGAATGGACCAGAAAGAGATAGGGTATAATGAGGGATACTGGATAGAGCTAGCTCAATATAGAGATAGGGTGTAATGATGTGAACTGGATAGAGCTAGCTCAATATAAGGATAGGGTGTAATGGGGTGGACTGGATATAATTAGCTCAAGATAAGAATAGGGTGTAATGGGTTGAACTGGATAGAACTAGCTTAATATAGGGATATAGTTTAATGAAGTGAACTGGATAAATCTAGCTCAAGATAGGGATAGGGTGTAATGAGGTGGACTGGATAGAACTAGCTTAAGATAGGGATAGGGTGTGATAAGGTGGACTGAATAGAGCTAACTCAAGATAGGAATAGGGTGTAACGAGATGGACTGGATAGAGCTAGCTCAAGATAAGTATAGGATGTAATGAGGTGGACTGGATAGAGCTAACTCAAGATAGGAATAGGGTGTAATGAGATGGACTGGATAGAGCTAGCTCAAGATAAGTATAGGGTGTAATGAGGTGGATTGGATAGAGCTAGCTCAAGAGAAGGATAGGATGTAATGAAGTGGACTGCATATAACTAGCTCAAGATAGGGACTGGCTCTAAAAGCAGGGCTTATTGTAATAAATGGTTCATTCTTTCCTCCTCATAAGATAAAGAAGTGAACCTTGTACTGTTAAGATTTGTATCACTGTACCTCTGTAAAAAAAAACACCCTAAAAGAAACTTTCCCAGAGTTAAAATTATTCACCCTGCACGGGGTGTACGCACAATCATTATAGAGAAAGATTTTATCTCTAGTTTTAATTTCCTCCTTTCATGTTCGACTTTACGGGACATTGAAAAATGATATTATGTTGGTATGTATATGAACAAAACCCCGCTTTGGTGGCCGAATGGTGTAACGCGTCACTCTCACGGTTGACCTGATGACAGAGAGACAAAGGTTCGAGTCCCATTCGGATGTTTTTTTCCTAAATTGTTTCCCACTTTCCTCCCATCCCTGTCCTATTAGAGTAATTATCTTGAAAAGGTAATAACACGCGGTGATATAATATGATAGGGCTGTAGCTAAAGGAATTGGTCTCTGGGGCAAATAGTAACATTGGCGCCCCCCTCCCCATCCACCCCATTTCCACCCAGTAATACCGGAGCACGTGATGGCTTCAGATTATATTGTATACCTGTTTCAGATGTAATACAATAGCTGTATAACAAAAATCTTGCTATTTTTATTGTGTCTTGCAATTATTGTCCCGTTTATAATTTGCTAATTCTATTAAATAGTAAAAAAAAATTTGCATTAAATATTTATTATAATTTAATATTTATTTAATATTTTTTACTAAAAATTAACTTATATAGATAATCTTATTCAATAGTCTGTGCTGATTATATGAGCTTAAATAGGTGTTGTAGTAAAGAAAAACAAATTATCAAGAGTTTGAATGAATGAAGAATACTTTTGTTTACAATTAATTGTTACCTCAATTACTTAAGAAAAAATTTAGAGGTAACATTATTTAAAAATATTAACAGAATTATTTTATACTTTCAGTTTCACCTTTCTAGCTTTAACAGCAGCAAAATCATTTACTATTTCATCGATATTAATATTTTAAACAATATATTTTTCTATTGATAGAATTGCCAGGTGTGTTAACCTGTATTGACCCATTGATGACCTTAAGTAATTTTTTATTATTTTCATCTTACTAAAACCTTGTTCACCAGACGCATTAATAACTGGCAATGTTAAAAATAATCTGAAAGCAATTATTAAGTTTGGATAAGATGTGGCTATGGACATTTTGTGGATTAGATTTAATAGGTCAAGAGAGGTTGCTTTTGAAAAATATTGACTTTTTCAAATAAAGAACCGGCCTGAAACTTAAAACTAGCTATTTCCCCCTTATTTCAGAGGCATCCCGATCCTTATCATATTTATTTGCTAAGTATTTTGCACTAGCTTTTAAATCTTCTACAGTCATAGATTGCAAAGACTTGCCCGTTAAATAATTAAAGTCATCTAACACTTCACTAAAACATTTAAAACGCCATTCTATTTGTTCTAAGACTTTGTCAAAAATAACATAAAAGTCCACTATGAACCTTTGTTTTCCAATCAAAACAGTGTCCTTACTTTCTTCCAAGGTCAGTTTTTCCCTATTATTTGCCTTTTTCTCCTCGAAGAAGCAGTCAATTTCAAGAGTTGTTTCAGCACAGATGTTCGATGCTTCATCCAGTATAACATCAATCCCTGTATATCGGATGTCTTGTAAAGCATCTTTCAATCCAATCTAGTGACTAACTACACGGTCCACGGTCATATCTTTGTGCTGTAGCTGTTCATTCACGCGGGAGATTTGATCTAATATTTTGTCCCACATAACAGAGTAACAAACAAACTTAAAATGAATTTGTTTGGGAAGATTTTTAACCACTGATAAACAGTCATGAAATTGAGGGTTGTTAGAAATCTCCTCTAAGGCCTCGACGACTTTATCAAGCTGTGAATAAAGTGCATGAACAGCAGAATATTTGGATGCCCATTTTGTATCACAGTGACGCTTGAGAGTGGTAGAAAGTTTGTTGGATAAAATTTCCCACCTTTTAAGCAAATAATGTGTACAGTTCTTGTACTGTTCCAAAAAATGTGATAACATCTGGAGAAACTCCAGCAGCGTGAACACCAACCAAGTTCAATGAATGAGCAGAACATGGCATAAAACGTGCATGGCTGTTAATTGTTTGTATATGGGCCTGGACTCCTGAATACTTCCCCGCCATATTTGAACCATTATCGTATGTTTGCCCTCGGCAATTATGAATATCAAGTTTATCGGCTTCTACTTTTGGTAGAATCTCTTCAGTTAAACCAGCTCCAGTCGTTTTACAAGTTTTTTTTTTATGAAATCAATGAAACTTTCTTCAATAGAGCAAACACCTTCTGAAACTTTCACATATATAATTATCTGGCACGTTTGTTCATGACGGGTTCCATCTGGTGTACAATCACTGATAAATATTTTGCCTCTCTTATATATTTTAATATTTATTGGCATACAGTGTCACCTATTAAATTGATTAACTCCTTTTGAATTGTTGAAGAAAAGTAATTTGGAATTCCTTTTTTTTTCCATTGCTTAAGGTATTATGCTCTTTTAGCTGTTTATCATAATGAGAAACAAATTCTAGCAAATTTAAAAAAAATACCATAGTTATTGGCCTCACGTATATTTGTACTTGAACATCGAAAATCTAAGTTGTTGACTGCACAAAACAAAATGCAATCAACAATAATTCTAAGAATGTGCCACCATTTCTCTTTTTCTTTTATTATTATTTCCAGTATTTCAGTATCAATTTTACTGCCCTCTTCAATCCGTTTTTCAAAGTTTTTCCAAGTAATATAGCATTCACGGTCTCTATAGAATTTTGATTCTCTGGAATTCGAGGGTGTAATTTTTTCTAGTCAGAAAATCCTACTTTTAGATTTGCTAAGCATGAATTAGAATATTTTACAAATAACATGCAGGGAAACAGTAAATATATTTTTTTTATCTTTACTGTAAATTAGCCAATTTTTCTCTTCACTTTCTCCGTCCAAAATTTTTTTATGGACCAACTTCCCATAAAATGCCTTTTTTTCTGCATTAATAGATAAAAGAAAAGTACCAGTTCTATTTTGTTCTGGACTAATGTTCAACTAATAAGCTTCTCACATGGTTATTCAAATCAGACCATATTGTGGGATCATTAAAATTTAGTTGAATTTTGGTTGGTTCATTTTCCAAATCCTGTTCCTGTACATCTTCATAAGGAGTAAATGTTGGAAAGGACTGGTTAAGATTTGGTGTAGAACCCTCTGAATGTACAATTAACCCTACCAGCTACATTCTTAGTTACTTTAGTAAAGTGTTTCATTTTTTAATAGTGCTTATGGAGATGACCTACTTTCAATACCTTGTAGTGGTAGCGCAGTGGTTGAGGGATCCACCTTTTTTACACAACCCAGTTTTTGCCAATGCTTGGCTTGGACTATGCTATCTGCCTCTTGTTTTTTTTTCTTCCGTTTTCTGCCTTGTGCTCCCGACAACTTTGTAGGCCCCATTTCGACACACACACACGTGACACAGTGCACTAATTCACACGCAAATCAATCAATAAAGTTATACAAATTTACAAACAATGCTAATTAAATAAATGTCATTACAGTGTCACGGCAACAAGCAAATTTCACATTTCAAATCCAAACTGTCACACGCTTCTCAGCTAAATTTGAATTACGTTCCGTTCCCGTTCGGGCCGTTCTCCGCACGGCTCCTTTCACGTTCGGTCGTTTTAGTTCCGCCCCTGCTGCCCTCCCTTGGCGCGAAACACTGCGTGTACCGAACACTAACTGTTTGTTCACGAGCAGCTTGTCTTACTTGTATCTTGGCCTTCTCAGGTGCCAAATCAAAGAGACCACTTCCTAAGCAGTCACAGCCCCTAATTACTTCCCCTTGGCTCGTCTCCACCTCGCTAGAATGTTTGTCCTTCACCCGTCACATATTCATTGTAGAATTTACTGTCGGTGTCACCCAAGCCAAATATATATAAATATTTTGTGTTCAGATGATAGAAGTTTCATCTAGTCACCATTTTTATTCTTAAAGGAGAATTGTATACGTCTTTTTAACTACGCGTTTAAATAAATTTCGCAATCTTACATTTTATATTTTTTTAAATCTACATATTGATGGCGCCCGAGTGGCGCCCCTGACACCCCTCCCCTCCCCCCCTCGCTACTGCCGTGATTGAACAAAAATTATACAGGCGATGAAAGGGAATTTCAACATATATTGTTGAGTACAAACCATCAGGGTCCAACCCTGTAAAATTGTAGTCTCTCACCTGGGAGGTCAGCGTTTAATTCTCGATATAGTTTACTGCTGCAGGGAGGTGGGGGAGGAAGAGATTTTTTTTTACAAATTCCTTTGTTTTTTCATTCTCTCCCCATAAGAATGATTATGCCTTTACTGAAAATCTATTATTTTAGTATATATTCTCTGACAATATAGTTTAAACACACTTTGGTGGACTACAATATTGGGAGATCAGGGTTCTAACCCGGATAGGGCGTATTGAGGGCCCTTTTCCCCCTAAATAGTGTTTTACTCTCCTTTCTACCTTCCTCAACCCTTCACATTAGGGTCTTAACGGATAATAGACCTATGACGCGGTAAACCCTTTTCGATGGGAATACGAGATTATACGTCAAACTTGACTGGTATTGTTTGCCGGTGATGGAGAGGGTAGGTTTGAATCCCGGCTGAGTATACTGAGGTTAGTGTTTCCTAAACTATGTTCTTCTTTCCTTCCACACAGATGCGTGTACATTTCCTCCAAGTCATACCTTGCTCATTCCCTACCTCATTAGTGTAGATCTATGGATAGCCCGGACATAATATACTAAAAAAAAGTTTGAAAGTTGCTAATTCTTTCCCAAGATATTACTAAGAACACAGACTTAAGGTGGGAGCGTAGTGGACGTGGGTTGATAGTAATGTTTTGCTGTCTTATACAAAATTATTTAAGCCAAAATAAGTAAAATATGTTCCAGTAGACACATAGAGTTTAGTTTTCTTCGCATGTTGATATCAACAGTTGTTGTTGAATATCTGCCATGAGCATAGTGGCTATTCGAGAGAAACTTTTTAATGAAGAGAGAAAGTTTTTATCAAATTCCAGAACAACTCTGACAGATATTCCGGAACTGTTTATCTCACCATGTGAAGAAAATTAAACTATGTGGTTTTACTGAAGCAATATTTGATTTATTTTAAGCAAAAAAAATGGACTTTTCTCTTCTAAGATACACTCGAACCTTAGGAAGGCTGACTACTCTGTCGGACCCAGATAACATATTTACACAATTCATGTACTTTAAAACCAAGTCATTAATTTAGTATTAAAAAATCTCATTGAATATTGGATAGATATCTGAAATATTGTTAATATATTGTAGTATTTAAACAAAAATAATTTGGGGTTGAGCCTAGCTTTTAGAGATTAGCCACGCTTATTTAAATGAGCCCCGCCCACTCTATGGCTGAGTAAATGTCATATTTCAAACTTCGATACATATTCGTTCGTGCCAAATACTTTTATGGTATGATATTGGTAAAAAAAACTATTGAATTAATACATTTGAAAAGATATTAACTATTTTGTTAAATTCCCCAAATAGAGGTTAGTAGTTCCATTAAGGAAACCCCGTGTAGGACGTTTGAAGGGGTATTACAGTTGGTCCATGCAACATGTTATTACCTGCGTTTAAAAGGGTATAATTAATACCCGCATTTAAGTTGGGCCCGGATTTATTTCTTTGGAATTGTAAACAAGGCGTACTGATGTACTAACTCGGCCCCGGCTGTTGTGGCTTCATTTAGGATGGTTGTAAATGTTTTCTAAAGCTAAGCGAAAAATACCAAGTGATGGATATTAAGACACAACAAAATTTTAAGCTAGTCTAACCTAGCCTTACCTAATCCAACCTAACCTAAGCACTCTTAACCTTATGTAAGGCAAAAAGATTGGTAGGGCCAAATTTATATCTACCCGAAGGTTTATTATCTGTTATAGTCCTCCTGGCCAGGGAACATAGCCCAACTAAGTTATAACGACAATCCTCCTGGCCAGGGAACTTGGCCCAACTAAGCTATGACGACAGTCCTCCTGGTCGGTGATCTTAGCCCAACTAATCTATGACGATAATCCTCCTGGTCAGTGATCGTGGCCCAACCAAGCTATGACCAAAATCCTCCTGGTCAGTGATCGTAGCCCAAAAAACTATGACGATAATCCTCCTGGTCAGTGATCGTGGCCCAACTAAGCTATGACGATAATCCTCCTGGTCAGTGATCGTGGCCCAACTAAGCTATGACGATAATCCTCCTGGTCAGTGATCGTGGCCCAACTAAGCTATGACGATAATCCTCCTGGTCAGTGATCGTGGCCCAACTAAGCTATGACGATAATCCTCCTGGTCAGTGATCGTGGCCCAACCAAGCTATGACCAAAATCCTCCTGGTCAGTGATCATAGCCCAAGTAAGCTATGAAACTGTTATGTGCCAATCTGTGATTATCTTAGCTGAAATAGACAGGTCGTTTGGACTTGGTTGGTCTTAGGAAGTTTGGTGAAGTTGTGAACACACTTGTTAATCCTACCGTTTGTGTTTGTTTACTTCTGACTCGCATTTCCATATCCGGTGTATGTTCAAACGCCTGATAAGTAGGTTAGGCTAGATTGTTTTAGGCTAGCTCTGCATAAGTAAAAGGAAGAATTTTGTATATCCTTAGTACGTCCTATCTAGGTTGGTCCAAAATACCTCCCATTTACTTACTAATACTGCGCCAAATGTCCTGTATAGATTGGTCCAAACGTTTCGCTTTTCGTGAGGAATGTGACCGAACATCGCTACCCCATCCCTTGACCTAGGTTTTGTCATATTTTTATACTTCATTTGGGAGGGTGAAGGAAATAACGAGGTTCCCTAAAAGATGAAACCAACATGCGAGTCAAGGGTGGTTATTGGGGAGGAAAATTGCACAGAATGATTGGAAATAAATAAAACAAATAAAATAAAAACAGCTAAATGTTTTGGAACACAATTTATAAGTTGATGGGAAATGAAGTAAATATAATATATATGGTGTCCATAAATTATTCACCTCATTATAAGGCTTAATAAGTTAGTTATTTTAGGAGCTATCCAGTTTAGTGAAGTATTGGCCAAACTGTGGTAGTCCACTTAATTAAAACCAAACATGTCATGAATTGTGTAATTAATTACCGCAAAACGTTTTAAGATAGCTTCTCGAATAACACATTCATTAAGGCTTATAATGGGGTGGATAATTTATGGGCATCCTGGATATTTCAGGGAAACGTTATTTATAACAGTTATAAGTGTTATAGTGTATTTATAACAGTTATAAGTGTTATAGTGTATTCACAATAAGTCGAAACTTTAAAAACAAATTACAGGAATATCTCGTTAGCATGGTGGGCTGGGTTCCAAATTACAGGAATATCTCGCTATCATGGTGGGCTGGGTTGCAAATTACTAGAATATCTCGCTATCATGGTGGGCTGGGTTCCAAATTACAGGAATATCTCGTTAGCATGGTGGGCTGGGTTCCAAATTACAGGAATATCTCACTATCATGGTGGGCTGGGTTGCAAATTATTAGAATATCTCGCTATCATGGTGGGCTGGGTTGCAAATTACTAGAATATCTCGTTATCGTGGTGGGCTGGGTTCCAAATTACAGGAATATCTCGTTAGCATGGTGGGATGGGTTCCAAATTACAGGAATATCTCGTTAGCATGGTGGGCTGGGTTCCAAATTACAGGAATATCTCGCTATCATGGTGGGCTGGGTTGCAAATTAACTAGAATATCTCGCTATCATGGTGGGTTGGGTTCCAAATTACAGGAATATCTCGCTATCATGGTGGGCTTGGTTCCAAATTACAGGAATATCTCGCTATCTTGGTGGGCTGGGTTCCAAATTACAGGAATAGCTCACTATCATGGTGGGCTGGGTTCTAAATTACAGGAATATCTCACTATCATGGTGGGCTGGGTTCTAAATTACAGGAATATCTCACTATCATGGTGGGCTGGGTTCTAAATTACAGGAATATCTCGCTATCATGGTGGGCTGGGTTCCAAATTACAGGAATATCTCGCTATCATGATGGCCTGGGTCCCAAATTACAGGAATATCTCGCTATCATGGTGGGCTGGGTTCGAAATTACAGGAATATCTCACTATCATGGTGGGCTGGGTTCTAAATTACTGGAATATCTCGCTATCATGGTGGGCTGGGTCCCAAATTACAGGAATATCTCGCTATGATGGTGGGCTAGGTTCCAAATTACAGGAATATCTCGCTATCATGATGGCCTGGGTCCCAAATTACAGGAATATCTCGCTATCATGATGGCCTGGGTCCCAAATTACAGGAATATCTCGCTATCATGGTGGGCTGGGTTCCAAATTACAGGAATATCTCACTATCATGGTGGGCTGGGTTCCAAATTACAGGAATATCTCGCTATCATGATGGCCTGGGTCCCAAATTACAGGAATATCTCGCTATCTTGGTGGCCTGGGTCTCAAATTACAGGAATATCTCGCTATATCGGTGGCCTGGGTCTCAAATTACAGGAATATCTCGCTATCATGGTGGGCTGGGTTCCAAATTACAGGAATATCTCACTATCATGGTGGCTGGGTTCCAAATTACAGGAATATCTCGCTACCATGATGGCCTGGGTCCCAAATTACAGGAATATCTCGCTATCATGGTGGGCTGGGTTCCAAATTACAGGAATATCTCGCTATCATGGTGGGCTGGGTCCCAAATTACAGGAATATCTCACTATCATGGTAGGCTGGGTCCCAAATTAAAGCCATAAAGCGAATATCGCCTTAAAATTGTTACACCCCCTTTTTTTTATCTTGCCAGTGCACATAAAAGCTTAAAAACGTATTTAAACTATGATTTATTAAGTGCAAAATAGCGCTAGAAGTTAAAAAATAACAATGCAGAAGTAAAAATTCTACTTTACTGTGTTCATAACCTTCAAACCGCCGGAAGCCCCCTTAAGAACAAGGCAAGCGTAAGCACTAATATTGCAAAGCACCGTGTTAGCGAGGATCCTTAAAGCGAGGATACACGCACTATACATTTCTAGAATAGGAGTTGATAAGGTATAATTTAAAGTAAATGAGCCTACATTTGCTTGGAAGAATGGTATGAAATTGTAGGAAAAATACCCTCAATAACCCAAGCCGGGATCCAAGCCTTGACCTTCCTATAGCCGGCAAAAACTATACCTTGAGTGGAACTGACGCCTTAGTCCGTACTACCATCGATACAGGTATTTAAGAGTAAATAGTTACGCTGTACGCTAGTGACATTTTTCATTATTCAATATATATAATATTTTTTTTTATCACAGCATCTTAATACCTGTTCAGGTTATACGCATATATGATACAACTCTAATGGGGTAGGGATGATGAATGAAGCATTTTAGAGGTACTATACTCACATTTTAGTGGAAGGAGGGTGGGAAACCATTTAGTAAAAACCTTCAGTAGACACGATTTAGATTCGAGCCCCTATATTGCCGCCATTAGCAAGCCAGTTTAACATTATAGTGACAGTTTAGACCTTTCTGACAGTGAATCGAGTAAAAATAATGAAATAGTGACGTATATTTGTCTACGATGACTGATGAACACCACAAGATGGGAGAGCATAATTTTGGTTGTTAATTTAATATCTTTCAATTTTTTTAAATTTATCGTGAATGGACTATTTGTTTATGTAATATAAGAAAATGTTTCCAGTAAGGGTTCCTAGAATAAGACAGGATCCACACAATATTACTTTAAAAATGAAGGAGGGCAATGCACCCTTATACATTCTATCCCAGTGTTAGTCCACGTACGATTTTGAAAGAAAGAACCTTTTATAAAATACTTTTTTTTCAATACACATTACTAGCATTTTAATATAAAGTTATTTTATAGGTATTGATACTATATGTATATCAAAGTTGACAGCTCCAGATCACATGACTTGGCGTATGAATCTGTGAAAGTAGATCTAGATACTTTTCTAAATCTCAGTTAAGATTCTTGTAAAACAAAAATTGAGAAGTAGCTCTCGCAAATTAATTTTAAAATTTGAATAAAGATTCTTGTGAAATAAACAGAAACCCTCTAATTCAAACTTGGAAAAGAAAATAGAAAATCAAATTGGTTAAGTTTTGTGCAGTACTGTATTTCCAGCATGACTTTACTCCATTTTCCAAGAAAAATTAATAGCTATACTTTCACATATGTAAATGGCAGGTCATGTGAACTGCAACTAAAACTATAACAATAAAAATTACTCACTTAGGTGGCTGCGTGGTCTAGCGCGCTACTCTTATGTTAGACTTGATTGCCGAAAACGGGGAGATCGGGGTTCAATCCCAGTCACGTGCACTGAGGGTGGTTTTTCATAAATGGTTTTCCTATCTCCTTTCACTCAAATGCGGGTGCACTTTATCTCAATTAAACCTTCATAATCCCTAAGCCATTAGTATAATTAGTACATAGGCTTATAATCCGAACGGGTAGTAAGACGCGATGCTAAAAATTATCAATTAAAATGTTATCATTGTTGACCTGAAACAAATATGTTTGTATTTTCTAAATATTTTTCCTACCAAAATCCTATTATAAGCATAGGTTTAGTTTTTTGAATGAATGACGTTTGCTACTTTCGTAGAATGACTAATACGTTTCAAGAAGGTTAGTTACTATTCAAGTTTCTCTTTTTTTTTTACCGAACCTTTCATCAACTATAGTCATTTTTCTCAGTACACACCTTCCCTCGCTTCTCAATGAAACGTTCCCAAACTAGAATCGTTACTTCATAGAACTGCCAGTTACTTGAAAGTGAAGTCTCTTCTTACTCTATAGTACGGCGGACTGAATGCCAGACAAGACGTTAGTAAACTTCCCATTCATCGGAATTAAAGTTAGTTCCCTCTATTCATACATCTACTACACATGTATGTTCAAAGCGCTGTGCAATGAATTTGTTCCTTTGGGGCAGTTACATCCATCCCTCTGAGAATTACTTTATAATTAAACCACAACTTCGACATCCACAATAGCCTTCGCATCTTTGAAACATTTCGAAGGAAGAAGAATACTTTTATATATTAAGAACAGTTTTGAAATATCTCATTAAATAAGACATATTTCAGCATATCATATTTAGAACAGCGACTGAACAGTATTTCAACACCGATTAATGATTTAACTACAATATGTATATATATATTATTTCATGCTGATGTATGTGATATTATCCGTGCTACGTTATATATATATATATATATATATATATATACTTCTTTTGATTTTAAAATTATCAATTAAATGCATTAAGGTAAAGAGCAGATAACAAAGGCCACTATATTATTTCATGCTGATGTATGTGATTTTATACGTGCTTACGTTATATATATATAACGTTACGTGCTTACGTTTTATATATATATAACGTTACAAGCATGTTTTATATATATCCGTGCTTACGTTTATATATTATATATATATATATATATATATATATATATATATATATAACGTAAGCACGGATAAAATCACATACATCAGCATGAAATAATATAGTGGCCTTTGTTATCTTCTCTTTACCTTAATGCATTTAATTGATAATTTTAAAATCAAAAGAAGTGATATGTGACAAAGAAAACCTAATCTTCGATTTTGCTTCACATGTCTTAAACTTCAATTTTTCTCCACATGTTTCAAGCTTCGCCTCGACTTCACTTTGCATATTTTTTTAAACTTACCTTCACACACCACTATTTCTGTAAGGAATGAATTCACTATTTGAGAGTTAATAACTTCGATAACTTTTTTCTTTAGTGTATACCACCAGTTTGTCTTCTACTGGCAGTGGCGGATATGTAACCGTCTTCTGGATTTGGGGCACCATGTAGGTGCGGTTACTCCATTCTGATGAGATGATGTGATGATTATGATGATTATGTAGTGCCAATAGAGGTCTTGAACCTAACTTAAGCCTAACTGACCACACCGTGGCGATCTTAAGAATAATTCCCCTTCATGAAAAAAAAACCTACGTTACAGACGGGAATCGAACCTGAAAATCTATCGTAGTAATTGAGAACATAATACTTTAATTTATTTGATATAATTTCGCCACCTCAGCAATAGTATTAATTTGGTTATTTTCCACAGAATTAAATAATATACCTGTATATCAACAGACTCGTACCCAGGACCTCTGGGTTGGTTACACTTCCCTTAGCAAGATTTATAAAAATTTGCAATATTTTTACAACAATCCAACAAAACACTTTTTCTACGTTTCTAAACTTCCCGCCTGTATCAAAATAAAATAAAAACACTAAATTACTGAGGAAACGTTTTAAATGTCTAAAGTTACAGATAATAATACCAAAGATAAAAATAAATAAGCCTATATGTCAAAACGCAGCCTCACGATATATTCTCGTCGGCCCTGTGCAATTTATAATTGGTTGGGTTTTTTCAGACCAAATGTTTTTATTACTTTTTTGTGTAGAGCATAGTTATTATCTATTTACGATAGTTTCAACCTTATACAATTGTGAGATATATTGAATGAATTAAATTAATATAATTTGCTTACATTCTTCAAATGATTAGGTACATTACCGTTATTGTTGGTATAAGTACATCGCATCATAAATATATATATAATCAACAAAACTAAGCATTTTATTATGAAAGATCTAATTATTTATTGGACCTTAATTTTTACAGAGAGGTAATCTATTATTTCTCAAGTTTGTTAAAATAAGCAATTTATTCGAATTGCCTACTAAAATAATAATGATATGAATAGCGTGAAATTTATACTTGGACACAGTAACTCAACCAAAAACATTAGGCTTAGAATGGCTATATATGATAAAAAATTTAAACTTCAGGCTCATATGGCAACATCACAAAAACATCACACAGTACAACAACAAAAAAAGGTTAATTTCAGGTGTCAGATAAGACTTGGATTAAAACTGATGTAGCTAAGTATTTTCCTTGAAAATACGAGTAAACTTCCAAATATGACACAATAAATGGTTAGCTTATTCGTTTAGGGATGATTTTTTAATTTCGTACACTAAAAACTTGGCTTTTTTACGACATTATTTAAAGGTGCGGTTATGAGATTCTTTTAATAATAAAACCTTACGATTTATCTTGCAAATAAATGCCATAACGTTTAGTTTTATGAGACCACCCGTTTAGAGTGGGCCATTAGCCGTAATCGTCTTGTTCCACGATATAGCGTCAGTGGTGAACAAGAGCGACCCCTTCCCCCACCTGCATGACTCACTAACAGTCAGGATGATATGTGTTTTAAATACCAGCTTCGATGGTTGAATGGTCTAAGGCATCACTCTCGCAATAAAAATGAACAGCTTACAGCTGAGGGATTGGAGTTAAAATCCTGATAGAGTGTGGTTTTTTTCCCTAAACAATTTTCCAATACTTATTCACGAAAATGTGGTACACTTCCCTTAAATTCAACCTTCCTCATCCATAAAAAAATTAGCGTAATTATTACATAAGCGTGTAACCCGAACAGGTAGTAAGACGTGGTGCTAAAAAAAATCTTCTTTATAAATTTTATCAAAGAGTTTTTTTAATATAAATAATAAGATTATAATTATTTTATTAAAATAACAGATATTTTTAAGTATGTACAGTGCATCTGAGCTCCGATCTCCCCGTCATTGTTAGCCCAGTATATTACGAGAGCGACGCCCTACACCATTCGACCATCGAAACAGGTTTTAACTTATTTATGTTAGTTGTAGGGCAGTAAATAAATTTTTTGTAAATCAATAAGTACCCGGTAAGTTTGATACATAAATATATCCAGACACACAAGTCAGTTCTAGTTTAAGCATACAGCCACCATCATCTTTACAAATCGGATGCCCGCCTATTTTTCCATCACACACTTTACAAGCAGAAAAGGATTTTAACAGCCTTTATTACCGTGGGTACCGTCAAGAATGGAACAGCTTTCAAAGGACAGCATTTCCCAATTTTTAATGTCGATCTTTATATTATAAGGTTCTCCATTATTCGTCAACCTAGCCCCCTTTTCCTACCCTCATCCATCAATACTTGTCAACCACGAAAATAACCCTATTCCATGTAAGAGAGGATATTTATGAGCTCAAGAGCTATTCCTGCATCAATTCTATCGGGGTTTGTCCATTGACACGATCTTTGGGACAGATATTTTTAGTAAAGCATTTTAGTAAGAGTGTTATCAATATATAGGTGGTGCTGGAGGAGAATATAGAGAATAAAGTGGACAGATCAGTTGACTAATGAAGACGTTATAAGAAAAGTAAATTAAAAGAGAACTATTCTGCAGTTGATTATGATGAAAGGCCAACTGTTTGAGTCACATTACAAATTAAAAGAAATTGCTTATTGAGTGACTTCATATAAGGCAAAATGGGAGAGAAAAGGGGACCAGGAAGAATAGGAATTCAACTGATGGATGTCCTCGAACAAGGAAAGAAGATTTAAGTTTCAGGATCTACAAAAGGGTAGGTCCTGGCAGAACAAGCTGGAGGACTCAATTTAGACAAGGTAACGACCCTGTCGTAAAAACAGAACACTTAATAATAACAATTATTTTACATAAAAAACAAAACATGAACGTATTTTTAAAAATCTATGATCACGCCGTCCGAGCGTTAAGCTCGTCTAATATAGTTTACCCGTGGTGAGAAGGTCAAGGCTCAAATTCCAGGCCAGACAATGTGATTCTGATGTTTATTGTAGTAGTGAACTATAACTGGAAGGAATGTCCTGAGGTTGGTACTCACTGGGACATAGTGCACCCACTGAAGGCCAGACAGTGTGTTTCTGATGTTTATTGTAGTAGTGAACTATAACTGGAAGGAATGTCCTGAGGTTGGTACTCACTGGGACATAGTGCACCCACTGAAGGCCAGACAGTGTGTTTCTGATGTTTACTGTAGTAGTGAACTATAACTGGAAGGAATGGCCTGAGGTTGGTACTCACTGGGACATAGTGCACCCACTGAAGGCCAGACAATGTGTTTCTGATGTTTACTGTAGTAGTGAACTATAACTGGAAGGAATGGCCTGAGGTTGGTACTCACTGGGACATAGTGCACCCACTGAAGGCCAGACAGTGTGTTTCTGATGTTTACTGTAGTAGTGAACTATAACTGGAAGGAATGTCATGGGGTTGGTACTCACTGGGACATAGTGCACCCACTGAAGGCCAGACAATGTGTTTCTGATGTTTACTGTAGTAGTGAACTATAACTGGAAGGAATGGCCTGAGGTTGGTACTCACTGGGACATAGTGCACCCACTGAAGGCCAGACAATGTGTTTCTGATGTTTACTGTAGTAGTGAACTATAACTGGAAGGAATGGCCTGAGGTTGGTACTCACTGGGACATAGTGCACCCACTGAAGGCCAGACAGTGTGTTTCTGATGTTTACTGTAGTAGTGAACTATAACTGGAAGGAATGTCATGGGGTTGGTACTCACTGGGACATAGTGCACCCACTGAAGGCCAGACAGTGTGTTTCTGATGTTTACTGTAGTAGTGAACTATAACTGGAAGGAATGGCCTGAGGTTGGTACTCACTGGGACATAGTGCACCCACTGAAGGCCAGACAGTGTGTTTCTGATGTTTACTGTAGTAGTGAACTATAACTGGAAGGAATGGCCTGAGGTTGGTACTCACTGGGACATAGTGCACCCACTGAAGGCCAGACAATGTGTTTCTGATGTTTACTGTAGTAGTGAACTATAACTGGAAGGAATGGCCTGAGGTTGGTACTCACTGGGACATAGTGCACCCACTGAAGGCCAGCCAGAGTGTTTCTGATGTTTTACTGTAGTAGTGAACTATAACTGGAAGGAATGTCCTGAGGTTGGTACTCACTGGGACATAGTGCACCCACTGAAGGCCAGACAGTGTGTTTCTGATGTTTACTGTAGTAGTGAACTATAACTGGAAGGAATGTCATGGGGTTGGTACTCACTGGGACATAGTGCACCCACTGAAGGCCAGACAGTGTGTTTCTGATGTTTACTGTAGTAGTGAACTATAACTGGAAGGAATGTCATGGGTTGGTACTCACTGGGACATAGTGCACCCACTGAAGGCCAGACAGTGTGTTTCTGATGTTTACTGTAGTAGTGAACTATAACTGGAAGGAATGGCCTGAGGTTGGTACTCACTGGGACATAGTGCACCCACTGAAGGCCAGACAGTGTGTTTCTGATGTTTACTGTAGTAGTGAACTATAACTGGAAGGAATGGCCTGAGGTTGGTACTCACTGGGACATAGTGCACCCACTGAAGGCCAGACAATGTGTTTCTGATGTTTACTGTAGTAGTGAACTATAACTGGAAGGAATGGCCTGAGGTTGGTACTCACTGGGACATAGTGCACCCACTGAAGGCCAGCCAGAGTGTTTCTGATGTTTACTGTAGTAGTGAACTATAACTGGAAGGAATGTCCTGAGGTTGGTACTCACTGGGTGATATAGAGTCGGGCTCTAGGAAGCTCATGCTCTTTGGTGTTGTTTGGTTCCCTTGCAAGTAGGGACGTTCCTCGTAGACAAACCTCGACATGATGAGCACAGTCACTCCATAATACCCCTGGAACACACAATGTGGACAATATCACACAACAGGGACATTGTACACAATATATTAAAACAGGGACATTGTACACAATATCACACAAAAGAGACATTGTGTACAATATCACACAACAGGGACATTGTATACAATATCACACAAAAGATACATTGTGTACAATATCACACAACAGGGACAGTGGACAATATTATTAAACAGGAACATTGTACACAGTATCACACAAAAGAGACATTGTATACAATATCATACAAGGACAGTAGACAATATCACACAACAGGGACATTATATACAATATCACACAACAAAGACAATAGACAATATCACACAAGGACACCAACATTGATTGAAAGTCAACAAAATTGGACATTGTAGAATATTTTGATTCCAATAATACTTTCATATTAATTACTGTATAGTTTCTCTTTACATTATTAACAAACGGACTAAGAATGTAAATGCAATAGTAATAGTTTTATTACCCACTTCGGTTGCCGCACGGTTTGAGGCGCTACTCTCGCATTAGACTTGACTTCTGATGAAAGGGAGATAGAGGTTCGAATCTCGGTCGGGTGTACCGAAGGGGTTTTTCACTCTCCATCCACACAAATGCGGATACACTTTTTAAAATAAATATGGCCTTCCTTATCCATAAAACCACTAGCGTAGTTAGCACATAAGCGTATAATACAAACTGGTAGTAAGACGTGGTGCTATATATATATATAGCACCAAATCCGATTCCAGGACAAACTAGTTCGGACTAGGTCGAATTGATACATCCTTCCGCTTGTAGTATAACCGATATAGCCTGAAGTTTACAGGCAGTAATATTTTTCATTATTCTTAACCCATACGATGAAGTGACCTTTGATAGGTTTCATCATTCACAGTTCGCACGCAAATATTGTCAGCTAACCCAACCTAACCTAACCTCAACTAACCTAAACCTGGTTTGGCTTAATAAAATTGTAGGCTATACTAATGTATCCTATAAGCTAGCCCAAAATTTCGGGATTAACGAATTTAGACTAGGCTAAACTAGTACATGCTGAGGCTCTTAAGATATATCAATTTGGCCTAGTCCGATCTAGTTTGTCCTGGAATCGGGTTTGGACGATAACATATAAATCAGCACACAACTTATAAACGAACCTAAATCTAGAACAGACATAACACTAAACCCTCCTGGCCTTTAATTTACCACTGTGAAAAGGGTTAAACCACATTTCGGAAATAATTAATTTCTCGGCCATACCGGGAATCGAACCCGGGACTTTTATCTCACTAGACAGACACGATATTGACTTAGCTAAGATGTTGGACTCTTAGCGCCTTAGAATGTATGATAAATCAGTATGAATATACATATTGGAAAATGTAAACTATTTATAAAATATGTTTCTATTACAATTGCCAACATTGATATAGATTAATTGAAGCAACCGTTTCGGTGGTAGAATAATCTAAAACAGCATTTTTAAAATTGGGCTCTGCTATGGATATATTAGACTACGTGAAGTAATTTTAGAAAATTATTCATCGATTTTTTACATTGTAAAATAGTATTAGTAATTAGGATACCAATTTCTTTCAAATCGGAATAAAGGACTTCTGCCATTGGTCAGTATCAACTAATTTTCTCTAAAACAGAAAGAACAACTAAAAGAACTTTCATAAATTTTTAAAATAAATTTCAGTGGGTTGAAATTACAAAATTTTTGATCTAAATATCCATGAAATGCTCTGAAATCAGGAATCAAACTTTGAAATTTTTCATATGTTTTACAACATATTAACAAACTTTTCCTTTGTTCACTGCTACAAAGACTAAATTTAAAAATAGGCTAATTATAGAAGAGGGTCTGTACTTACAGGTGACAACCATCTATAAAATATTGAAGAATTTTATATAGAGATTTAAATTTTGCATTTTATAAGTGGAACATTATTTTGCACAAGAAGGTGGATGTGAACTGTATTTTTTCTTTGGATATTTATTCAATTATTAATTTCTAAATGAATGATAAAATGTAACTGTCGTTATCGAATGATAATAATATGATTGTGATTTTTTTTATGATGACTCCAGAATGTATTTTTTCTCATGCAAATGTTTATTCAGTTTAAAAAAAAGTTTGGGAGCCCTTGGTTTAAGGCGTCACTCTCGGAATTGACTGGACTGCCGATGATGGGGAAATCGGAGTTCGAATCCCACTCGAGTGTATTGAGGAAGTATTTCTTAAATAGTTTTCCACTCTCCCTCCACTACACTTGTTTGTATATATGCCTCTAATCCGAATAGGTAGTAATACGCGGTGACAAAAAAACCTGAAGTATAAATACAATAATATTAATCTGGTAGCTTTTAAAAATATTAATAAATATGTCTGCACGTATATAACAGACTATAGCAATCTAACCTTTAAGAATATTCTGAGAAAAGTAAGTGTCTCAATGTTCCACGTGATCTCCTGCACGATAATGGAAGATAGAAGATAGATAGGAACAAACAAAGTGTGATTTTCTCCCGTAATTGACCTGATATCCGGAGTCGGGGAAAGAAGATTCATCTAAGCTCACATCCGGCGAGTGTGATGGGTTTAAGATTTTTGCCGAATGGATACATGGGGGCAATAGTTCGTGGCCAGAAACGTCTAGAGATATTTTATCATTAATAGTAGTTGCATTATGGTACGGCAGATTTCACACTGAGGGGATGTCACAGAAGAATGGGCCGAGTTCACACTAGGGGATATCACGGAATAATGGGCAGAGTTAATAATAGGGGGATATCACGGAAGAATGGTCAGAGTTCACACTATGGGGATATCACGGAAGAATGGACAGAGTTCACACTAGGGGACATCACGGAAGAATGGACAGAGTTCACACTAGGAGATATCACGGAATAATGGGCAGAGTTCACACTAGGGATTCACGGAAGAATGGGCAGAGTTCACACTAGGGATATCACAGAATTAATGGGCAGAGTTTCACACTATGGGGATATCACGGAAGAATGGACAGAGTTCACTACTAGGGGGATATCACGGAAGAATGGCAGAGTTCACACTAGGGATATTCACGGAAGAATGGGCAGAGTTCACACTAGGGGATATCAAATGGCAAGACATGGGTCAAGATTTCAACACATAGGGGATATCACGAAAATGGAAGATTAATGGGTCAGAAGATGCAATTCCTACTATGGGATATCACGGAAGAATGGGCAGAGTTCACACTAAGTGGATATCACGGAAGAATGGGCAGAGTTCACACTAGGGATATCACGGAAGAATGGGCAGAGTGCACACTAGGGGATATCACGGAGGAATGGAACATATTTACACACTAGGGATATCATGGAAGAATGGGCAGAGTTCACACTAGGGGATATCACGGAAGAATGGACAGAGTTCACACTAGGGGATATCACGGAAGAATGGACAGAGTTCACACTAGGGGATATCACGGAATAATGGCAGAGTCACACTATAAGGGAATATCACGGAAGAATGGGCAGAGTTCACACTAGGTTGGGATGCAAGTTCACGGAAAGAATGGACAGAGTTCACAATAGGGGGATATCACGGAAGAATGGGCAAGAGTTCACACTATGGGGATATCAGGAAGAATGGGCAGAGTTCACATTAGGGGATATCACGGAAGAATAGGCAGAGTTCACACTATGGGGATATCACGGAAGAATGGGCAGAGTTCACACTATGGGGGTGTATTTCACAACACAATGATTCTGAAGAGATAAATATCTTATATCATCAACGCGTTTTATTTTCTCTGGCTACGATTTTGGAACTGGACTGGACTCAAAACATCAATTTGTTATTCTGAATTGGCGTCGGGTTCGTTGTAAAACTCAGATGGCTTTGTGCGGAGTTTTAGGAGGTAGCCAAGTGTTTACGATCCCAAACGTCGTTAAGAAGCGTGTGCAGTGGTTTTATAGCGAAATTATTGTCTCCTGCATTCTACACGCCATGCCGGCAAGTGGCTTTAGGTCAAATAATTAATTAGAACACATTAATTTGATATTTTGTTTAAGAGGAAAGAAGCAATTATTATTATAACTTTAATCAGAGTCTTTAGCCATCATGATCCAGAATAGTGGATTTCATTAAGTTAATGAGCTAATGTAGCTAATATTGGTTGGTACAGTCCAATTTTCTTAAGAAGAACCTTATCTGACAGCTATAAAAATTACTAGATATACTTTCACCTATTTACAAGCCATGTCATGTGATCTGCAGCGATAACTTTTGTGTATATATATTTTATAAATACTTATAAAATAACAACGAAAATATAAATTTTAACCAATTTTGATTTCAACACATTTCTTTGTAGGTAGCGATGCCTGCTAATATTGTTCGCAGCATTCCAAATTTAACAGAAAGAATAGGAAAGACAGCTAGAAAAGCTACTAGAAAAGCTACTAGATCTAATTTCACTTTTGGATTGAAGTGTCACTATAAAATTACAATAATAATGCATTAAAATTTTCAACGTTGAACTCAAACAAAAATATGTGTGTTTTCTAAAGAGTTCTTGCCACCATAATACTACTCTATCATAGGTACCATTAGCTGTTTGGGGCGCAGTATTTATTATGGGATCGATAATTCTTCTGAAACTTTAAAACCTCTAAAACAATCCTAAAACATCTTAGAACATAAAACTTTGATGTAACCCTGTTAAAATAATTATTCTCTGTTTGAGTGAGGCAAGTTCTATATTTTTAACCATTTCCTTTAACCGTATTACTGCGACATAATATGACATGACACTTTGTTTAGATCAGCTCATATCCTCATTTCATTATTAGAGTTTTAAGTCATTAATCTTAAAATTATTATTATTATTATTAGCACCGCGTCTTACTACCCGTTCGGGTTATACGCACTTACGCTAATGTGTAATGGTAGGGTAATTGTGAGATGAAATGGAGGACCTACAGTTTAACGTGGAATCCGAACCACGGTGGAGGCCTGGCATTCCTCACATTCACAAGTTAATCTTAAAATATGAGTTTTTGAATAGCATGGACATTTCTCTAAGTCTACAACGTGCCTCAGCGCTCCGTTAAACGGCCTATTTAAGACTACTGGTGCAACCAATGTAGAGATAATAGAAAGGTAACGCCACTTGGATAAATTTGGCTCTGTCATTGTTTACGTCACCCAGTACATAGCAGTTATAGTTTAATATTAAAACAGCCACACATACATTTTTTTTAAAATAAGTAGAGTAATGACGATAATTGGACATTGGTGTGGGTTTTAAAGGTCTATTTAGTATTTAAATTTCTAAAATATGACCAGATTTTTAACAACCTAGTTTATCTTCCATATATCTTTGTGTATGTCATGCCCTAGCTTGTGTACTGAGTGACGTCACAAGCTCAGCCAATCAGATGTCTTTCTCCATCTGGCGCCACCTTCTATTCTCTTTACATTGGGTGCAACTTTGTTATATTTTACTAGTAATGAGTACTTGCAATTTTTTTTTTTTTGTCAACGCGTTTTACTACCCGATCAGGCTACACGCATTTATGTAAAATACTTATTTAGGCTAATGTGTTAGGGATACCAAAGGTTAAATTAGATAAAGTGTGTCCACATTTTCGTGCACAATGAGGTCGGGTGCCCTGAGGGTGATTGTACCTAATTAAATTTCCACTTTACCTCCATGCAAATGCAGGAACACATCCTCTAAATTCAAACATCCTCATCGTTAACACACTACATAGCCGTATAATCTGTTAACCCTGAAAGGTAGTGTAATCCGTGAAGAAAAGATATTCATATAAATACGCCATTGTGGATACATACAAGATAGGCTTATTACTTTTAAGGGTGAAAAGTGAAAAAGTTGTAGATATACGTAGTCCTATAGCTTGAACGGGTGAAACCATACTGTGGCTCTAAGAATGAGGACGGTAGAATTTAGAAAAAATGTGCCAGCATTTGAAAGGGAAAGGGAGAATTTGAAAACATGTACCTAGCAAAAAAATAGCCTCAATCCACGTGTCCGGGGCTCGATCCCCAATCTCTCGTCACCGGAAAACCAACCCAGATAATATTTCTTTGGAATTTAATAATGACACCAAGGCAAGGAAATCGAACCTGGGACCTTTGTCTTAATACGTCAATAATCTTACCACTGATCTAGCCAAGAGTTTAGATTAGACCTGACATTTAGCCTAGTCTGCGTTTTCAAGGGTGCGGGCGGTACCCCGATACTGCCACCACTACCAGAACTGTACCGTGTAAGAATAAGTCTAGACAAGTGGCTCCCAAACCTTTTGAATGGCGTACAAGCCGAAATATTTCCGTATTTTGGAGTACCACCAAGATGATTCTGAGTATTTACTATTTAGGTATATTTTTAATGGTGCCCAGGAAATAAACACAACAATTTATAAATTAACAGTTTTTATTTCTCATGATTTAGAATTTCTACTCAATCAATACGTACAATATTACACAGGTATTAAAAAAATAAAACTATAAACCCCTCAATACCTGTTTGAATCTTTTTTTTTCTTCTGGTTTGACTTGGTCGTAATATATTTAGAAGATATGATGATACATTATATTTTTACGACTGTAACTTACTTGTTTTGTTTGTATTCTCATGGCGTACCACCTGGAATATTTGTACGTACCACCAGTGGTACACATGCCACAGTTTGGAAACCACTGGTCTAGACTTACTGTTGAAAGAGACGTTAAAGAGTTTTGATGCAGATACTTCACCCGATGAGGTCGCTAAACTTTCTACCTTTGAGAGGTTGTGTCGCAAAAAGAAAAACCCACACTCACATTGAAATGAATCAAATACTGCCATCCGTTTTGTGCCATTTGTCCAAACGATATCGCAGAGGACGAGAAGGGGAGAATGTAAACAATATTTCAAATTGGATTATAAATGCACTTTATTTCTCCCGGCAAAACCCTCTGGATTAATCTTGTTGACGATTTATTCAAATTTGTATATTGAGCCAAAATAGTCTATAGTAGATATTTATTTACCAGTTACTTGCACGGTTTTAACAAAGTTCTATATTGCTACTTAAACGGTTATTATGCTGATAGTGACGAAATCAAACCAATTAACTTGACAGGTTATTGTTTAATTATATTGACAAAATCGAAACACACTTGTTGCTGCAGTTAATGATCATAAATGGCAACTGGAGACAGACCTAAGAACCAATAGCGTGTATGTATGTATATATGTATGTTTATATATATATGTATGTATGTATGTATGTATGTATGTATGTATGTATGTATGTATGTATGTATGTATATATGTGTGTATGTATGTATGTGTGTATATATGTGTGTATATATGTGTGTATGTGTGTATGTATGTATGTATGTATATATGTATGTATGTATGTATGTATGTATGTATGTATCTATGTATATATGTATGTATATATATGTGTATGTATGTATATATGTATGTATGTATGTATGTATGTATGTATATATGTGTGTATGTATATGTATGTATGTATATGTATGTAGTATGTATGTATGTATGTATGTATGTATGTATCTATGTATATATGTATGTATATATGTGTGTATGTATGTTATATGTATGTATGTATGTATGTATGTATGTATGTATGTATGTATATATGTGTGTATGTATGTATGTATGTATGTATGTATGTATGTATGTATGTATGTATGTATGTATGTATGTATCTATGTATATATGTATGTATCTATGTATATATGTAGTTAATATGTGTGTATGTATGTAATATATGTATGTATAGAATATGTATGTATGTATGTATTATACGTAGTATGATGTGTGTATGTATGTAATATGTATGTATTATGTAAGTATGTATGTATGTATGTATATATTATGTATGTATGGTGTTAGTATGGTATATATGTATATATGTAGTATATATGTATGTATGATGTATAGTATTATGTATGTATGTATGTTGTATGTACTTATGTATGTATGTATGTAAATGTAAATATGCATGTATGTATGGTGTATGTATGTGTATAATGTATGTATGTTGTATTATTATTGTTGTATGTGTTATGTATGTATGTATGTATTATGTGTGTATGTATGTATGTATGTATGTATGTATGTATGTATGTATGTATGTATGTATGTATGTATGTGTATGTATTATGATATTGTGTATATTGTATGTATGTATGATGCTGTATATGTATGTATTATATGTATGTTTATGTATGTAAATGTATGTATTATGTATTGTTATATATGTATGTATTATGTGTGTATTGTATGTATGTATGTATGTATATATGTATGTATTTTGTGTGTATGTTTATGTATGTATTATGTATGTATGTGTGTATGTATGTATTTATGTATGTATGTATGTATGTATGTATGTATGTATGTATGTATATATTATAATATATTATATACGTACAAAATTTCCTAAATATATTGAATACTATTGATAATATTAATTTTTAATATACAATAAAATTAAATCCTAAACATGATACTCTTATTATACACACAGCTTCACAATTTCGACATGTGATTCAAGCAACCTAAAAAATTATTAAACTTACTAAGTCCAGTTTTAATTATATGTCTATAAAAATGTGTGAATATAATTCACATACAATATACATAAACCACTACCAAATCTAATATATCTATTAAAAATTATGTATATAGTAAATAAATTATATATTGTAAATTTATTAGGCCTATATATATATATATTAAAAATCTATTGCTAAAATAACATACATACATTCAGTTAAGTGTTTAATAATTAATGGTCTGGGGTTTGGTTGTTCGGTTTTCCCTAAAAAATATTGGAGCTAAATCACAAATAATTAGTTAAAGTGCTGAAACAAAATCCAATTCAGAATTTTGAAGGAAAAAAAATTTAATTTTTTTTTTTTCAAATTTCGAATCCTATAGGTCCTTGTTCTCTCGAATATCCTTAAGGATTCGAGGATTTGAGAATTTAATCCCTAACATATATATATATATTATATAAATTTCTGGTGTCTTTTGAAAGTGTTTGACGAGAACAATTTGTGCCCTTTGTGTGAGTATTGTATCTTTACAGTACATCTCCGCAAACACACACTGCCATACATCTCTGCCAGCCCCCCGCCCCCCACAAGATAGTGAGTAGAAAGGGGGAAGGGGGTTATGTGGCTCGCCCCTACAAGTGGTCCTACCCTCCGTCTCTGTCCGGCCTTGATTTATACCGACCGAGTACAAGCTGCCCTACTTCAGACCTATGCTTGGTTACACGTGGCTTAAAACCATGTGAGTCGATAAAACTGCTCACACGGTATTTATTTCTGGTCATAAGTTATAAATAAAGATATTGTGAGGAAGATAGTATAAACATTTTTATTGGATGCCAGTTCAAATATTTCAGATAGAAAATGTTATTTTGTGAAATACACATAAGTCGAAAAGTTATGAAGTACACAGTTAACTATTTTTTAAGCACCGCATCTCACTAACCATTTGGGTTGTATGCACTTGTACTAATTACATTAGTAGTTAGCGATTAGGAAAATTGAGTTTAAAGGAAATGTATCCGCATTTACGGAGAGAGGAGATTGAAAGCCATTTAGCAAAAACCACCCTCTGTATAACCTACCAGGATTACACCCCGATCTTCCTGTCATCAACAGTCTTTTCTATCGTGAGAGTGACGCCTTAGACATTGGACCACCTAAGCGAATCACAATGTAAATTATTAATTTCATTTTAGGAACCGATTTTGCAAATTAGCATGTAGACTTTTAATAATTAACAACCCGCTTCGGTGGTCCAATGGTCTAAGGAGTCACTCTCGCAACGAACCGGACTGCTTATGAAGGAAATCACGTTTAAAATACCGGTCGGGTGTCCTCAACGGTTTTCCACTTTCTATCCACGCAAATGCGGGCACATCTCATCTTAATTCAACCTTTCTTTTCCCTAACACATAGTATAATTAATACATAGACGTATAGCCCAAACGTGTAGTAAGACAATGTAACAAAGGGAGGGGTGGACATCAAAATAGAAGAGTACATTTCCTCTTTCTTACTCTCGTTATATTAATTACGATAGAAAATGTTGATCTTGTTGGCGGCAACAACCAGACGAGTTGTATATGCTTGTATTTCCATTCAAAGATAAATAAGAAGTGTTCTTTAAATTCTTTAAAGTGCCGAGGGCATTTTGTTTTTCTTACAAAATGAAATTTTAGAAAGAGGGCGGTAAATACTGGAATTCGATAAGTGTATCGGTCTTTCATTGCCTCAGGAGGGTGATGTACGGCTTCACAGCTGCATCGAATACAAAGTGCTCACTTTCCAAGCAGAGGACACAACATATTTGTAGCAATATAGGTAATTACATTTTTAAAGAACGAAATATCCAGATTTATTGTCTTTTTGTGTTAAATCCGCAGGACAAATTAAAAACGAGCGAATTAATTAGTAGACAGTTAAATAGTTAGTTTCATTCATAGTTATACACTTTGAAATTTAGTGCATATATTTTGATAGTTAATATAAATAATTGTACAAACATTTGCATTAACAAAATTCGAACCCCCAACCTCCCAGTCACTAGCAATCCAATATAAATGATGATCATAATGTCTGGATACATAGTCAACTAAACAGATACCTGACTAGGCAAATATACAAACCTATACGTGTTTTTAATACATACAAACATTTAAAAAATACATAAACAATAATATTAGTATTAAAAAGGAAAGAATCAGAAGGTCATAAGTGGTAAACTGGGGAAATATGGTTTTTGGCGTTGAGTGAAGTTTGCCTATGTGCCCAGACTTTATGGGCACCTGTGTATATCAAACGTGGTGCCTCAGACAGCGTGACCACCAATATAGGTCATAAGAGAAAGGGTTGAATGGGGTGAGGGAATAGTTTCTAAAGTTTTAGGAATTCAACCACTCTAGTGTCAAGGGATGAAAGTTATATGTGGAAAATCACCCTCAATTCCCCTTGATCTCTTTGTCACTGGCAATCCAGTATATTGTGAGCCTGACGTCTTTAGATTGCTTAACCACCAGTGTAAGTGGTTAAATATGATCTTCCTATTTTTAGAAAAATCATGTTTTGTATTTCTAGCTATGGAATAAATGTTACCACAGTATTTTTTTAAGTACTACCTGTTCAGGCTATACGCGTTACTTCACAGGCATTTTGCTACTCGTAACTTTGCAGGAACAGCTCCACTGCAAATATTAATAATATCACATGTAACCTGTTGGTTTTAATTTATGAATTCAGTGGCCGAACGGTCTCAGGTTTCACTCTCATGATATAATTGCCTGCTGATGACGGGGAGATCGGGATTCTAATCCTGGCCAGGTCTAATGAAGGTGGTTTTTCTTTAATGGTTTCCCACTCTTTCCATGAAAATGTGGGTATATTATCTCTAAAATGCTTCTTTCCTCATCCCTACCCTATTAGAGTAGTTTATCATACATGCTTATTATTATAATAGCCTTAACAGGTAGTAAGACGCGGTTATAAAAAAACACTGCTTTTTCAATAAATATAAGTTGTATCCGTGTTGTGCTATAATGAGGGATTGGCAAACTGTAATTTTAAAATTAAATTCTTTGTTTGCCGCAAACAATTTTTGAAACATTCGGTATAGTATTTTACTTTATATCGACACCTCAGAGAGAAAGTATTGTAATTGTCAAAAAAAATTGAACTCGAAATTTTGATAAATGTCAACGTTTTATGACCCCTTGAATCCAGAAAAGAGGTTTTCGTAATACCATCTGTCTGTACCTCGGGCTAGAGCCGAAACTATTTTATCAATTGGGCTAAAACTTGGTATTTAGGGTTTTCATAAGGTCCCCCAAAGGTTTTTGGAATTAAGATATACAACCCTAAAATTAAGGGTAGTTTATTGAAGGGCAAAAAGAGAAAAAAAATCGATTTTTTCACAATTCGCTTTAACGATTTTGATTAAATTTTATATCTAGACACTGTTTATCAAAATAAACAAGATGGAAACTTTCATTTTCTTATGAAAATGACTTTGAGAATACTTTATATGAACGAAATTTTCCAACTATTATCATTTCTCCGCAACTATTAGAGATATGAAATAGTTATGTCACTGTAAAGTTGTAGTACTATTATAGATACACATTTTTTATTTGAAATATACTTTTATAAAACCAATAATTGATTTGTTATAAGCAAAAATGTATACTTTTTAAGTCAGCTCTTTGAAACGGAATTTTATTCTTATGCTCTTTGGTGGACACATTTTCTCAATGTTTCTGTAACAGTATTCCTAGTTCCTAATGCCATAGAGTAAGTAACAGTGTATATTATTTAATTTATGATCTTTGGTGTAGTGTTTCTACAACAATGTATAGACTTATTATTTCGTTTCACAAATCCTGCAAGTTTTTAGCAAATGTCTATTTTAAGATGAAAGCTAGAGAAAGTCTGTGCGATGAGCCGTACCATTTATTTTTTAAAGGGGGAGTATATTTTTTGGTAGTGATACTAAATAAGGCTAATGGGCTCTTTTTTTCTAGTTCAGGAGTCGCATCAAAAAGAGTTATACTCTACGGTGGTTAAATGGAGAAATATCACAATTTACTACCAATAATGAAACATAATTATAACTTTAGTTCGAATGCAGCATAATTAAGAGTAAAAATTTAAAATCCACTTAAGTAGATCTGAAGGGAATATAGCAATACAAAAATAGCTTTCCTCTTTGATCATTTTTTTAGTTTATATTCCCTCCAAAGCTACTTAAGGACGTTGCCGACCTGTAAATTAGTGGCAAGGCAAGATGGGATGTCCCATGTTAATGTACTTAATTTCCATAGGCGAGTTTTAAATGTATATCATTCAAACAAAAACAATGCGATTTTAAATAATTTTAAAAGTAGTCCTAAACTGTCATAAATATTTTTTTTAATCTTAAAGTAGTTTTTTTTGTAGCTGTATTATTTTAATCGTCTACATCTCAGGCTATTTGGTATATTCACAAAAATGTCCAGTAGGAATCTTCCTGCCAGGAAGTAGAGTAAACAAGTCCTTGGTAACATATATCTATCTAGGATAGGAAACAAGGAAAACATTATTTTGAAATGCAAGTCGATGCTTCCCAGGAGCAAATAAATAATAAAAATGAGTGTGTGTACCCGTCAGAGTAATAGGGGAAGTGTTATCAGCAGGATGGACAAGGCACTTTCTCTCCTCTCTCTTTCTATTTTGTTTATTGGTGTCCAACCCGCCTCGGTGGCGTAGTTGGCTAACGCGCTAGTCGTGTTGAGCTCGACTTCCGAGGACGGGGAGATCGAGGTTCGAATCTCGGTTGGGTGAGCTGGGGGGGGGGGTTTGTCCTAAATGGTTTTTCACTCTCCCTCCACGCAAATGTGGATTCACTTCCTCTAAATTCAACCTTCTGAACTCCTAATTCATTAGCATAATTAGTACTTGAACGTATAACCCGAACGGGTAGTAAGACGCGGTGCTAAATAATAATAGTGATAGTAGTAATAATAATAATAATATTGTTGTCTAAGTGTGATCATAATTAGTGTGCATCAAACTAATATGCAATCCGCTGCGCGAAATAGCTTTGAAATCATCACGTAGACAACCTAGTTAACTTTATTTTAAACTTTGACCCTTCATTTATATTGCACACCAACTAAAGTCAGACGTATGAATTTCCTCCCTGTTAAAGGTTTCATTGTTTAGTTATCGCTGCGCTCTGCTCAAATATTTGTGTCCGCTACGCGTTGGTGGAAATAGTTCGCAAATAACTATTCTGACGGAATTATGTCAACATTTACTGTTTTACGTTCCGTGCATGCATTAACTTATTTTACGTTTGGTACACGTATTAAATTATTTTATGTTTGGATTACGCATCCAACTCAAGCACTACTAAATGTTTTATAGTGTTTTGTGTTTTAACATTCTAGAATATGGTTATTTTCTCGTAATATTTTTTTTTTATCTCTAACTTGATTTTTAAAGCGGACGTCTTTGTCTACTATGGAAATAAATTGTTCCGCCTGAGCTTTATTTTAGCGAGATTTAACAGCGGCTAGGTCGGGTTACAGACAATAGCTTCGAAAATGATCCAGTTTATTTTTGGCTTATATATATAAGTCTTCAGTGCATTTCATTTGTACAACATTTTCCCAACCCTCAGTGATACTTATGTTTAATTTTGTGTGTATTTAAGTCATGTTTTTTCCTAATTTTTATGTTCAGACGAGGTTAGGTAGTATAGAGCTACATTTAAAAGTTTTTTTTTAAAATCAGACATAATAATCATTGTTTTATGCTTAATACCTTGGCTGTAACATTTCTTTATTTTTCTTTGATGTGTCTTATTATTTTACTGTACAGTTATTTTAAGCATACTCTATACATTTTTTGTTAAGTTTTTGAGCGTTTATTCTAAATTATTGTTTTATGTTGTTGGACTTGTAAGTGTTTGAAACATTTAAATAAGTGCATGACCCGCACCGGTGTCTACGTGGTCTGAATGTCGAGCTAGCTTTGTCTAATTTTCCGGTGATGGGGAGTCGGGATTTGAAGTCCATCCGGGTGTACTTAAGGTTTAAATTCAATATTTTATCACTATCCCTCCATGCAAAGGAGGCTACATTCCCTCTAAATTATACTTTTCACATCCCTACTCAATTAGTGTAATTTCTCTTAGCATCACGTTACCTTTTCAAGTTATACGTATATATAATAATTACTCTAATGAGTTAGGGAAGAGTAAGGTTGGATTTAAAGGAAGTGTACCGGCATTCCGTGGAGGAAGAGTGGAAAAAGATTTAGGGGAGAAGCCCTTCAATAAACCCGACCGGAATTCAAACCCCGATCTGCCTGTCACCAGCAGTCTAATCTACTGGTTAGAGTGATTCCTTAGACCATGCGTCCACAGAAGTGGGTATTAGTGTAGTTAAATAAGTATAGCGCGAATGTGTTGTGAGACGCCGTAGAAAAAAATAAAGTTTAGCCGAAGGTAACATGTATTTCAATAAATTGGTATTGATGCGGATAGGACCTATATATATATATATATATATATAGGACTATATATATAGGACCTATATATATATAGGCCTATGTCCAATAAGCAAAGGCTATATAATATTTATTGTATATATATTATAATAGTTTCGATATAATTTAAACTATATATATATATTATATATAGAACTAGCTATTACGAGTTTAATAGCTTTTTTAGAACTTATTGCGACTAAAGTAATCCAGCTAAACTTCGCCTAACATTGAATATACATTTCAAGTGTTGTCAGGAAAATAAATCGCCCGAAAAATAATGTGTGAGAGACCGTTATATAAGAATCGTTACTTTTTTAAGGCTCGAACAATCACTTGTTTCCAATCAATGACTTTCATCTTGGGCCAAATATCATTAGAAAAAACTTAGTGGGAAGTTTTGAAGCAAAGACACCAAGAACTAAAAAATCAACAACAGAGCAATGCTACCCACGCTATCAAAATTAACATTTTTTGTGAAATAAATCAAACATATTTTCTTCACACTTAAAAAGTCATAACACAGAGATTTGACCAAACAAAATGTACCATGAATAACCCACGTAAATTTATGATATTATATCAAGGATTCTTAATAATTCTCAATTTTAATTTTAATATAAAATTGAGGTTGCCATATAGATGTTATCCAGTAATGTTTGTAAAACAGTCCGCAATAGCTTTCTATAAAGCATATAGTGTGGCAACTGATCTGGGAAACCAGGAATTATGTTTGAATTTTGTCCATCGGGAAAAAAACCCAGGAAAAATTGTTGAAGTTTGAACATCTGTCGGAAATTTAAAGGTAAGGATCCATCTAAATAGCTTCTACGGACCCACACATTTCAAAATTTTATCGGGGATGTACCACTCAAAAATAGATTCTAGAGATATCTTATTTATGAAAATGTTCCAAGTGAAGACCATTTAAAATATTCTAGAAACATTTAATTTAAAAAAAATCCAAGAAATTACCATTTTAATTAGCTTTTAATGATATCTAAATTTCAAACATTTTCAGGGGGAAGACTACTCCAAATATCTTGGAAAGGAATCTATTTTTCAAAATGTTTACAAACGATGACATTTCAAAATAGCTCTTTGATTCATTACATTTTCAAACAAATTCCAGGGTAGAGCCCCCGAACCCCTAATTGACTTGGGATTTTTTTTAACTTTTTCTAATCCCATCCTGCACAAATAACGCTTCACCACCAATAGGCGTAGCACATGTGTATACGTGGGCTACTACTGTTTAACTTTCCTACTCTCTACTCGTGATTGAGCACACATCACAATTGGAATATTTACTTTCTGATCCAGACCTTGACAAAAGTGCGATGAGGATGTAGAGTAATTCCATGAGTACACTGATTTTTAGGGGGGGGCGAGGGTTCCTCTCTGTGGTGGCTTGAGGCTAAACCCAACAAGATATTGTTAGGAATTTTTTTTTTATCAAAGAAACATCTTGAAGTAATTTGAAGTGTTTTTAAGACATAGTTAGGCTGTAGATGGTATGAATTGTGTAGGACTTCGATAGTCTTTTAACTTAGGCATTAAGTAGAAATATTTACTCAAGTACTAATTTTTTTTTTTTTTTTTTTGCTTGTTCAACACAAACTTTACAAAATATTTTAACTCAAAATCATTTGTTCAAAATTTCACCAAAGGAGGAAAATATATTTAAAAAATCGAGAAAAATTATTTTCTTTCGCTAGGAAAATTTAGAATTATGCTGGAATTTTATTCTCGATATTAATGTCTGACTTCACATTCACTATACAATGTTTTGAATTAATAACGATTTTTATTTTCCTTTTTAAAGAATTACTACACAATAGTTGACCTCATTGCCTTGGGGTAAAGTGCTCTCCTCAGGACCCGATGATCGTGGCTTCAAACATACCCGGCGTCAATGGATTTTTCTTTAGCGATATAAATCCGTAGCATAACTTACTTCGGAGGGGAAGTAAAGCCATTGGTCCCATGTCGATTGTGGCATGTAAAAGAACCCTGGAAGGTATGTGAAAATATTGGTCAGCCCTATCGCTCTCCCTCAGAGACATTCCTGTATGTTGATTTAATCAATCGGTTCAGAAAGAGCATATTAAATACCAAGAATAAATAAAAAAATGAAAAAAAAGTAATTTAAATAATGTTGGTTTTAAATCACTCAATATTTTATGAAAGCAACTAGTATAAAAAAAGGAATTTATGCTGATTTTGGTTTAATTAACCCCAATAATTAATTAATAACATATATTAAAAATAGATGGTTATCTTTGATGAGTTGATTAATTAATTGAACTAGTCAAATATTAAGTGTGTTAACTTAAAATAGAAAGCTCTTTGGAATATTCAGGGTTTTTCTAGTATCTAACGAATCCTTTTGACACTCCCAATAATACTGTATATTATTTCTATTTTGAACAAAAAAATAATTAATTAGTTTGAAGATTTGATAAAACCCTAGAAAATTTATACTGTGGAATCTAAGGTATTTACTCAATAATTATGATACCATTTTTAATCTGGCAATTTTCTGTTAGACTGGACGATTATTGGAACTAAAAGTTATACCATTAAATATCGTCATTCATTAAGTTTCTTGTTTTAATGGTTATCGTCCTTATTTAAATATCGAAGTGATGAGAAATTGTAATCCACAAAGCTTTGAAATTGTTTATCCATTAGTACGTTTGTTGTTTTGTACTTATACTTTAAATGCTAATGAAGAGAAAATGTATTCAAACAACTTTATGGCTTTTTGTAAGACACAAATGTTGGCCATGTTATTTTTTTTTAAAGTAAAAATATTTAAGGAATATAATATTTATATAATCAAGATATATTATTAATCAGGAATAAATGGTAAACTCGCTAGAATATTATGTAATTAAAATAGTATAGCAATGTTTAAATATTAGGTTAATTTAATTTTAAATGATTTAAAAATAAAAAAAATTTTAGTTCACCTTCTCTTACTACACATCCAGGTTTCAAGCAGATCAACTAAGCTAATGTAGCTGGTATAAGGAAAAAATAATTTAAAGGAAATGCTCAAGTATTTGCGTGGAGGAAGAGTGGACAATAGTTTAGGAAAAAAAACACTCTCAGTCCACTGGCCCGGAATTTGAACTCTGACCTTCCAGTCCACGACAAACGAGACTAAATGAGCTTTACGCGGGTAAAATAACCAAAAAAAATTATATACATTCATTTTGTGAATGATGGATTTGTTCCAATCACATTCGTGATGGCTTTGTTCTGTGTCCAACAATATGATATGAGACTCTGATAGTAGCTTATTTGACCTAGTTTGTGTTAATCTCATCAACTCTTTGTTCGTTATAACATCCACTAATTAGTTAAAATAGAAATACTGTATGATTTGGGTACACAGGGCCTTTTAGAAAAGAACTTTTTTTCTGTCAACATTGATAACATTTTATAGTTTATAGGTACTGATAATATGATATATATCAAAAAAGACAGCTGCAGATCATATGAATTGACGTATGAACAAGTGGAATTAGATATTGTAGCGTTTCTAGTTGTCAAATAACGGTGTTTCTATGAAAATCGAACTGTACGTAATTTTATTTTGTTAATCAAGTTGGTCATCAAGGGGGTATGTGCGTATAACTTGAACGAGTAGTAAGACACGGTGGTAAACAAAATCAAGGGGGTATGAACCTGCACCGGAGGGCACTCGGACAATATGTCAACCTCATGTAGTGATGTTTAATAGAGGTTGGAATATTTACTTTCTGATCCAGACCTTGACAAAAGTGCGATGAGGATGTAGAGTAATTCCATGAGTACACTGATTATGGGAATGAGGATTCCTCCCTGTGGTGGCTTGAGGATAAACCTCCCAACAAGATATGGTTAGGAGTTTTTTTTATCAAAGAAACATCTTGAAGTAATTTGAAGTTTATTTTAGACATAGTGAGGTTGTAGATGGTATGAATTGTGTAGGACTCCGATAGTCTTTTAACTTAGGTATTGAGTAGAGATATTTGCTCAAGTACTATATATATATATATATATATATTTTTTTTTTTTTGCTTGTTCAACACAACCTTTACAAAATATTTTAACTTAAAATCATTTGTTCAAAATTTCGCCAAAGGAGGAAAATATATTTAAAAAGTCATGAAAAATTATCTTCTTTCGCCAGGAAAATCTAGAACCTTGGCCTCCTCCTTCAGCTCGGGGTTCAGGATTCAAATCCCAGCCGGGTGGATATTCATAAATTGTTTCCCATCTTACCTCTTCTAAATTTAATTTTACTCGTGCCTACCCTATATATGGACAGCCCGAAAGCGTAGAAGTACACACTAACAATAAAATATTTGAAATAAAAGTATTCAAATTAAATTAAATCAATCATCCGTTGAGTAGTAAATCCAAAATAAAGTTTTAATATATTTAAATAATGGTCGATATTGCTAGCATGGCTAAGTGGTCAGGGCTTCGTACGTCTGAAAGGTCCCCCGGTGCATAAAAAAGGACTAATATCCCGTTAACAACCAGAGCATCACCGGGGAATCTAATTAAGTTTTAACGTTGTTTGTTTTTTTTCCCTCGCTTCAAGGCGCGAGTTAAGCAACCCGCATTACTACACGGCGGAAAAGGGTGCGACATATTGGCAATATCATGCCGTCTGCCGTCCAATATCCAGTCCACATAGTTCCGACATTTCACTTGAATGTTCTGGCTATAGTAGGTACACCATAAGAAGAGAGGTGTTCAAGGATTCGAAATGTCTAAGTTGAAGATCGAATGTCCTTCACTTCAGCCTGACACCCACAGAAATTTTATTTTATTTGAGGTATTTAATATACACTTTCTGAGCCAGTTGATTATATCAGCACACGAGAATTTATATGAGCGAGAGCGAAAGGGCCTGCCAATTTTAAGAGGAAAGGTGTTTTCACAAACGTTCCATGGTTCTTTTACACACAACAATCGACATAGAACTGACGGCTTTACTTCCCCTCTGAAGGAATTTATGCTACGGACTTCTATCACTCAAGAAAAATCCATCGATCCCGTCTAGGTTTTGAACCCACGGACATCGGGTCCTGAGGCAAGCACTTTACCTCAAATCTTTATCTGCAAACTAGGCTTCAACTTTGCTTCTCATGTTTCAAGCTTCACTTCACATTTAAAAAGTGACCTTCGCACTAATAAGAATAGCCTTAAAAAAGGAGTACAGATCTAATAAATATAGTACTTAGCATTGACAAAAAGGTAGAGTTGTATTAGAGCTGTCTAAATACCAACATCAGTGGTTGCGTGGTTTAGCTGTCTAAATACCAACATCGATGGTTGCATGGTCTAGCTGTCTAAATACCACTCTCGGTGGTTGCGTGGTTTAGCTGTCTAAATATCACTCTCGGTGGTTGCATTATCTAGTTGTCTAAATACCACTCTCGGTGGTTGCGTGGTCTAGCTGTCTAAATACCAACATCGGTGGTTGCGTGGTCTAGCTGTCTAAATACCAACATCGGTGGTTGCATGGTCTAGCTGTATAAATACCACTCTCGGTGGTTGCATGGTCTAGCTGTCTAAATACCAACATCGGTGGTTGCATTGTCTAGTTGTCTAAATACCACTCTCGGTGGTTGCGTGGTCTAGCTGTCTAAATACCAACATCGATGGTTGCGTGGTCTAGCTGTCTAAATACCAACATCGGTGGTTGCGTGGTCTAGCTGTCTAAATACCACTCTCAGTGGTTGCATGGTCTAGCTGTCTAAATACCACTCTCGATGGTTGCGTGGTCTAGCTGTCTAAATACCAACATCGATGGTTGCGTGGTCTTGCTGTCTAAATAACAACATCGGTGGTTGCATGGTCTAGCTGTCTAAATGCCAACATCGGTGGTTGCGTGGTTTAGCTGTCTAAATATCACTCTCGGTGGTTGCATTATCTAGTTGTCTAAATACCACTCTCGGTGGTTGCATGGTCTAGTTGTCTAAATACCACTCTCGATGATTGCGTGGTTTAGCTGTCTAAATACCAACATCGGTGGTTGCGTGGTTTAGCTGTCTAATTACCACTCTCGGTGGTTGCGTGGTCTAGCTGTCTAAATACCAACATCGATGGTTGGGTGGTCTGACACGTCATATTCGTGCTATACTAGAATGCCGGTGACTGGAAGATCGGGTTTCTAATCCCGGTCGGATGTGTTGAGGATAGTTTTTCCTACGTATAGTACTCGCAACAGTTCTTGACTATTGGTCATGGTCATCGCGGAATTTGATAACTCTTTCCTCTTCATTTAAAAATGTATCATCAAACTATATTATGCTTGTGACAAATATTCAAGAAGGTCTCCTATCTGAAGAAAATTAAACTAAACGTGTCTACTGAAGCACTATATTACTTATTTTGGCCAAAAAATATGTTTGCTATAAAAACTGAGTAAATATTATCCTTAGCTTGTGTTCTCTTACATCCCTCGTTAAAGTTAAGTTCTGACAGATTCATGCGTTAGAGGGAAACAAAATGGGTTATAATATTCAAACATAAATTATAATAATCTTTACGGGTGAAACATCATCTTAGAGAATTCTTTAATAAAAAACTCCTTTCTTTATGTCTCATGATATTATATTTTCTGATTAAAAAATCTTAAAGGACGATAATAATATCTCCCCACTAAGCTAAAAGTAATTAGGGCACCTCTTCATTCCTAATGACCAAATAATGAAACCCGAGTTTAGCGCCGCTACTCCCCTATAACGAGTGAAAAGAGGAATTTTAAATTGGTTTTGCCAAGTTTTCTACCGGTGAGATGAAAGGGGATGAAAATTGGCACTTAATAAGTTGTCCTAAATATCCAACATTTTTCATTATTATTTTTACACGAATTTTATTTCGCTTTGAATATAAATCACATTCAAATTTTTATAGGAACTTTCTTATATGAAATACAAATATATTTTGTCAACCAAAATTGTTAAAGTTTTACAATATTATTATTATTATTAATTGATTGATAATTAATAGTCTATCTATCAAAAGTGGCAGCTTCATATAGTAAAGACTTGACGTATAAATACATAAAAATATTTTTATGACAACGTCTCATTACTATTTAGTGTAATTACTCTAATTGAGTAGGGATTATAAAGGTAGAATTTAGAGGAACTGTAACAGAATTTTCGCGGAGGAAGATTCGGGAACCATCTAGTAATAAAATACTTTCAGTACATCCAACTGGGATTTTAACCCTTGTCTTCCCGTCATCAGTGGTCCTGTCTATCGCGAGAATGACGCCTACAACCTTTTGAGGTGTTCGGCGAGGCATTTTCACACTTTTTTTAATCGATAGTTAGGTATTTTCATTGTTTAAAGATTATACATTCTCCAACATCGTGTATTTAAATTGATACAAATTAAAAAAATATTTATTTTTATAACATAATGTTAACAAAGTTACCGTTCTTATTAGCCTATTTATCTATGATTGTCACATTATCATGTTTTGGCCAAATGTACTGTCTATGAAGTGTGCGGCCTTCCAATGCCAAAAGATTCCCACCCCTGCTTTAGAGCATTCGATCAGCAAAGCGTGTTATTGTTACATTTTTTTAGCCCCACGTCTTACGACCTGTTCAGGTTATACGTACATGTTATATTAAAGTAGATCTCTACCTTGATTTTGGTAGGAATAACAGTACCTGATAGCTAATAATATTACTAAAACAATTTTAATATATTCAAAAAATTATTCGTGCATCAAGTAATGTTATCTGCAGCTATCACTTCTGATAGATATATATATATATAATGACACAACTAATATACTAAAATGCTATCAATGTTGGCCGCAAAGAAAGAGGTTTGAATTTTATAAACTCTTTTTACTTTCTCTCTATCTTACAGGTAGAGAAAGTATTGTGATCGTCAAAAAAATCGAACTCGAGATTTTGATGAATTTTGACGTTTCATGACTTCCTGAATCCGAAAAAGTGGTTTTTGAATTTCCGTCTGTCTGTCTGTCTGTCTGTCTGTACCTCCAACTAGAGCCTAAACTATTTTACCGATTGAGCTGAAACTTGATATCTAGGGTTTTCATAGGGTTGCCCCGAGGGGTTTTTGGAATTGGATATCTACCCCTAAAATTAAGGGTAGTTTACTGAAGGGAAAAAAGAGAAAAAGTCGATTTTCTCAAAATCGGCTCTAACGATTTTGATTAAATTTCATTTATGAACATAAATAAATATTCCAAACAAAATGGCTACTCTCAATATTTCGGCAAAATCGTTTTAAGGGCTCCGGTCTGATGCGTAAATTAACATTTTTTATAATAGCTCCGAAACTATTTGAGATATGAAATTACTTAGCATTACAAATATGTATATATATTTATAATACAAATATTTTATTCGAAACATATTTTTATAAAATCAATAACTTTCAATATATACGCAATTATATATATATTTTTAACTTTTTGGGCATTAAAGCTTAAGTATTGCGACCGTAAGAAAAACTAACCTGAAATGTTGATGGATGTCGACGTCTCATGACCCCCCGAACCCTTAAAAATAGTCTTTGCAATGCCGTCTGTCTGTGTGTCTATTAAAACTTAAAATTAAGGGTAGTTTACTGAAGGGCAAAAAGAGAAAAAGTCGATTTTCTCAAAATCGGCTCTAACGATTTTGATTAAATTTCATTTATGAACAATAATACATATTCCAAACAAAATGGCTACTCTCAATATTTCGGCAAAATCGTTTTAAGGGCTCCGGTCTGATGCGTAAATTAACATTTTTTATAATAGCTCCGAAACTATTTGAGATATGAAATTACTTAGCATTACAAATATGTATATATATTTATAATACAAATATTTTATTCGAAACATATTTTTATAAAATCAATAACTTTCAATATATACGCAATTATATTTATATTTTTAACTTTTTGGGCATTAAAGCTTAAGTATTGCGATCGTAAGAAAAACTAACCTGAAATGTTGATAAATGTCAACGTCTCATGACCCCCCGAACCCTTAAAAATAGTCTTTGCAATGCCGTCTGTCTGTGTGTCTATTAAAACTTAAAATTAAGGGTAGTTTACTGAATGGCAAAAAGAGAAAAAGTCGATTTTCTCAAAATCGGCTCAAACGATTTTGATTAAATTTCATTTATAAATATTAATAAATATTCCAAACAAAATGGCTACCCTCAATATTTCGGCAAAATGGCTTTAAGGGCTCCGGTCTGATGCGTCAATTAACATTTTTTTAAATATCTCCGAAACTATTTGAGATATGAAATTACTTAGCATTACAAATATGTATATATATTTATAATACAGATATTTTATTCGAAACATATTTTTATAAAATCAATAACTTTCAATATATACGCAATTATATGAATTTTTTTAACTTTTTGGACATTAAAGTTTAAGTATTGCGACCGTAAAAAAAAAAACTAACCTGAAATGTTGATGGATGTCGACGTCTCATGACCCCCCGAACCCTAAAAAATAGTCTTTGCAATGCCGTCTCTCTGTGTGTCTATAAAAACTTAAAATTAAGGGTAGTTTACTGAAGGACGAAAAGAGAAAAATTTGGTTTTCTCAAAATCTGCTTAAACGATTTTGATTAAAATTCGTATCTAGGCGTTGATTAAGATTATAAATAAACTGGCTATTTTCATTTTCCTATGAAAATGATTTTTAGGGTACATTACAGAAGCGTTAATTTCCGTATCTCCACAACTATTGGAGAAACTAAACAACTTATCATTGCAAAATTGTAGGACTATTAGAAATAAAAAACTTTTATTTGACATATATTTTTATAAAAGCAGCAGTTTCTGAGATATTTGCAAATATATTAATACAATTTTGTGAGCTTTAGTTGTAAACATATACTACTTAAGTCTTAACTTTCATTCTCCAATGCCATAGAGTAATTAAATATAAGTATCTAAAAAAGTATGGTATTTTTCTTTAAATCTCTTAGGATAAATGTTTGCATAGCAATGATTTATCTCCATTTTAGACTCAATAGTCAATATTTACATTTTTTATTGGTCAAAATGTATAAATGAATAATTAAATATCAATGCGATGACTTGAAGATCTGCAACACCTTATAAAATGTTAAAATTTTAACCAGAAATCGAAATTTTAATACGAAGTGTTGACCCTTGTGGAAGACATTAAACTGTTTGAAATGCTCTTAGGTGGACAAAGATGCGCCTCTTTTCTCATTGATTATATATCATTGTATATTATTTTATGCGTGTTCTTATGTGGAGTGGTGATGATACAATGTACATTATTCCGTTCAGAAATCTTACGAGTTTATAGAAAGAGAGAGAAAGTCTGTGCGGTGTGCCGTACCATTTATTTCAATCAAAATTAGGTTATAGCTACTTTTCTATATATCAGAACAGTTATTCCATATGTAAAATAAGTATCTCTCTAAGCACATCTATAAATTTGGTATACAAATATCAAAATAAAATGCTAATACACTTATAAATAAGATATTAAAAGTAAAGGCTTGTCGTATAATCTGTAAAAACGTGGCGAGATATATATTATTCACTATCTTAGTAGTTATTTACACCATTCTAATTAAGTAGCTCTTGTTCAGAATTAAGTTAAATATTTTAGTTACACCAAGGTCCCAGTCATTCTATAATTAGTTTACACAGACAGTAAACAAACACAAGGCCTTCTAGAAAAGTTGGACCAATTTTAATAAGGAAATCAAGTTCCACAAACAATGAATTGCTCGGATAGTTATTATTAGGTGTTCTGTCTTACGACAGGAGGTTCATTCCTTTTGTCAACTAACTTCGACCGTCAATGCGCCCTGTAATTTGCCTCTTCCTTCTGCTCGCAGAATTTTCTTATTTCCTCCAAGTCATTCTATACATCTTTTTAATAGCAAAAAAGACCAAAACAATAAGAACTTTGGTTAGCTATTATGTAGAAAGAAGAATTATTATTTTTTGTTAGTTTGGCTTCTCATTCCTATTGTTCATTTTTTGATATAGGTGCTGTATATTGTTAACCTGCGCATCAAACGGATCGTTAAGTTGAAATATTTTTATTCAACTCATCAAATTTATTTTACTAAGTATTTATTGAACTGCTATTTTTAATTAAAAATAATTTTTCGAGTGAGTGAAACCTGAGATTGTACTAACATCACTTTTACTTTATAAATAAAACTTCCAAAATTATTTGCTCGTACAAATAAACTAAGCTGTATGTATGAATGATTCTCAACCCGTAGGTTGGTTGGATCCTTAACAGTTCCGCCGTCAGCCGAGGCAGCACTGAAGAGACGTACTAGGGAAATGAGGAGTGAGCTAGTTTCCCGTTGCTTTCCTCATTGAGCCAGAAGGTACTATTGAACATCAGTCTGCCAAGCCTTTACAAGCGACACCTTCACTCCATTCATCACAGGGACTGGAATATTATTACTAGTAGACTAGTTAGACTCAGACAGATCAATGAAAGTAACAGCTTGTTCTAGCCCATACCAGAAGATCTAGAGCATTACAAACACTATATTTGAGTAGAGATTTATCTGGGCTACAAACTAAAATGATATTTAAAAAATGTAACGTGTATTTATAAAATAGATTAATTTTAACAGAAAGTTAATGCTAACGGAATAATTTAACAGTTTAAAAAATTAGAGTGTTAAAAATATTCATATAATATTTTTCTTATAATTACTTTTGGTTCCATGGTTAATAAATGGCTTAGTTAAAATGGGGAGAGGCGGGATGAATAATAGGAAATGTACCCATATTTGCGTGGGGGTAGAGTTGACAAGCATATAGGAAAACAACGTACTTAGTACACTTAGCCGGGATTCGAACCAGAAACCTCTCCCTCCGTCATCAAAAACAGGACTAGACGATCTTTATGCCTGTCGATATAGATAGTAAATAGGTTGGAGCACCAAAATTCCTATCAGGACAAGTGGTCCGATTCAAAATATAAATAAAAGATATCTTGCTATAGAACACCTGTAAGTTTAGCTGATGGTTGCAATGGTTTTAGTTTTAATTTATAAATTTAAGTGTCACTTTTAAAAGAATAATAACATAATCAGGGGTCGCATCGTATAAGGCAGTGGTTACTAACATGGGGGGCGTGAATCATTTCCAGGGGTGTGGAATATCGAAGACTTTTTCTATTTATTTCTATCGTTGTTTTAAAATAATTAATATCATTATTTCTTGAAGTGCTGGCAAAACTGCCGACCAGTTGTAATAAATGAGGTGACCAGCCAAAAAGTAAGACGCTCGTGCGCGTGCATGTATTTAGTTTCAATCCTGGAAGCCTCGGATTCGCTCCCCCCCCCCCCCCCCCTTCCACTCCCCCATATCTTCTCTCTTCTCTCCCCCTCAGCTACCGTTACGACAACGTGCAACAACACCGAATATTCAACTCTGACTTTCATAAAAACTGAACAACGTTGTTGTTGTTGGATTGAAGTGTAAAGCGATTTGCAGTGTGCTTTGTCAAACATCCAACAAAATATTCAAGAACTGATCAAAACAAAACAGTGACAGCCACCACACAAATCTTCAGTCATTTTTTTTCTACCACTATCCTGCCAGTGTTACATTGATTTTTGTTTAGAATAAAGAAGTGACTAAAAAGCATTCAAAAATTATAACAATTCCAAAAAATAGGGAGAGGAGCGTGGGAATATGATGATCTAACAAGGGTGGTGTCAGCGGGAAAAGGGTGGAGACGACTGGTATAGCGAGTTATTCTCGTGTTAGACTGAATTATTGGTTGCGAGGAGGTCGGGGTTCGAATCCAGGTCAGCTGTATTGAGGGTAGTTTATCTCAAATGGTTTTCCACTCTCCCTCCACACATATGCGGATACATTCTCTCTAAAATTCTACTTTTCTCATCCATATCTCAATGGTGTAATTAATATATGCGTACAACCTGAACGGCTGGCAAGATGTGGTGGATTAAAAAATGAATAATTAAAAAAAAAACATTAATGATGGTCCGTCTGTGTGTGGCTGGTTCTGTTTCAAGATAACACTAAGCTTTATAGTTGATTTTTACATAGCCTGTACAGAATAGATTTTCACAAGAACATTAACTTCTTGTTTTTAGGAGATAATCCGATATACCTCTAAGGTAGTGTCAATAAACTTTAAAAATAACGATTCATGTTTAGATCAAAAAACAACACACAGAGTATTAATCTACGCTTAAAAAAGAGAAGTTTTTCTTTGCGGCACTGCACTAAGCAACCAAAACACTCCAAAGTAGATTATTTCTAAATATATGTGTAACGTTAACTTACAGTTAGTTACAATTGGATCCATCCCATTATAATGTTGATACGTAACTATCAAGAATTCATACCACCCGCTCAATAATTCCGACCCAAATAGAATCCCTACAATGGTACTATTCTCTGTTGTAGTCCCTGTAGGCTAATACGGAAAGATAATACGACACAGTATATTTCATACAGTACAATCTTCTGTAATATTACACTCATAATTGTTCAGGAACTTACCTTTGAAATCTTCTATCACTAGCCGCCACCAAAGCTGACCTACTCCGTGCAGCCATGTGGAGAATGGGCCGAGCTAACGCAAGTCTACTGTCAACACGTGATTGCTCTCAGTCTAGTCAGATAGAAACTGAGGCGTAATGACAGGGAGTTCGATAGAAGACAACAATCCACCCGCCCTCTGATGGCTGTTTGAAGAACTACCCCAAACATCGAATGATCGTCGACTTGTTCTAATATTCTGATGGAACAACCCTACAAAGTGCCTACGTGACCAAAGACAGCTAGCAACTACGTGCTAGAATTACCTCCCCTCCTTTCCGTGTAACGAAACTCACTATATAACAGGCTGTATGTGTCTGCAAATATGACTATCTATCAATCCGCGAACGAGGGCGGATGATTATCTATCAATCCGCGAACGAGGGCAGATGACTATCTATCATTCCGCGAACGAGGACGGATCATTGTCATGGACCTGGACAATGATCGGATTCACATTCATATATACTAATTGGAAAGTAACTATGGCGTCTACTTTTCATAGACTCTATTTATTTTCGGCTTATAAATTTGTTGTATTAGAATCATTATGTTGTTTTTCGTGTAATATTTAACTTTTCTCTTTATCTCAGTCGCTTAAATTTAACTATTATGTCGCCACTTAGGCGCGGTATCATGTTGGTTAGTTTAGTTTGATTTCCACCATTGGTAATTTTGTATTGAGTGAATTTAAATGTAAAATGTTAAAATGTGTGGACTTTTGTATTTTGCTATTTCGCGCGACTGTAGAAATAAAATCATGCTTGTTATTTTTTTTATATAATTTAAATTTGTTCTAAATTTCAATCTTTAGTTTTTTTTTATAGAGATAGTTAGTCCCGGGAGGTTTTGACTTGAGTCTGGAAGTCAAACTCTCGCGTTATGTTTTATGTTTTGTAAATTTTGTATTGTAACTTGTAATTGTTTGAGGAGCCCATCAGGCAAGAATATTTAATGTTTGTTTCATTTTGTGGATATCTTACTTCACTTCACTTTTGGTAGTTTAACTTCTCTGTTGATGTTAAAATCTACGTAATTTTGTGTCTCTTAAAGACGACCTGTAATAAATGTAAACATGGGATGTTTACATTCTGCGCTTCACGTTATTATTTTCAGCATTATTCAGAATGATATAATGAGACCACTGTACTTTGCTTTATCTACGTTTATACTGAATAAACCATATTATTGTTATATTTTTAATTCTGCTTATATTTTCCCTTATGTAGATTCACCTTCTCCCTTTTATTTAATTGTGGTCGTTAAGTAGAAGGCAATGGAGACGGTGTAACATATGGAAATATTTCCAAAGCATATAAACATTAAAAATAAAAACTTACTTCAAGCTATTTTAGTAGAAGCCCAGTTTTAAATCTTTTGTTATTATGTTAATTATAGCCATCAATTTTGTACCTGGGTCATCGTAAATTTTAAGAAAGTAATTTCCAATGTTTTTTTGTGAACTTAAAAAACAAATATTAACATCGGGTTTATAGGTTTTTTATTTATCAACGTAGTATAGCACCTCTAATGTAAATAGAAAAGTACATAGCAAAGGTATTGAGATTTTAAAATGTAAATTGAAATAAATTAAAACTGTATTGATAAAAAGTTTAAGCTTGACTTTTATGAATATCCGACGTTAAAGTTTGATTTATTATATTTTTAAAGGCCTACAGTACAGCAATATTTACACCTTGATTTTTTAAAGACAATAAATTTGTAGCACCTTTTATGAAATAGTCACATTTTTTCAGCCAACATTGATTATATTTTACTATGATTACTAATGTTATTTTATAGGTATTTATAATAGCTATTAAACTGAGAGTTGTAGATGAAGATTATATTACTTGACGTATGAATATGTGAAAGTAGATCTATTAACTTTTTATAGCTCTCAGCAATGTCCATTCGTTAGAATATTATGAAACACCTAATGCAAACTATGTTTAATGTTTTCCATAGAACAAGTTAAAACTCGTTTAAGCTACTTATTTAACTGTATTTTTATTTATCACTAATACATTATATTTGATCACGCTAGGGATGGCTTTATAATAAAGAGCATTTAATTTTTTGAACCATGCAACAGAAAAATATTTTCCTTATCAGCTTTTAACATCCTTGAACATTACTGGCTCAGAGATTATTGACACAGATAGGAAATAATCGCCTTATAAACTCATTTATCACCAGTTTTGTAACACATCATTATGTAACCTCATCGCCTCCTCAGTAGCCTCATCCCTTTTTAGACCAAATATATTCCTAAACACCCTTTTATTTATTTGAACATTCTTTTTTGTCATATAAGTCAATATACCTGTTTACATACATTACTGTTTTCAGCCTGTGACCTGTTTGTTTTTTAGTCAATACCAGCTGGCTAGGCCTGTCGTAACTTCATATGACTTACAATCTATCTTAACACTAGGGCAGACACAACAGCCAGTCTCCGGCCGTTAATTTATCAATATGAAAGGGTAATTCATATTTTCATCAATGATACATTTTCACTCATGTCGGGAATTGAACCCAGGACTCCCTAACTCAGTAGGCAGACACGCTACCGACTGAGCTAAGGTGTCGGACAAAGTCAATATACATATTTGTTTTTATTAATACGACCAGGATAACTGTCACTTTTGACAAAGAGTGTGATTTTGATAGCCGTAGAGATTACCACTTAACGCATGAGCACATTAAAGCATGTATAATAACTTCTACAACTGCAGATATTATTTAATAGCTATCAAATCAACTATAGATAAGCTAAAGCTATGTCGATTTTGCTGCATTAAAAACAAAAATAAAGAAAAATTGCATTGGAAATATAAGAAATATGGTAAATGTAATACGTTTAATAAAATAATTTATTCAAATATATAATTTTTGTTTAATGTGTTCCTCCTCATATCTCAGAAATATTTTAGCAGCTTAAAAAGTATACCTTAATGATTTATGTTAGTTTTGAACACTAAATATGATGAATCAATAATAAAAAATATATATCATAACATAATATATTTTGTATTACATGAAAATAAACAAGTATATTTGATCAGTTATGTTGTAAGAGAAATCTATGTTCCTAGAACATTTTGTTGAAAGCTAGGGATAAGCACGGTATACTATATAGGAAATGTACCCTCATCTGTGTGAAGATAAAGTGGTAACATATTTAGTAAAAAAAACCGTCCGTATAACTTTCCGGGATTATAGCCTCGTCTATCTTGACACTTAATTCGTGTTCCCATTTATGCGAGTGTCAAAAAAAAAATTCTTAATGAACTGTACCTAGCCCCTCCTTCACTTGATGAGAGTGTACAGAATTAATTGCACTTGTTGGAGTTAAAGTTGATAGATCAAATTTTGAAAGGTGTTTCTGTTTACCTTTTATATACTGTAACAAAAAGTAAGCTTTTCTAAAGATTAATTTTTTCGAGCCTTGTAAAAATAAATGTAAATTTTTACTCTAATGTTAAGCACTTTATTTTTAGATTTTTTTTTACTCTGAAATTATTATGCTTATGTTTTGATGGGTTTTTTTTTACAAGCAACGAGCCATAAGTTTTCCTAACCTTTGAATTTTAAATGTTTTCTTCGATACTGCTTCCACGTCAATATTTTTAAAACACAGGATTTTTACTTTCGGTAGTTGGTCGATAGTCATATATCATGATCAGCCGAAGAAAACAAAGTCAATAAAACCAATAAGTCTGTATCATGGCCATCAAAGACAAGATATATATTGGATTTGGTCCTCCGGTGTTGTTGAAACGATTGATACGTTTGTCTGGTGAACTGTTGCAACGTTATTCTCTAAACGAGAATTGAAGCACTGACCGTAACATTTTTACCGTTGTAATTGCCCAGACATTCAGCAAGAGTAATGGATGTCATTACTTTCTTTTCATTAAGACGTTCTTCTGGCTGCTCTTCGATGTTGTTCTAATCTTATTTTAGGACCACCATTTTTAGCTATTGATGAGCGTTGATTGTTCTAGTTTTCTAATGGATGAAGGTTGATTGTCCTATTCTACTGATGGATGATAGTTGATTGTCCTAGTTTTCTAATGGATGAACGTTTTTGTCTAGTCTACTGATGGATGAGTGTTGATTGTCCTAGATTTCTAATGGATAAAGGTTGATTGTCCTAGTCTACAGAAGGATGATAGGTTATTGTCCTAGTTTTATAGTGAATGAAGGTTGATTGTCCTAGTTTTCTAATGGATGAAGGTTGATTGTCCTAGTTTTCTAATGGATGAAGGTTGATTGTCCTAGTTTTCTAATGGATGAAGGTTGATTGTCCTAGTTTTTAATGGCATGAAGGTCGTGTTGAGCTCGACCGCTGAGGACGGGGAGATCGAGGTTCGAATCTCGGTCGGGTGAACTGGGGGGGGGGGGGGGTGTTCCTAAATGGTTTTCCACTCTCCTCCACGCAAATGCGGGTTCACTTCCTCTAAATTCAACCCTCCCCCATTCCTAATCCATTAGCGTAATTAGTACTTAAGCGTATAACCCGAACGGGTAGTAAGACGCGGTGCTAAAAAAAATAATCTTATGGATGAAGTTTGATTGTCCTAGTCTACCGATGGATGATAGTTGATTGTCATAGTTTTCTAATGGATGAAGGTTGAACATCCTAATATACTGATCGATGGTAATTGATTGTCCTATTTTCTAATAGATGAAGGTTGATTTCCTAATTTTCTAAATTATGATAATTGATTGTCCTAGTTTTCTAATGGATGAAGGTTGATTGTCCTAATCTACTGATGGATGAGAGGTGATTGTCCTAGTTTTCTAATGGATGAAGGTTGATTGTCCTAATCTACTGATGGATGATATATGCTTACCCTAGTTTTCTAATGTATGAAGGTTGATTGTACTACTCTACTGATGGATGAGAGGTGATTGTCCTAGTTTTCAAATGGATGAAGGTTAATTTAATTGTCCTAGTCTACCGATGGATGAGAGTTGATTGTCCTAGTTTTCTAATGGATAAAGGTTGATTGTCCTACTTTGCTAATGTATAATAGTTGATTGTCCTAGTCTTCTAGGTGACCTGCTGGTCTAGGGGTAAGGTGTCATACTTCTGTGCTGGAGGTCCGGGATTCAATCCTCAGTCCCGGCACAGATTTATCTGATTTCCAAACCCTTCCTTCACCTCTGACAAGACGTGTATTATCCACAACTTGTGAATGTGTGGAATGCCAGGCCTCCACCGTGGTTCGAATCCCACGTTAAGCTGTAGGTCCTATCCATTTCATCTCACAATCACCCTACCATTATATATTAGCGTAAGTGCGTATAACCTGAATGGTTGGTAAGACGCGGTGCTAATAATAATAATAATAATAATAATAATAATAATAATAATAATAATAATAATAATAATAATAATAGTAATAATAATAATAATAGTAATTATAATAATAATCCTAGTCTTCTAATGTATGAGAGATAAGCAGATCTTGTTATAAAATGTACATGTTATTTTATTCCGAGCCCTTGTCCTCCTAGTTCCCATTTGACTCATTTTACATCCAGGCTATGCTCTACAAATCTAACGTTGTATGTTTCCGTTGAGACCTGGCCAATTTTTGTTCTGCCGAGTGATGGGAACAATTTCCCAGGTATGGTTTGGACTAATTTCGTCCCTCCCAACTCATCACGCCACGCCACACTACTGCAAACCTTCTTTGTAATATTTTCTCTTGTAACTATTTATGTTTTACCACAGGATGAGAAGTCTCTCTCCCCTTTTGTAGCCTCACAGGGGAAGGAAATGTTGATTGCGTCCTCTTCTCTTGTTTCAGTGAACCTGCCTCAGGATTGTTTTTACCTGCATACAGGCTAATTTATATTACAGGGGAAGTCCTGGGCTCTACAGAGGTGATTTATTTATCATGCTCAAACCCCTTGTAGAGCTATTTTCAGATCCTAAGTAAGACTAGTTATGAGTTGGTAAACTTGGTGCCAAACAATCAGAAAGGGGTTCACTCTGTTATTGTACTTTTTTATTGTTGTTTGTTTTTCAGCACGTTTTATTATCCATTCGTGTTAAGCGCGAATGGACTAATTACGCTAATGTATTTACTTTATTTATTTGGGGTATTGAACGTTCACTTTCTGAACCGACTGATTATATCAGCATACGACTTAAAACTAGCTTAAATTTAGAACAGACACAACATCCAGCCCCCAGCCGTTTATTCGTCACTAAGAAAGGTGAAACCCACATTTCATCAATAATATTTTATTTAGCACCGCGTCTTACTACCCGTTCGGGTTATACGCTTAAGTACTAATTACGCTAATGGATTAGGAATTGGGAAGGTTGAATTTAGAGGAAGTGAACCCGCATTTGCGTGGAGGGAGATTGGAAAACCATTTAGGAAAAACCACCCCCAGTTCACCCGACCGAGATTCGAACCTCGATCTCCCCGTCCTCGGCAGCTGAGCTCAACACGACTAGCGCGTTCATCAATAATACATTTTTCGGCCATACCAGGAATCGAACCCGGGACTCTTGGCTCAATAGATAGAAACGATACGTACTGAGAAGTAAAGTTAATGTGTTCCGGATTAGGAAGGTGAAATTTAGAGGTGGTGTTATCGCACTTGAGTGGAGGTAGAGTGTAAAATCATTAAGGGGAAACTACCCTTTGTGCACCCGACTTGGATTTGAAACCCATTCCTCTCCATCATCGGCAGTCCAGTCTTTTAGGAGAGTTACGCCTTATAAAATACATCTAAATAAAAACTTATCAAATAATAAGTTTTAAATGAGAAATATACATTTATTTTCTTAATTTTACGTGGCCCCTAAGTTGTATTTGCGTACCACCGGGGCTAAGCGAACCCCAGGTTGACTGCCTTAGATCATTAGACAACCGAGGTGGGTTTGTTGTGTTCCTCATCCTCTCTACAAGAAAATCCTGACTACAAACCAACTGTTTGTTTAAGGCACATATATATTTTTTTAACCAAATGTCTTCACACCAATTACAGCCTATTGTTTAATTTTGTACAACCACTGTCAATAGTCACGTGGACAAAGGCATCATTATCTTCTAATATATATTTCCGGTGACGAGGAGGTTGGGGTTCGAATCTCTTACCGGGTTTACTAAGGGTAGTTTTTATTAGGTTTGTCTATTTTCTTACGTTTAACGATGATATATTTTTTTTTCTAAACACTTTTGTGCCATGTAAACAAATAATCTCCTTCCCCACGCCCATGTCCCCCCTCCCCCCTCTTTCCTCCTTAGAAACGTGTGATCTTTTCTTTCATCATGAAAACTGTTTACATATGATCCCCGCTTCGCCTGAAGATCGATACAAGAGATTGCGCCTCATCTACGAGACAACAGAAACGTTTTTACCCCGTGCTCTCTATCAGTTTTCTAGTTCAATGCCTAATATTACCAGCGCACGGAACAGAACGGTACATCGAGAGAGGGGAGTAAAAGCGTTTATTTACGATACTATCCGTTTCGAAAAGATATTTTCGAATTAATTAGCGAGTAATTCTGTGAACAATGGCTTTAGTTTCCTCCATATTCTTATTGTTACTAGTCTTAGTAGTTCTGTAAACAGTAGACCTCTCAACATGTTCTTGTCTTTACTACAGTCTTATTAGTAGTTCCGTGAACAGTAGACCTCACTCCCTCCATGTTCTTGTCTTTACTACAGTCTTATTAGTAGTTCTGTGAACAGTAGACCTCCCTCCATGTTCTTGTCTTTACTACAGTCTTATTAGTAGTTCTGTGAACAGTAGACCTCACTGCATGTTCTTGTCTTTACTACAGTCTTATTAGGTGTTCCGTGAACAGTAGACCTCACTCCCTCCATGTTCTTGTCTTTACTACAGTCTTATTAGTAGTTCTGTGAACAGTAGACCTCCCTCCATGTTCTTGTCTTTACTACAGTCTTATTAGTAATTCTGTGAACAGTAGACCTCACTGCATGTTCTTGTCTTTACTACAGTCTTATTAGTAGTTCTGTGAACAGTAGACCTCACTGCATGTTCTTGTCTTTACTACAGTCTTATTAGTAGTTCTGTGAACATTAGACCTCCCTCCATGTTCTTGTCTTTACTACAGTCTTATTAGTAGTTCCGTGAACAGTAGACCTCACTCCCTCCATGTTCTTGTCTTTACTACAGTCTTATTAGTAGTTCTGTGAACAGTAGACCTCCCTCCATGTTCTTGTCTTTACTACAGTCTTATTAGTAGTTCTGTGAACAGTAGACCTCCCTCCATGTTCTTTTCGCTACTACAGTCTTAACACTTATATTTGGATTTCATGTTAAAATATCTCCTATAATTTCTCCTTGGTGAACAAGTTAGACAAAAAACAAATGAATATTATTAAATCATTGAAATAATAGATTATATTGATAAATATTCACCATTGTTCACGCGGATTAAGACATTAGTTTTGTAATAATTTTTAACGGCCCTGTGTACTAGATTCAATGCTTAGAACTTTAAATGTTAAGCACTTGAAATGAACTATTAGATGAAAAATCTTTAGAGTGGTCTCTATATTAAAATGCATAGCCATATTGTAAACCGATGTGCATACATCGTTTGGCCTAGATTTAAAGATTGTCCCTTATCAAATTTCGGTAAAAAAGTATCCATGTCTTCAACAGTAATCGCTTGGAAAATATTTGTACAGACAGAGGAAATGCCAAATGGTCAAGTAAAAACAGGAGCTTGTTACTCTTGGTATATAAATGCACAGATTTGACAGCGTGATGTCTTTGGAGAACGCTACTGATATCGGTGGTTGCATAGTCTATTGCGTCACTATTGCAATAGAATGGACTGCCAGTAACAGAAAGATAGGAAGTTGGAGTACCATCCGAGGTTCCTGAGGGTGTTTTTTCCTAAATGGTTTTCCACCCTACCTTTATGCTGATGCTGATGCTGTTACTTATCTTATTAAATTCTATCTTCCTCATACCTAGCCCCTTAGCATAGTTTTTTAAAGATACTTTAACGATCCCTTTCTGAGCGGACAGATTAAATCAGCACACGTTTTGTAAACTAACTTAAATCTAGACAGACACAACACCCAGCCTCCCGGCCGTTAATTCATCGCCGTGAAAGGGGAAATCAACATTCCACCGATGGTAAATTTTTCGCCATTGAGCTCGGTGGGCAGACTGGGCTAAGGTGCCTGACTAGTTTCGAATAGTTAGTGTATGCGTTTAAGGTGGAAGTGTGAGGACCACGAGTTAAGGGCAGTAGCTCCGTAGTTTTTTTATTTATAAAAAAACACTTTTTTAAGCCAAAATAAATCAAATATTTCTCCAGTACAAACATAAAATATAATTTTCTTCTCATGGTGACCTCAAGAGTTTCTGAATATCTGTCCTGGAATTTGATGATAATCTTTTCTCTTCATTTAAAAAGTTTGTCATCTAATGCCACTATGCTCATGATAGATGTTGATATCACCATGTGAAGAAAAATATATTCTATGTTTCTAATGTAGCGATATTTTATTGATTTTTGTCAAAATAAAGTTCTGCTATGAGAACTTCAAACACACTGCCTTTCCCTCGCGTCCTCTTCCATTCCACCTTTCCCTCGCACCCTCTTCCATTCCACCTTTCCCTCGCGTCCTCTTCCATTCCACCTTTCCCTCGCGCCCTCTTCCATTCCACCTTTCCCTCGCGCTCTCTTTCATTCCACCTTTCCCTCGCACCCTCTTCCATCCCACCTTTCCCTCGCGTCCTCCTTCCATACCACCTTTCCCTCGCACCCTCTTCCATTCCACCTTTCCCTCGCGTCCTCTTCCATTCCACCTTTCCCTCGCGCCCTCTTCCACTTCCACCCTTTCCCTCGCGCTCTCTTTCATTCCACCTTTCCCTCGCACCCTCTTCCATCCCACCTTTCCCTCGCGTCCCTCTTCCATACCACCTTTCCCTCGCACCCTCTTCCATCCCACCTTTCCTCGCACCCTCTTCCATACCACCTTTCCCTCTCACCCTCTTCCACCCCACCTTTCCCTTTCACCCTCTTCCATACCACCTTTCCCTCGCGTCCTCTTCCACCCCACCTTTCCCTCGCGCCCTCTTCCTTCCCACCTTTCCTCGCGACCTCTTCCATCCCACCTTAACCCGAAACGGGTTCTAAGTTTCGGTGAAAAAATAAAGTAGCTGTACTGATATGATTGGTTTTGGAATAGTAAGACCCTTATCTCACACTCAACACACAAAATAAATCTATTTTAATGGATTCATAAGCCATGTCGTGTATCCTGCCTATGTTACTTCAACAGATGGTACAAGTCTTATCATCGGCAAGATAAATACAACTTTTGTCAATTTTTGTTAATCTAGATTTATTGTGTTTGCGCTCCAAAAAGCTTTTTCCTAAATCAACGACCATAGTTAAGCTTCCTTGTGCTAGCTACCTCATACATACATTAATTAGCAGCTAAGCTGCAAATTGACAAACGTGCAGTTAAATATATCTGGAGATAGTCACTTTAACACCCTCATCAGTCATTGCCAACGTCAGTGGTCACGTGCCTAAGCCTGAGTCTAGGACCGGTGACTGGAAGATTCATTTAGAATCCCGTTCAGGTGCACTGAAGGTAGTGTTTTCCTAAAGGGTTTCCCACCGCCCTGCACTCAAATGTGGGTACATTTTCTGTAAATTATACCTTCCTTAACCCTTCGTATCAATGTAAAAATTAGCGGATAGCCCTGAATGGGTAGTAAAACGTGGTGAGCAAAAAAAAAAAAACACTTTGGTAAGCGTGTGAACAAAGGCGTCAATACCATATTGTCTGGTTTGTCAGTGAAGCGTAGTTTGGTTTGAATTCCTGCCGGGTGTTTGAGGATATTTTTTCTTAAATAATATCTTTACTCTCCCTCCACGCCAGTTTTGTATATATACATATATTCTATATTAACCGGTAGTACATCTCTATTTTGTTTAGAGTAGTTAAATACGGATAGCCCAGACGGATATTAATAAGCAGGCAGGGAGAGGGTAGTTAGGCTGAATGGCCAAAATAATGAACTAATATATTTATTATGTATGGGTTAAATACCAAGCTATTATATTGGTTAGTTACGATTATAGCCACTTAAAAAATATATTATTTAAAATGAAAAATGACACCTGGACACGGGAATAGAATCCGGGATATTTGCTAAGTAGACAATGCTATCACCACTGAGCTATCCATCATAGAGACTGCCTTAAAATATGAGTGACCTTGAGTACGGGCGACTCCTGGATAGCTCACTCTACCAATTTGCTCCCAGACACCATCAAAATACATTTCAAAATTAAATATTTCATGTTTTCTTTTCTAGGTAAAAAAATGTTTCCACGGACCTTTTTAATCTACATCCTAGCAGGAAGATACCTACAAGCTATTTATGAGAATGGACTAAATAAATCGTCTGAATTGATGATGATTTAAAAAATTAGTTTACAAATATACTATTTTAAGATAAAAAATAATAATTTTGTGACAGTGTAAAATTATCTTTAGAAATCTTTAAGGGTGTATTGTATTTGTTTCAATGTTATATCTTTAAAACCCGTTAAAAAAAGGTAAATACATAATTAATTACTCTATAACATTAAGAACTCGAAAGTTCATTGACGCACTTAAAAAAGTACGCCACCTATTCCGATCTTGAGCTAGTTCTATCCAGTCCATCTCATTACACCCTATCCCTATATTGAACTAGTTCTATCCAGTCCATCTCATTACACCCTATCCCTATCTTGAGCTAGTTCTATCCAGTCCATCTCATTACACCCTATCCCTATCTTGAGCTAGTTCTATCCAGTCCATCTCATTACACCCTATCTCTATCTTGAACTAGTTCTATCCAGTCCATCTCATTACACCCTATCCCTATCTTGAGCTAGTTCTATCCAGTCCATCTCATTACACCCTATCCCTATCTTGAACTAGTTCTATCCAGTCCATCTCATTACACACCTATTCTTTCAGGTCCATTCTAATTTCATCCTCCCACCAGCATCTAGGTCTTCCCAGTGGTCTCTTCCCATTGAGTTTACTAGTCAGTACCCTGAACATGGTTCTATATTCTTCCATTCGCGCTGCATGTCCTGCCCACCGTGATACGCGAGACTTGGTTACCCTAACAATGTCTTGTGATGAGTACAGGTTACGTAACTTATTAAGTAAGAATCTTGTTTTCGAACACCCTAAATTTGTTTTGGTCATCTAAAGTAAGAGACCACGTTTCACATCCACAGAGAACAACCAGTACATTTTTTTTTGGTGTATTCTTGAGTTTTACATTCTTTACCAGCAGGTGTGATTTCAACAATTTACCGACGAGTAATAGCATCCATTACTCTACTATATTATTTTATAAATTTCCAATATAATATCGTTATTGCTAGTTAAAATTGTTCATAAATATTTAAACTCATTAAATATATCAAATGATAATATGTTGTTCGCAGTAATCTCCATATTACCATCCCTAATCTGTTTTCTATGTGTGATTATATACTTGAAACACATTCCTTACAACAAATCTAAATCATCTACATATCCTAATAGCTTCATTGTCCCGTTTAATGCCAACCCTTCCCTACTTTCTTGCATATTCTAAGGCTAGATTAAAAAGTGAATGAGGAAAGGGAATCTCTTGTTTCAACCCATTATGTATTTCGAAAGTATCTGATAGGTAACATACAACACGTATCCTGCCACGCGTATGAGTCAAACATACCTCAATTATCTCGACAATTTTTTGTGAACATCCATGGTCAACTTTTGGTTGTTACTGATGGGAATTGTTTTACGGCAAGAGCTACATCCACGCCCAGCCCCCAAGCTGAAGGCAGTAAGTTATCCTCTGTTCGTGATTTGAGGACGTGCTGTGCCGTGGGTGGCAAGGACCCACGAAACAAAGGTAAATGCATTAACATAGGAAATAATACCTTAACTTGCCTTGACGTCACATCCAAGCAACGTCCTTAAAATAAAGATCTTCAGTGAAGTTTCGTCCACACATTGACTAACGTTTTATAATGGTGTGTAATAATTTAGATTGGTACACAATTATTTAACTAATGACCCATTTATTTCAAGCTCTCTGAATGAATACATAAAGAACTAGAGACATCTGAAATTTCACGAGACTCGTTTTTACGAGCCTATACTTATCACATTAAAATGACTATAAAACATTAAAGTTAATTGAAGAATTTGGGAGTTTATAATAAGCACGCAAAATAAAACAAACAAAAATATTTTCACGAAATTAATTACTTTGCCCTTTAAATGTCAACATAGTCAATTTTGTTGACTTAAATGTGGATCAACAAAATAAAAACTAGACGTATTTGTCTCGGTAGCAGACTTTATCGTCCTTTGCCTTTGTAGATTGAAATTTTTAATAAAAGTATCAACTGCACTAATACGATTTTCTACTTAACTTTATAATAGGCCTAACTAATAAAAAGTTTACTCAGTCTAGGAAATTTATTTCTCTCAACCAAAGAGCAGTTGTAATAGAAGTAAAAGAAGTTTATTAACTTGCCAATATAACGGATTATTGTAAGCAAAGGCATAGTAAAATAAATTGTACATTGCACCGCACAAACTTTATCTCTATTTTATCTTAAAATAGAGTTATATACTAAAAACTCGTAAGATGTGTGAAACGAGATAATATACAATGTCACAGACACACTTCACAGAAGATCATAAATGAAATACTATCCAGTGTTACAGAAAGAATGAGGGAAAAAGTAACGTCCCTGTCCACCAAAGAATAAAACAGTCAATTTCTGCATTCAAAGCTCTCCATAATATATGTGGCTCAGAAACTATTTGTACTATAAAATCTTATCCCAATTAAAAAGATTTTTATTTTTATTAGTAATATAATTTGACGATAAGTTATTTCGCATCTCAGATAATTGTGGAGATATTATTAAAATTGGAAATTACTGCTTGTGGAAAGTAATCCCAAAGTCATTTTCATGGGAAAACGAGAGTTTCTATTTTGTTTGTAATGCTAATCAATCACTAGATACAAAATGTAATCAAAATCGTTAGAGCAGGTTTCGAAAAAAAAATATATCTCTTTTTGCCCTTCAGTAAACTACGCTTAATTTTAGGGTCGAATATCTAATTCAAAAAACACCTCGGGAGAACCTTATGAAAACACACTAGTTAACCAAGTTTTCAATTGATAGGTTAAATGGTTTCGGTTCTAGGCCAAGATATAGAGAGACGATATCGTGAAAACTAGTATTTAGGTTTCAGGGTGTCATGAAAAATGGTAGTTTTATCAAAATTTCAAATTCAATTTATTTGAAAATCACAATAGACCCCCTTCCCTCTCCGAAGTGCCGAGAGAAAGTGAAAATAAGGAATTATTTATGTATTGTTTGCTAAATCTTATATTTATATACATATTTTTTTATTTAAACATATTTTATCAACCAAATTTATGTAGCCTACTGAAATCCCATTCTTTATTTAACTAAAGCCAACTATTTTATTTGATATTAATAAGGGTATGTAAATCAATGGACGTATCGCCATTTAGTGATTTATTGCAAGGACGTGCACACATTTAAATACAAGTGTCAGGTACAGTATTAATTTACTCTACCCTAAATAAATAAACAACAAACAGTTAAATATCGACCCCTAAGCTAACAACAA